>JADRCH010000175.1:4789322-4852642 GCA_019843965.1 Rhynchomys soricoides
CCTTGAAATCCTAATTCCCCATAATGCCTTGCCTTGAAATCCTAATTCCCCATAATGCTTTGCCTCAGAAAGTTCATTCTTCTACCCCCAGGAATGGGATGCACTCAAAGGTTTTTTTTTTGTTCTTGCTCAGTGAATGATAAAAAGAACTAAAAGGAGGACCTGACTGCTCCAAAGGGGTTGAGGTCTTTATTACAGCTGTAAGGGAGCGCATAGGCTGAGGCGTGGGGAAGAGTCCAGAGTGAACTGGGCCAAGAGAGGAGCTCAGGGCTGGAGGAGGCGGGAGAGAGATGAGGAGAGGGAGGGATGAGAGAATGAGACTCAGACCGAGAGGCTAAGGGGCAAAGAGACCAAGAGCTGGGTAGGGGCAGGGTATGCCAATTGGGATATCTCTGTAATAGGTCTGGTGCAGCTGAAAGGGGCTGGTGGATAGGACCTACTTTGGTATGTTAATACGCACCTCAATTAGCTATTTGAGACTTAACAGTCAGGTACTGTACTGACAGTTGTATACAATGTATGTTAATTCTTTTATTAAAGACATTTGGAGGAACATAGGGATTATTCTGACAGACCCCACAAGACAGATCCAGACCTAGGAGTTTGTTATTCAGGCTCACACACACACACACACACACACACACACACACACTAGGATGTGGGGAAATTGAGGTTCTTTTATACTTCACCAGTTTGATCTAGAGCTCCTTCCATTGAATCCTACTGAAGCCTGGGAAGAAAGCTCTCCCCATTTCCAGCTTTACCTTGAGCTTCTTGAAGGAGAGATGATTCTACTCTCTGTTATCAGAAAGCATCAGGCTTAGGGCCTGAGGACTTCTGCAAGTAAGTGCTGACTGAGAAATTCAGAGTACAGAAGGAATCTAAGGAATCTAGGAAATGCCCTTGGAATCCCTTGGTGGAATCTGACCTGAGAATCCTGTTTCCTTCAGTTTCCTTAGCAGATGCCTCCAGGGATACCTGACCTTGAATTTAGTGCCCTCGGTTCTCACTCTCCTGAATGTCATCTACTCTTTGAGAGGTCAGCTAGGGAACTTTGAGATATTCCACCAGGGTCCCCTCCCCCTCTCCGAGCACATGGAAGAAACAGGTTAGGAAGCACGTATGCTGGAAGGGAGGGGCTGATTAAGCCCCTGCTACCTCATTCCCTAAAGACCAATCAGTTTAAAAGTCACACTGTTCTGCCAATCACATTGTACCTGATGGCGGCTGCTCTAAAATCCTATATAAGGTCCCTGAACCGGCTCCCCTCTTGGTATGTAGAACAATCTCAGCATGCTGATGAGTCAATAAATTTCTCTTGCATTTTGCATCAATCCCCTACTCCCTGTGTCCATTCGGAGGTCTCTCCAAAGTCTTACAGCTCCTCTCTCTCTCTCTCACTCTCTCTCTCTCTGTCTCTGTTTTTCGAGACAGGGTTTCTCTGTGTAGCCCTGGCTGTCCTAGAACTCACTCTGTAGACCAAGCTAGCCTCGAACTCAGAAATCCGCCTGCCTCTACCTCCCAAGTTCTGGGATTAAAATCATGCGCCACCACTGCCCAGTTTACGCTTACATCTCTTGATGGCTTCAGGACAGGCTACCCCAAAGCCTGAGACCTTGGCATTTGAGAAAGCTGCTGAAGCAGGAAGACCGCTCTCCCTTCTATCCCCACCCACAAGCACAGCATAACATTATTGATTGACTAGACACAGATGTATTAAACCTTTCTGGGACCAGACCGTGAAAAAAACCACATTTGTTGGTAGAGTTTAAAATAGGGTGGGACATTCGTGAAACAGTGTTACAAAAATAGAAAATGCCGCCATTGCTAGGTCTGTGAGGCAGAGATTGCTTCCCTTCAACATCTGCGTGTTTCTTAGCCCATGTGGAGAGCTGGCCTACATTTCTCAGCCTATTGTTGCAGTGGGGTAATGGTCTGGAAAGAGCCTGGGCCCTTCCTGTATCTGTGGAGGAAGGTTGAGCAGATAAATGGAGCCCTAGGAACAGGCTATTAGATAAGCAACTATGGTCTGGATTTCACATGTTTGTTGAATCAGCTTTGCTTGTCATCGACATATATGTTATATAAATAATTCATATATATACTTATTACAAAAGTGAAGCACCGATTTTTTTTTTTTTTTTGGTTTTTTGAGACAGGGTTTCTCTGTATAGCCCTGGCTGTGCTGGAGACCAGGCTGGCCTTGAACTCAGAAATCCGCCTGCCTCTGCCTCCCGAGTGCTAGGATTAAAGGCATGCCCCACCACTGCCTGGCACAGATTTTTTTTTTTTAAAAAAAAAAGGCACAAAATCGGGGAACCTGACATAATCTGAGGAAACAAAGTCAGAACAGTTTCTTTCAGGAATTCTGAAGATAAATAGCACTTCACTGGAATCAAAAGAAGTAGAGGGTAGGGCTGGAGGGATGGCTTAGTGAGTAAAACCACTGATTGTTCTTCCAGAGGTCCTGAGTCCAATTCCCAGTAATCACATGGTGGCTCACAACCATCTCAAATGGGATCTAATGCTCTTTTTTGGTGTGTCTAAAGACAGCTACAGTATACTTCTATACATAAAATAATTAAATATTTCTTTAAAAAAGTACTAGACAGGTCAAGAACAAGAAATCCCTAGTAAGGAGACACTGGGAAAAGAGAACTTGATGTGCGTTTGAAGGAGAAATTAAAGATGCCCTACAGGATTCTGGGAAATTTGGTGGCTGATAATGCTGGCTTAGGAGACCAGGTTTTGAGGGGGAAGACAGTGAGAACATTTGTACAAGTGAAGTTTATGATGCCCAGGACTGTGCATATGTTGAAATTCGAAGTGGTAGAGAGGATTTTGTGGCAGGTAGAGCCTGGGAAGTCAGCTGCCCTTGGATATTGGATAATCATTACAATGAGAGACAGAGAGAGAGAGAGAGAGAGCGAGCAAGCTCCGAGGAAATAGTGACATTTCAAGAAGTGGGTGCAGAATAGATTCCCACTGATGCCAATACAAGAGAAGGATCTAGATAGAAGTTTTCAAAGAAAGCTCAGAAAGAGCCAGAGAGAACTGCTGAGTAAGGTCTAAAGGCCAAGGTAAGGAAGCTACACACACACCTCAACTCGCAGTTCTAATTTAGGTAAAAGAAGAGCAAATGTCTCTATGACATTTTTGAATACGGAAGGATTATGGGGTGGAAAAAGCTGAGGGTGGTCATAGACGTAGCTGGCTAGGTCACATACAAGTTCAGGTTGAGAAGTTTTTACATGATGACAGTTTACAAATTCTGGCTAAAACCTCCCGCTCTGTACTTTCCCCTTTTCATTTTTAAACAGGGCTGGAACTTGGAGCCTCCACCCTGCCCGCCACGCCCTCCGCCCCCCAGCCCGGGGCTGTGCTTCCAGCTTTGCCTGTGAACTTGTGCTCTGTGCCCTGTGGCTTGCTGTGGGTGTGGCAGCGCATCCAGCGTCTTCAGGTGCTGTTTGGATCTGTGCTGCCGTCCGAGTAAGGCAGAAAGTGGAAGGAACTGGAGAGCAGAGTCAAATATTCCATGGTAGCGGCACATATCATTTGCACTCCAAGTTCCCTTTGCTGTGGTTTCCTCTGTTCCCTTTGATTCTGCAAAGTTGTTGAAAACTGATTGCGTTTGGAATCATTTCAATAACCAAAAAAGGATCCGGCCACTTCCCTCTCTTCTTCCCCTTTATTCGTTATTCATTTTTCTCACTTCTCTTACCTTTGGCCATGGGTTGAGCTTCCCCATTCTCCACTTCCCAAAGTCCAAATTAGTACTTCTGGTTGGCATAGCATATTGACTTAAGGGGATTATAAAAATGCATTCCTGGCTTTTTCTTCTGCCTTCATCCCCTCTCCCTTAAAACACAAAACCAAACCAAGCAAAAAGAACAACTAAAAACCCCTTTTGATTCTCTGTTCATCTCAACATATCTCCTACCGATGACTCTTTATTTCTCCTGCTCGGCCTTGACTTACTCCTTCATGGTTTATTTTCTCATTGCTAAGTTCCGTGTACTTCTGCCTTTAAAATAGTTTCTTTCTTTGCTATTGTACTGTTTCCTCCAGGATACAAGACCACCTAATTTTCTTCACTTTCCAAGTGCTGTGTGTGTAAAGTGAACATGACCATGTCTCTCCCAGTATAGCTCCTTCCTTGTTTCCTCTTTCTTCTGTCTAAGATACCATCTTGAATCATTAAAGGAAGAAGACATTTGCATCAAAACTGGATACAATATGACAATATTTCCTAAAAACAGTCATATCAAGCAGGTGTATACACTGACACAGATAAGAAGTGGTGGTGGGTTTTCCCAAAGGAAGGGTAGATTTGAGAAACCAGGGAGGCTCCCTGGAGAAGGCAAAGAGACCAGGAAGAATGCTTGAATGTTTCTTGAGTCCCACAGAGATGCAAAGGTATAAGGTAATGGTATTTTAGGGAGAGACACTTTTCTTTCTTTCTTTCTTTCTTTCTTTTTTTTTTTTTGTTTTTCGAGACAGGGTTTCTCTGTGTAGCCCTGGCTGTCCTGGAACTCACTCTGTAGACCAGGCTGGCCTCGAACTCAGAAATCCACCTGCCTCTGCCTCCCAAGTGCTGGGATTAAAGGTGTGTGCCACCACTTCGTGAGACACTTTTCAAAGACAAAGGAGGTGGGGCTCTTTCTATTGATTTGCAAACCATCACCATTATCAACAAGCTCCTTCTTCCGACTGCACCAAGGGACAGATTATCCCAGCTGCTGTGTGTCAAGTGACAGGTAGTAGTTTCTTTTTGTATTCTTGAGACAACTAAACTTTTTTTTATTAATTTATGTATTTATTCAGTTTACATCCTGATCTCCTCTCTGTCCCTCTCTACAAATCCCTCTCCCGATTTTCCCCTCCCCTTCTTCTCAGAGAAGGGGAAGCCCCCTTGAGTACCACCATACCTCAGGACATCCAGTCACAGCAGGACTAAGTGCTAAGGATCAAGGACTAAGACTAATCCTTTTCCAGTGAGCCCTGACCATTGGAGTCAGAGACAGGATCCTCTTTAACTGTTAGGGGACTCATCAGAAAACCTTTTAAAGCCTTGATTTAGTAAGAGGATATAGGAGATAATTGCTGAACAGTCTGCACTGATAACATCTATAAGGAGAGAAGAGTTAGACATACCTTTATTTTAAAGTTTTACCCTCAAGCTTAATTTCTCAATAAGACCAGGTCTGTTAGAACAGAGCAAAGTAGTGTTTATGCAGATAAACTCCACAAAGCACCCACACACTCAGGGTTCACTTTTGAACATAACAGTCACACTTGGCTCTATATGATCCTTAGCCACAGTGAAGGAACCTGGAATGTTTTTTCTTCCAGAAGCAGAAGGAAAGACATCCTTCTGGGAAGTATGAGACAGCCTGACAGGAGAGTGCTCCTGGTGGGAGCACAGTCTAATTGGTGAACCAGGAGATATAATTGTGTACCCAGATAGATCCTATCTTTGTAATAGAATTAGCCAGTGAGCTGTACAGAAAAGAGCATGGGTGAAGAAGAGAGACAAGCATGGAAGGAAGGGGGCAAGGGGAATAGAAGAAGAAGAGAAGGATGAGGAGGAAGAGGAAGAAAGGGAGAAAAGAGGAAGAAGCCAATTGAGGATGTTGAAAGCTAAGAGGTAGGTAGAGAAGCCAAGTCCTAGCCAGGTAGACAACTAGACCAGCATGGGATGAATGGCCAGGGCTATCACGTGACAGAAACATGAAGGAAAATGAAGGCTGCTCCTAAGACCTGGCGATGTGGCCTGTGCTTCCTCACTTCCATGCCAACCTATCACATGAGCATGTCTCTGCTGCTTTTAAGAACTGAATTCAGGGGCTGGAGAGATGGCTCAGCGGTTAAGAGCACTGACTGCTCTTCCAGAGATCCTGAGTTCAATTCCCAGCAATCACATGGTGGCTCACAACCATCTGTAAAGGAATCTGATACCCTCTTCTGGTGTGTCTGAAGACAGCTACAGTGTCTTCGTATACATAAAATAAATAAATAAATTTTAAAAAGAACTGAATTCAGATTATCTCTGCATATCAATCAGTATCCATAACCTACTAATCCCATCAGAGTCAAATATATCAAAATCAAATCTCAGACAATGCTGGTCATTTAGGTGGCAGGCTTGGTTTTCTCTTCTCTTTGGTTTCCCTGTGTGGTGGAACACACCTTTAATCCCAGCACTTGGGATGCAGAGGCAGGTGGATTTCTGAGTTTGAGGCCAGCCTGGTCTACAGAGTGAGTTCCAGGACAGCCAGGGCTATACAGAGAAACCCTGTCTTGGAAAACCAAAAAAAAGAAAAGAAAAGAAAAGAAAAGAAAAGAAAAGGAACAACCAACCAATCAACCAACCAAATAAATAAATATTAAATTACAGCAAAATCAAGGCAATGGCTTCAGTGAGTCTCTGCTTCTGCCTGATAGCCTGCTGAGTGTGTTGATGGAAGACACTGGTCTGCTAGGTTAGTATTATTATTTTGATTTTTCCAGACAGGGTTTCTCTGTGTAGCCCTAGCTGTCTTGGAACTCACTCTGTAGACCAGGCTGGCCTTGAATTCAGAGATCAAGTCTTCAGGTTTCAATTCTTCTAACCACGAAGGAGATTTCCTTTTTATTTCTTAAGACCATTTTTCACAGAGGCTGAGATGGGTCGATGTCAGCTTTAGAGCAACATTGCTAGCTACTCACCAAGCCATTTCTAAATGTGTGTTTATGCTGTATTCTAAACTCAATGGCTAAACACTGAGCGAGTAAAACGATGGTCCCTTTCATTATGTGTGGATTAGATACAATAGTTTAGAAATTGTCAATGAAATCAGTGAAATAACCCTCCTTTTCTGCAAGGATATGCTTCAAGAACTTTATGGATGCCTGATGTCCCAGAGGGTCCCGAACCCTGCATGTCACCTTGATGTCTTTTTCTATATACCCTTAGCATTGCCACGTAGTACCAGTTAGCTTGTCCTTCCCTGTTGTGTGTTCTTGGGCCCTCTTTGTCTCATTACTCTTGTAGGGTCATTTAAGTGGGTTAGGGGTTACCTTAACACCAGTGCTGTGACAGCACAAAATATCCACTTGAAAACTGAGATAGTTCCTAACAGGAGGGTAGCATATACAGCTTGAGTACACTGACAGAGATAATTCATTTCCCAGGCAAGATGGAGTCATGAGGTACAAGATTTCATCACGCTACTCAGGGTAGTTCAAAAATCTGATACGTATGAATTCTTTGTTTCTGGAATTTTCCATTTAATAGTTTTCAGTCTGTGGTTGACTGTAAGTAACTGGAACCCTAGAAAGCAAAACCCCAGATAAGCAGAGAACTACTGTCCCTAAAATTCCATATCACTTTTTCCTTTTATCTTCATTAACTTTTCCCACATGAAGGCATCTCATCAGCCCGTCAATCACACCCCAATTTCTCCAGAAACAAGGCTTAGTCAGGAATCTCCCGTTCTCCCTCCCTCTCCCTCTCTCTCTCTCTCTCTCTCTCTCGCTCTCGCTCTCGCTCTCGCTCTCTCTCTTCCTTTTTTCCTTCCTTCCTTTATCTATTTATTTATTTAATTTATTTATAAATTTTCAGCAGTCAGAGTTTCTTCTGTCCCCTTTTTACTTCCAAAAGCAGGGTTGGGCTGTGGCTTTGGCAGTGGAGGGTGTGGTTTCGACGGGGTTGGCCAGGCAAGGGAAAATAAACACTACAACATGTGGTTTTGATGACAGTTCAGCGTCTAGAGACCATCACACATCCGTAGGATCTCCATGTTTATGCAGAAAATATCTCTAACTGGTTTAGAGCTATTCATGGGATAAGGAGAGAGAGGAAATACAAACCATGGAATATAAAATAAGACGAGCTCTTAAAGACCAGCAAGTCTGGTTCACCGTTACTGTTCGTAAGAGAAACTGAGGCTTGGGAAGGCTAAGTACTTGTGAGAGGTTAGTCTGCTAATAACCAAGTTGGTTTATGAACCTTCCGCTCAGCCATTCTCTCTCTCTCTCTCTCTCTCTCTCTCTCTCTCTCTCTCTCTCTCTTTCAGTTTTTCGAGATAGGGTTTCTCTGGTTTCTCTGTGTAGCCCTGGCTGTCCTGGAACTCACTCTGTAGACCAGGCTGGCCTCGAACTCAGAAATCCACCTGCCTCCGCCTCTCAAGTGCTGGGATTAAAGGCGTGCGCCACCACTGCCCGGCTCAGCCATTCTCTAAAGCAAAGTTTGAAAAACTATTCTCGGCAGGTGTCGAGGCACTGAATGACGTGACATACCCATAGCCTGGATTCAAAGAGGGTGTGGGGGATGGAATATGGGCAGTGCTATAGCATGAGCTACATGATCTATGCAGAAAATAAAGGCTTCTTGGAGGAACCCAAGGAGCCATGACAGGAAGCTGTTTTGCAAAGGCTGGGAAACACAGAGCTTTCTGGGCAGAGGCCGTGGCAAAATGGGGCATATGTTATGGGAACATATTTGTAGTGTTTGAAGGGAGCATGTGTGTGAAGTGTTGTGAAGGAATGACGTAGTGTTGGACAGAGGTGAGAAAGAAGGCATGGGTGGCCCAGGTCTTTTGGGTGTGCACACTACAGCAGTCGTGGATTTTGCTCCCCATGCTGTGGAGGACACCAGAAAGTTTTGAACATACAAGCCCGATCTTAACTATTGTGTGGAGAATGGACTAGAGAGTTCTGGAACAGAATCAGGGAGGCAAGGCCTGCTGGTAGTGTGCACATGCAGCACTACTGCTGGAGAGGTGGGGAGAAGGAGACAGATTTCACTATTCAAGGAAGGCACAGCTGCCATGTCCCCAGTCTTGAGACTCAATGTTCCCGCTGAGGAGGTGAGGGTGGCATTCATAGAGAAAACAGACTTTCAAGGCCTTTTAAACAGAATTATAATAATTTTTAGATTAATATTGTTTTAGACCATGTGGCTGTTTAAAATAGAATTCTTGTTTGTAAATTCTGAGGTCCCATTCACTCTCTCCCCTTATTGCACTCTGTAGAAAAATAATTACAAGAAAACAACAGATTTCAGCATTTTCATAAAACTGAAGGATCAGCTTTCAGTGTACGCTCTGACATCACAGTGTAGACTTAGTTCAGCTTCATGTATAGTCACCAAGCTTACTTCTCTACACATTTCAGTGAGGTTTTCTTTTTCCATCACTACCAAGGATATGGAATCCAATCAAAGAAATATACTCTATAAAAATAAAGCAGAAAATTTGGAAAAATAGTTTCCATGTTGAAGATTGCAATAGCTGCTTTCAGTATTTTTAGCTAAGCAGAAATCCCTGATAAACATTCAGTGAACTGGAGCCTAATCTAAGAGTCCAAATTTTGTTTCATTTGCAGTTTGGCGACACGCGCTGTGATTCCATGTGCTGTCCTGACTTATCCAGCTCAGAACATTTCCCCAAATGTGGAAAAGTATTAAGCATGACATAAAACCCAGGGAACATGCCAAGAACCTCCAGCTCAAATGTCCCTGTAACATCAGTGGCTGTCACTGTATACTCCCAGCATGTCCCAGATGCTTTAAATATGTCAAACGTAATCCACGTAGCAAACATGCGTGCTTGGCTTTGTTATCAGGCTCAGAGAAAACGCAGCAGAACCCACAGCTAGTACAACCAAGGAAGGAAACACACCAAGCCTAGCACTGAGGACTGGTCTTTTCAATGTGCCTCTTTTTATGACCTGGTCATGGCTGACTTTAGGGGGGAGAGACGTTTATAATATGAATTCACACTTTCTGAGTTCAAGGCCAGCCTGGTCCACAGAGTAAGTTCCAGGACAGCTAGGGTTACACAGAGAAACCCTGTCCCCCCCGCACCCCCCAAAAAGACAATTCATGCTCAATTCCAAAACCTGATTTGCTCTCTGTCTTCGGATGCTTTTCCATCTTGATGACCCTGAAGTAAACTTTCTGCATTGACCTGGTATCTCTTACACTGAGTCATGCCTGAAACTCTTCAATGAAAAACAAAAACAAACAAAAAGGTTTAAAAAAAAAAAATGAAGTATGTCTTCACAGAATTTAACTTTGAAATAAGTGAGGACAATGAAACTATAAATTCCTTATGATTTTAAACCAGGCAGTGATAGAAACAAACAAAATGTTTACAGAAGTATTAAAATGTGCTGAGTGGTGGTGAACACCTTGAATCCCAGCATTCAGGAGGCAGAGGCAGGCCAGCCTCTGAGTCTGAGGCCAGCCTGGTCTACAGAGAGAGAGTTCCAGGATAGTCAGGGCTACACAGAGAAACCCTGTATGAAAAAAAACAAAACAAAACAAACAAACAAACAATATTAAAATCTACAGGACTTCTGTGTACCCTCACTATGGTCCTTCTACAGAGTCTGTGACCCTGTGTGTACATTACTGACTTTTCTACAACACACGGTTTCTGGTTTACGTGTTTTCAATTTGCGTGTGTTTGCATGTGTGCACACTTTTTTTTTTTTTTTTTTTTTTTTTGGTTTTTCGAGACAGGGTTTCTCTGTGTAGTCCTGGCTGTCCTGGAACTCACTCTGTAGACCAGGTTGTCCTCGAACTCAGAAATCTGCCTGCCTCTGCCTCCCAAGTGCTGAGATTAAAGGCGTGCGCCACCACTACTCGGCTTGCGTGCACACTTTTATGTGTGTACTTTCTTGAGTGTTTACGTACTGATGCTGGAGATCAGTGTTGGGCGCCATCCTCTGTCACTCTCTTGGACCTATGTTTTAAGACAGGATCTCCCACTGATCCTGGCACTTAACCTTTTATGGCTAGACTGGCTGGGTAGCAAGAGCCGGTGATCTGCCAGGACCACCCTTCCCCACTCACACCAGTCTTCCGGCTGCAGCCTTGCACTACAGCTCCTGGCTTTTATGTGGGCACCGAGAATCAGAACTCAGATCCTCATGCTTGTGTACCAAGCACTTTACACACCGGCCCATCTCCCTAGCCTAGTGTTTTCTTTCTTTTCTTCCCTCCCTTTCTCCCTCCTTCCTTCCTCTCTGCCTCTTGCTTTTTTTGGGGAGTGTTGGAGATTGAACCTTGGGTGTCGTGCTTGGGAGGCAAGCACTGTCACACAGGTTTCCCATTTGGCTCTTCTGATGTACCTCCACCACCAGTTTTTTCTCTTCTTTCTACCTACAAGGTTTCATCCCTATGTCCAGTGTAATATCATTTGGTCTGAAACAGCCCAGACTTATTATTTGATAGCATTCTTTTGTGTTATCCCCGTGAGTAGGCACTGCTGCAAAAAGCCAAACTAAGACAAGACAAAAACTCAGAGCAGCAAATGGTGGTACAAACACTGGTTAACCAGGTTAACTAGTGCCTGGTTATTCGGATGATCCAGTCAACACTGGCAACTGTATCTTAGATATCTCAAGAATGAAAACAAAAATAAATTTCATTTTATGAAGAAAGTTTGTTGACCTACACATCTCGGTTACCATGTGTTTAACAAACTCCATTTAGGAAAAGTTGCAGTTGTGCTAAATGGTCTCAGGTTTAAGGGAGAGATGGTTTTCCTTCATGGAATGTCTCCCTCACACCATAGCATGGAGCACAAAACAATTAACTCAAAGAATTCATTAATCTGATGTACACTGGTTTGAAAAGATGCCAACATCTACTAAGGGGCAGAAGATACATGTCAGAATCTGCAATAGGTCTCCAACAAATCCTTGCCTACAGTTGTTCATAGCAGCTTCGCTCATTGGAGCTGAAAGTTGGAAGCAATCCAAATGTCCATCACCAAATGAATGGATAAACAAAATGTGGCATATACACACAATGGAATATTAATCAGCCATAAAAAGGACAAGCCTTGAATACCAGGCTAAATGAAATAAGGCAGATAGAGAGCAAATACCATATGCATTCATTTCTACAAGGTAGATAGAACTAGCTGTTAGATTTACAGAAACAGAAACAGCATAGACATTACTGAGAGCCGGGGAGGAGAATTGGCCGTTTACTGCTCAGCGGGTACAAAGTTTCTGTTTGTGATGATGAATACGTTTGGAAGGACTGGAGAAGGCTCTCCATTATGGACATGATAAGCATCACTGAACTGTACACATAAAATCACTTAAAACGATAAATCTGATGCTAGATATAGTTTACCACAATAAAACATTAAATGGAGAAACGGAGCAATAGATGTGTGTGTGTGTGTGTGTGTGTGTGTGTGTGTATGTGTGTTTTCAATGTGTGCAAATTATACATTAGTGAATGTATAGGAAAATCTCTGTGGGGTATATTCTCGTTGGCTAAGGAGTGAAAGAGGGTGCTAGTAGTTGAATCCACACCCCAAAGATATCAAAGGTGTAACCTCTGGTCCTGGTTTCCTTTCTGTTGCATTGATAAAATATCCTGATAAAACAACGTAGGAGAGGAGGGGCTTATTTCTACTCACAGTTAACACAGCTCATCACAGCAGGAAAGTCACTGTAGCAGAAACTCAAAACAGCCAATCCCATCACACCCACAGCCAAGAGTACAGAGAAACACATGCCTGCATGCTTCCTGCATGATTACTTATGTTCAGCCTTATAGCTCCACTATTATTTGTTCAGGAGTCCTCTTTAGGGGGGGATGCCACCCACAAAGGGACCCAGAAACTCTTAAGATTTTCTTCAGCCAGATGGTAGTGGCACATGCCTTTAATCCCAGCACTTGGGAGGCAGAGGCAGGTGGATCTTTGTGAGTTTAAGGACAGCCTGGTCTACAGAGTAAGTTCCAGGACAGCCAGAATTGTACAGAGAAAATCTGACTCAAAAAAATAAAAAATAAAAAACAAACAAAAAAGACTTTCCTCTACAGACAGGCCAAGATGAATAATCCCTCACCGAGTGAGGCTCTCTTCCTGGGTGATTCTAGGCTGTATCAAATTGATAGTTTAAACTGACCACCACACCCCTTGAACGTCAGAATGTGCCTGCATTTGGATAACGTGGGAGTGTAGTCCCTTATGAGCTCACTCTGGGATGGAATAAGCCTTCATTTCAGGATGACTTCTGTCTATAAGAAAGCATGGCCACTAGAGCAGAGAGACAAGGGTAGCACCATGAGATGATGAGGAAGGGGAGTGACGTGTTAATAAGCCCAGGAAAGTCCAGGGTTGTCAGAGATTCTCCCTAAACCAGGTGGAGCAAGAAAGGGCTGCCTACACACGGCCCTACTGGCAATGATTTCAGGTTCCTAGTGTCCAGACCGTGAGATATTGGACAAGTGTCTGGTTTTATAAGGTGCCTGTTTTGGGATACTGTGCTGGAAGAATCCTAGGAAATCAACATCGTGGACTTGATTTTTGCTTACATCTGTGTTCTTAGGTGTTGAATAGTGGATATGTTTTCGTCTTCTAGCTCCTCCAAAGCTCATGGGGACGTGAACGTTAAAGCTTCGATGTAAGGGCTTGTGAAATGGCTCAGTTACTGAGCAAGTCTGTGACCCGAGTTTCATCCCCAGACTCTATATAAAAGTGGAAGGAGATTTCCCAACTCTGCAAAATTGTCCTCTGACCTCTACCAAGCATGGTGGCACATGGCTTTCCTACAATAAGAAAAACAAATCCCCAGGGTGATAGCACTACACATTTGTCAGAATGGGGGTGGGGATGGAAGAAGAGGTGAACTCTCCATGCAAGGGAGGGGGATTGTACTGTGCTGGATCCATAGACAGGATGATGTGTGACCACCAGGGAGCCAATGATCGCTGAGAAAACTGAACACAGAAATACCTGTGTCTCACCAATGCCTCTTTTGGGAGGTGGTGCGGGGGGTTTGGAGACAGGATTTCTCTGTGTAGCCCTGGATGTTTTCAAACTTAGTCTGTAAACCAGGCTGGCCTCAAACTCAGAGATCCAACTTTCTCTGCCTCCCAAGTGCTGGGATTAAAGGCATGCGCCACCACCACCCTGCACCAATGCTGTTCTTAAAAGGACAGACATATTCTACACGTTCCTTCTAAGAGACATCAAACTGCTTAGAGCAGATTACACCCTAAAGCCCAGCAGCAAAGCAATGGACAGCAATGTATAAATTAATGCGACGTATTCACAGGACCGAATAAGCTGTAGGGTAAGAAAAAACAACTAATGCTCCTCAAGATAACAAGGAGGAAGCCCACAAATTTGGTCAACATTATGTTGAACAAAAGAAACTGGATGCAAAAAAAGTATATACTACACAATTCAAGTAATACAGAGTTTAAATGTCGTTTAAAACTGTCTTTTGAGCAGGGCAGTGGTGGCACACGCCTTTAATCCCAGCACTCAGGAAGCAGAGGCAGGCAGATTTCTGAGTTCGAGGCCAGCCTGGTCTACAGAGTGAGTTCCAGGACAGTCAGGGCTATACAGAGAAACCCTGTCTTGAAAAAACAAAAAACAAACAAAGAAACCCCAACTGTCTTTTGGTGTTCTTATGGCCCCTCTTTAAAGGGGGGGGGGGAAGCATATGAGAATTTTTTGCTGAGCTGTGTGATTTGAGTGCTTTTCTGCATGTAGGTTACAGTTCAATAAAATGACTATTTTAAAAGGACACTTAAAAATCATTTGTCTTGATGTTAGACTTGGCTGGTTTCCTTTAGTCCCTGAGAGCCCATGGCTCCCATCTCTGCTCTTCTTTATTTAAAAATATATCGAAATATGCATTCCTACTGCAAAGCATCTAGGTAGCAAAATCTATCCTCCCTTTAGGACAGCCATTTTGAAAGCCTGGAGAACTGTCTAGAAACTGTCGTGGCTTTCTATGAATCCTCAAGACTCCTTCCTATCAGGGCTTCACATTTCCTCGTTGGCTTCTGCAGAAAACTGTTTTGACATAGTGGTTACCTCCCAGCTGGTGTTTCTGGCTTTGACCCAAGAAAATGCTACTTGTTGATCTCTGGGCTCTTGCTTTCCCCAGCTGTTCCTAATCTTTGAACTCTTAATCTGCCATTTTGGATACATTGGATTCTTCCTGGCTCCCTTTGCCCATCACTTCCTTAAGAATGCAAGAAAAGAAAAATTCTTTGAATTTCTACGTCTAGCTCTTGGGCACCAATCACTACCATACATCCTAAATATGAGTATTGTTACATCCTAACATGATAAAGTTTATTTTGTCCTTTTGTATTGATAACATTTGTATTGGGTACAAATATTTGAGAACACACAGTTCTGACATCAATAACAGGTAAACAAATATCATCACTAACATTCTGCTTTCCGGGGAGGAACTACCTATGTAATAAGGCAAGAAAAGCAAATTAGAATTTCAAACATGGAAAAAGAAAAGACAAGCTGACGAGGTGGCTCAGTGAGCAGAGGCGCTTTCGGCCAAGCGTAACTATATGAGTCTGATCCCCAGAACCCATATGATGGAAGGAAAGTGCCAATGTCCATTCACGGTCCTCTGACCTCCACATATGCACTAAGTCCCCCTACCAATAAAGAGAGAAGGGGGAAAAGGGAAGTTACTGCTATCTGACTATGTTAGAAATTTCAAGTGACCCAATTAAAAATGCTAGCTCAATTCCCAGCAACCACACGGTAGCTTAATGGGGTCTGATGCACTCTTCTGGTGTGTCTGAAGATAGCTACAGTGTAGTCATAGAAATAAAATTTTTAAAAAAATGCTAGAGCCAATGACAGGCTTGGCAGAGTGAGGACAAAATAAATATTTTTTAACTCAACAAATTCTTCTTATATGAGTAATGGTTATATATTGAATTATTAAAAATGCTTGAAAATAGCATCATGATAATATTTAATAAGAAAAGCTTAGGGTCTGTCTGAAGAAAGCACTAAAATTTCATTATGGGAAATAAAGCCTATTCTGAATAACTAGATCTGCATTCCAAAATGCTGGATTGGAAAAATACCATGGAAATAAAATCTTTCCCCATTTAATAGAGAAACATTATTGAATCAAGTAAAAAAGCCCATTGAGGACCTGGTAAATGAAAAGGAAAAGAAAGAAAGAAAGAAAGAAAGGAAGAAAACTCAAAAGATGTCAAGAGAATGTTGAACAAAATAATAAATCCAAAACAAATACTCCCCATGTGGCTAAGGAGAGTGAGCTATATAGCATCTGGGCTACTATTCATCAGGATAGGTTTTATCCAATCATTTTCTTTCTTAATCTACACAGAGTTTTTTTGTTTTGTTTTGTTTTTATAAAAAGTCAGTATACACAGCCCACAGCATGGTCTACAGAGTGAGTTCCAGGACAGCCAGGGCTACACAGAGAAACTCTGTCTCGAAAAACCAAAAAAAAAAAGGAGTCAGTATACATCTTGTGGGAAAAATGTTCCTGAACCTATGGGTCCAATAATCTCAACAACTTACTTATAGCATCTTGCTTTTAAATTTAATATATTTTATAATCATATTTCTGTATCTGTATGGTATCATATTCTTTCTAGCAAAAGCCTAATACAATGTTGTATGTATTTGTAAAACCTGATGGTCACTTATTCATTAGAAGTTTCTACTTTACTCTGAGTCAATTTTTCTGTATAAGAAAAGATTAATAAAGACAGCTGGCCTCACAATTAATTTTTAAAATGCACTGTGAAGGGTCTGTAATAAAAGTAGCAGAGGAGCTAGGCAGCCCAGAACCTAATTACTGTATCCAGGAGAAGAAGGCAAGAAGATCTTGTGGTAGAGGCCAGCCTGAGCTACAGGAGATCCTATCTCAGACAAAGCTTGCGCTATTGGCAGTAGATAATAACTGGGCAGTTTCAGAGAACAGGTGTTCATAGATGATTCCCCCTGAGCATCATCTCTGTTGCCCTGAGCTATCCCACTCTTTCTTCCTTTTTAGTCAGAGGGCCAGACAACACACATAGGTGCTACACTGTGATTTAGAGAAACAATATGGTGCAAGGGCACCCTTACTGCTTGTGAGGACCCAACAATTACAGGACCGAAGGGCAGTACATTTGCTTTGAAGGCTCTGCTTTTCCCATTTCTCTGTGTCTACATGTGTGTCAGTCCGACAGATTACATGTGTACTGTATCTTTGTGGATGTCAGCGGCACCACCCTGGACCCTACTTCTAAACACATGGGCCTCTGGAAGACATCTGAGACCCAATCTACATATACAGCAGTACTGTGGTAGTCAGGGTGCCCCAAATCAATTCATACCCTGTGTGAAAACTTCAATACCAGGACCAGTGAGACCGGACAAAAGACCCACTCTTGAAATGAATGTAGCACAGCTTTAACAGATGTTTCTGGAACTTATATCATCAGAACCCATTAAAACACACTCTGTCCTAATCACTTTAATTAATCAATCAATTAATTGATCCTTGCTCAAGAAATCATCCTGAAAGATGATTTCAGATCTCTCAAGCTTCCAGATCTCCAGGGCTGGGAACCGAACCCAGAACCTCGCACATGCTGGGCAAGAACCCTACCACTAAGCCGCAGCCTAAACACCCTCTCAGCTACCTTTTCTACATGCCCTTCCTTGCTTCCAAAGCTCCTGGAGGCTAACTAGTCGCAGCACTAACTCTCACACTTCAGTTGGCACTTATTCAGTAACCCTAAATCCACCTGGATGAAATCCAATGTCTGCCTGAGCTTCAGAGGCAGAAGCAGTTTGATGCATAAAGTAATTCTGAAAACAGAGATGAGCCAGGTCTCTGAGTGACAAAAAGCAATGAATGCCCCAGGAGAGAAGGAAGAGGAAAGAAAGGGGTAATAATGGTGTCACATGGGAAAAAAAGGCAGAATGATATCTGCATTTTAGATAAACAAGTGAACTTTGAGTAGGTCCCATGCAATGCTTTGGGGACAGTCACGTTAAGAATTATCTATAATTCAAGCTCAACCTTAATTGGGCCTCTCTTTTCTTTTGCACTTGCTTTCTTTTGTCCTGTCTTTTTATTTACCAAAGCTGGCGACTCCAAGAAGGAAAAGACAGACAGGCTTTGCGCACCGTCAGTTGCCAAGGCTCACAGGAAGGGCTCATGGTGCTCTGTATTCAGTCACTTAAATTTCTGCTGTGGGGATTTGATTTTCCTTAGCATAACATCCTTTACAAGAAAAATATTGTACAGTTGTAAACTACGTTTTACATTTCCTTAAAAAAAATTGCTTGGCTTTCAAGGGCACCAGGATAAAAACGTAGATTGAAATACTATCAGGGAGACAGTTATGCTGCGATTTTCCCAAAAACAAAGCTTTCCTCTACCCAGGTTTCCCTTCCCCTCCCATTTTATCTATGCCCTCTGCTTTTCTTGTCTGGTCTCTGTCTCTCTCAACCTGGGGTCCATGCTTGGCACTAGCTCTTACTGCAGATCCAGGTCACTTTGGGCCAAATTTCTAAGGATTTTCCTTGATTAAGCTGAGCCTAAAGTATCAACCTGGTACTAGTCCTGGTACAGATTTCCTCAATGAGACTTCTGTGCTCCTGACAATGTAACTTTTATTTGTGCTGCTCTGCAGAAAGTGTTACCAGAGTTTGCTTTATGTCACTGTTTCTCTTCAGTAACCAAGAAAAGCAAAAAAACCAAAAAAACCAAAGTACAACTAAGTGCTTATTCAGAAAGAAATCTCAGATTGTTCCTAAAACCTGCTCCAGGCAGCAGATACAGACTTTTGAGTGACGTGGAAAATATGGAAAGTACTTGGCTGGTACCCAAAACCCAAGCGGATCTGCCATGGTGGCAAAGGAGAAATAGCAGCCCCACAGTCAAATGCATTTTTGTGTGACAGAGCATGGCCCTGCCGCTGGCTTCTGGAGGACAGAAGAGTCTCCAAAGTGAGACTATTATCTGTGTGCTCATTGCCTATGGGCAAGAGGCAAAGATTTGCTTCAAGGACTGTGCTCAATTGTTGGCTGATTGATTGAAAAAGGCAAATGTGGTCACCCATCCCTGCCAAGTGTTTGCTTCTGGCCGGGCTCTCTCTGGGTATCTGGAGTGTGGACGCTCTGTGGCTTCACCTGCTGCTTTGTGGGGACAAAGCAGGCGTCTTGCAGCCGCTGCCACTCGTTGTCCCAGGCTGTCCTGAGTGTATAAACCCTGCCGCCCCCATCTGCCCAGCCACCTGCCTCCTTGTCTTTAAATATCTCTCTGCAACCCCACCCACGGGCCTCCAACTGCTGCCACAATGGGCTCTCCCAAGCTGCAACGAAAATGCCTGCATCTCATTTTTCTGCACAAGAGGAAAGCATGCATTTGACCAGAGTCAGCTTGTCATTTACTGACTTTGTCATTTAGCAGCTCAGTAACCTCTGACCCCAGCAGTCTGAACAATGCTCTAAACTTTAAAGTCCTTACGGTGTGCAAAGCCTGTATCCCACACCGGACATGCCTAATTTTGTTTTATCCCCATGTGAAAGCTGTGAGATACACAATTACCCTCCTTGTTTCACAGACAAGAAAGCTGAGGCTGGGAAACTAGAGAACTTGAAGGTCAAATAGCTCCTCACTGATAAAGCTAATAAGATCGGAACCCAAAGGGTCAAGCTGAGGGTCCAGAATCTTTTTTTTTTGGACGGGAATTTTCTGTGTAGCCTCAGCTATCCTGGACCTTGTTCTGTAAACCAGGCTGGCCTCAAACTCAGAGATTTGCCTGCCTCTGTTGGCTGGGATTAAAGGCTTGCACCTCCCTCCCACTCCCTGCCCCTCTTAGCCTGGTTGTGTGACCTAAACTTTAGCCCAGAGAGCTTCCCTACTTAACACTCTCAACAGCCCAACATAATACACAATGTGTACACGGCATGATACAAGGCAGAAGATCACAGAGGTAAACAGTTCCCCGTGGGTAAGTCAGATCTTGGTGGGAGGTTAGATTCAGCCCCATGTAGCCCTGGCTCTTCTCTTGTCTCCTTCCATGGAGGAAGGTTGATTGTCACTTGTCCTGAGGTAGAGGAAAGGGTGTGTAGGGCTTTAAGAAGCAGTGAAATGCTGACTCCAAGCCCACTAAACACGGATACTTGCTTCTAATCGTAGGATTTTATGGAGCTAATTTAATACAGTACTCCAAAGGCACTGGTAGTCTTCAGAAAAGAGTTTACTAGGCAATCTCTTGAAATTTTATTTGACCATAAAGTTTTTAAAGAAAACAAAACAATGCTTTAAAAACATATATCTTGTTATTACTGTTTGTTTTTCTTTTTGTAGTAGTGTTTTGCAGAGTATAAACTCAGAACCATTTGCAGAATATAAACTGGACACCATTGGTAATGTGCTGGCGATTCTTGCCTCTAAGAATATGGAAAAAGGGACATTTGTTGTTACTGTGGCTGTGTAGGAGTTCCCAGGTAGTAACAAGGTTTCCTGGAGTTTCTGAGGCTGGTAAATTGTGTCATCTGCTCAGCTCCAAACAGCCTAGTACCCAGGAGCTGTTAATTGGAAGCCACCTGCATTGGTGTTTGCTACTCTGTCTAAACTTTGTGGATCTGGGGTTTCTAATGTGAACTTGAGTATTTCACAAGGTAGCATCTTGTTAAAACCCAATAAATAAAAGAGAACTCGGGATTCCCAGCCTGAGAACAGGTAGGCGGATAACATGTTGGTAATGATCATTTAGTTGGTGTTTACTACTGTACTTAACACTAGCTGTTTCACTCACTCTGGCCTACAACTGTAAATACTCTTATAGAAGTTTCTAAGTGGTCCTTATGTGGTCCCTCCCAGTGGAGAATTAGCGGCTGCCCTTGTGTGAACAATGGCACTTAGGTGTGAAGTCCCTGCAGTTGCTATCTTGGTCTCTTGGGGTTGCTTGCTAGGTGAAGCAGGTACCATTTTCTTAATAGGAACACCGGCCAGTGGAGAGAAGTTAGCTTGTGTGTAGGTGGACAATCTTAAACGAGGTTCTGCTACTCTAAATAGACTTCCAGAGGAGGGCAGACACCAGCTGACATCTGATTGAAACCTCATGAAGGACACCAGTGACAGTTTCCCAACCAAAGCTGTTCCCAATTTCTGGTCTGGAGGGATGACCACTGTTCTATGCAACTGAGTATCAGAGTGATTTACTAGCAGCAAATCAGGAATGCAGATGCCTTTTTACTCTCTCCGTTTGCAAATGAGGAAATGGAAATCATAAGAGAAGTGGACCTCCTTAAGTTTACAGGCTCACTCAGGGCGTAGAGAGGTCTTTTCTCTTTGTGCTACAAAAATTCTGCTCTGGAAGTCCTGCATCAGTCTCCAGAATTCTCTTTCTGGCCTTATCTAGTCATTGGAACGGCACAATAATACAGAAAGTTTTTGAGCCTGTTTGTACTTTACCTTTCATAAACTTGAACTCCTTAGGGAGTAATATCCTCTACCCGCTTGGAGAGGACATAGTTTAATACATTGAACGTTCTGGCCGATTCTAGGCACTGGCTATTTGGAAGTTCTCGTCTCTCCCAAGTTTCCCTAACTGGGGCCTCACACTGGTGGTAAAGAAAACAGAAGGCCAGCCTAGCCAACAATCTGTCATTCCCACCCTGAAGGGAATTAGCTCATCAGGATCCAGTCCTAGCTGGCAGGAGGCTGAGGAGGCGGACTCTTTGCTTGAAGAGCAAAGGACAGAAAGACATAATTTCTGAGTATGTGTTACACTGGGAGCAGGCAGGCTTGGCTGGGTGCCCCACTGAGCTTTTCTTAATAGTATTTGAGAGAAGAGAGAGAGAGAGACAGAGAGAGAGACAGAGAGAGACAGAGAGACAGAGAGAGACAGAGAGAAAGACAGAGCGGGGGAGACAGACAGATGCAGAGAGACACAAAGAGACAGAGAGAGATAGAGAGGGAGACAGAAAGACAGAGTGGGAGATACAGACGCAGAGAGACAAAGAGAGAGAGAGAGAGAGAGATCCCAGCAATGGCAAGAAGGCTACCCTACCACATCCTATCAACAAAGATGACTTTGTGCTAAGCATCCTCCCCTTAGCCAGGAGGGACCAAGAAAGTAGTGCAGGAAATGCTACGGCTTGAACTGAAAAGCTTCCTGTGGGCTTATGTTCTGAATGCCTGGTCCTTAGCTCTGGCACTGTTGGGAGACTCTGGAACTTGCTGGTGAAGATAGGTCATTAGCGTTGGGCCTTGAACATTATATACCCTCCTTGCTCTGTGGTTTCTGGTCTCTTGTGATGTGGATAGCCTCCGGTACCCACCATGCTACCACGAAGTGGGCTGTTCTGACTTGCTGTGATGATGGACTGAGGCCTCTGACATCCTGAGTCAGAAGAGAACACAGTCTCGAGTTGTTTCTATCAGGCACTGTCATGAAAACACAAAGTAACTGACACAAAGTAACCGACACAATAATCCTCCTGTGGGTATGTTTTAATTATTTAAACTTATTTAGAAATGCATCTTTGGCCCCTGGAACCAGTACTTTAAGACATCCATGTAAACCAAAGCTAGTATCTTGATCTAGTCACAAAGTTAAATGGAAGTAAGATTCAGTCTAAAATTCAAAGCCGGTATTGTTATTTCTGTATTTGATTAGATCAATTTGTTTTGGTTTGAAAACCAATCACCTCAAATCTTCCAAGAAGAGTTTTCTTACTAACATTGACCATCTTTACCTAGTTTGAATTGTTCATGTTAATAAATATTCTATTGATAGCATATAATACATAAACACTATTCACTTCAGCACTTTGCCAACCAAGTTTTCTTGAACGCTTAATAAGTGCTAAGCACTATCCTAGTAGTTAAGGAATTTGTAGTAGATGAAATACAAGACTCTCTGACTTTAAGAAGGCTTGACTCGCGGTGAAAGGAAAGTAATATTGAGTTCATGATAAGTAATAAATTAAATTACATGCTAAGCTAAGAGGCGATGCAGGGGTCGAGGGGAAACATGGATTGGGTTTGTGTAGGAACAATACTCCTGGAGAGATGACACTTTCACAAACCCCAGGAGATGTGAGGACGTGAGCATAAAGCTGTGGTGTTGCTGGAATCAGTCTCTGGGTCTCCTGCCTTCCATTTGATGGATTCTTCTTCTGTCATGTACTAAGTTGTCACATGTGTCTGTTTCATCTTCTGCTTCCTTCAGGTACACTAGAAGTGCCTTTGGCACTGTGTTATTGTTCCACAGGTTTTTAATAAATGCTTGTAGAACATTCTAGTTAAAGTGATTTTCTCACTATTGCCCTTTTCAGGCAAGGAACTAAGGGGGAAATTGCAGTAGATTAGTGTTCTATCCAATAGCTTAAATTACTTAGAATGTACAAGCCAACACTTAGCTGCATAATCCAACATTCTGGGTTAATATTCTTAGCCCTCCATAAACAGCACAGCTAAAAATATTTGCAAATGTCCTGGCCTTTCTTAAATTCAAAACAGGAAGCCTCTATAATCTCTAGACTGTATTTATTCACCTCCAGATCCCATATTGGAGCCCGCCATTAGTTTTAGCAATTATGTTCTTTTGGGACCAGGAGCGCTGACATCCTTTGAAACAATCTCTTACCTATCCTAGAGATATATTTTTATTCTTTATAATATTTGCCGGATAGTGGTGGCTCACTCTTTTAATCCCAGCACTTGGGAGGCAGAGGCAGGTGGATTTCTGAGTTCGAGGCCAGCCTGGTCTACAGAGTGAGTTCCAGGACAGCCAGGGCTACACAGAGAAACCCTGTCTCAACCCCCCCACCCCCCACCCCCCCAAAAAATATGAGTCCATAGGGACAGAAGAATCCATGGCTCATATGGCTCATATGGCTAATATGGCTCATATGGCTCATATGGCTCATATGGCTCATAACTTTTCTTTGATTTTAGGGAAAAAAAAAAGATGCTTCACAGCTCACAGCTTTGCTTTCCAATTTCCTTTTGAACAGGATTCTTGCTTTTGCTCTCAATGAAACCTTGACCTTGCTTGATCTTAGCACTTTTCATTAGGAGATACAGCTTGTACTTATTTTATTTGCTCTGACTTTTGTTTTGAAGAGAGAGATTGAAAATGAAAAGAAGTTACGACAATACAGAGAATCCTCTAGGTTCCGAGGACAATGGCGTTTTGAAAATGGAATGGAAAGTCAAGGCCAGAAGCCGGTGGCCGCTGCTGAGTTAATGTGATACACAGGGGATGGAGACAGGCACCTTCCTAATGAAGCTGAGGGTCGGGGAAGGCAGAGAGGGCCATTCCTGAAGGCAAACTGGATCCAACGATAAGTGGGTAAGAAAAGCCACTCCTACGAGCTTGTTCAGATGAGGGTACAAAGGCAGCCAGCAGATAAGATAATGGTATGTGTGCATCCAGATTCAGGGTTTGCTGACACATGTGCATCCTGATTCACTGTTCGCTTGCAGTCTTTCAGTTTACTGCTCAATGCATTGTCTTGGCAACAGTTTTCAAGTGTGATTGTATGGATGCTTTATTCCCCATCTGTGGAAGCCGGCATCCCATCAAGTGCCAGCTAGCCAGGCTCAGCAACACTTCAAGTTGTTAGAAACAGTTGAAAGCACTATTTTCATTCTTTCTGCAGTGTATACAACAGGACCCAGGTGTGCTAATGAGGAAAAGCAGAGGTTTCTCTCCCTGTAAGACCTCAATTGAACTGTTTGCCATTGTAAACCTTACTTCCTTTAACTAATGCAGTAGCAATAATGAGAACCTTAGATAACGCCTGGGAACTTAGCGATAGACAAATGAGGCCAGGCTCACTTTTAACTCTTTATGTGCGTGTGTTCTAGTCCTGACAACAGTCTGATGATGGCAGAATCATAAATTACAGAGGAGAGAACCGAGCACAGAGATCCAAGTTATTTCCCACAGCCACTCAATGGTAGAAGTGACATCAGAGACTCACTTGCCACTCTTGCTGAGGTTTATGGAGCTGACTGGAGCTTTCCTTTATGGCCATTATCAGAGAGCCTGGGGCAGGGTTACATTCATGTCTCCTTTACCACCTCTGGGGGACATAACAAATATGGCAGCCAAATGAAGCCTTAACTTGAGCAATTCAAACATACCAATAGTTCATTGCAAGGCACCAGAATCTCCAAAGCCATGTTTTCTGCTTTTTTTTTTTTCTAAATTATGAATTATGTTCATCATTTTTATGTTTGGAGAAAATATAGGAGCCAATGGCTATTAGAAGGGGAGAGAAAATGAGAAGAGAAATGAATGGAATTCATTTATAAGGGAATTAAAATATGCTGTTGGTTGCATGCAAAAAGCAAAAGCCTTTAATGAAACAAAGGGCTATAGGTAGTGGATCAGTTATGCTTGGGCAGAGAAGGCTAGTGGATAGAGCAGGACTCTTTAGAGCCTTTCATTGTCAACCTCTGGCAGTCACTTATTCGTTATGCATGAGTAAAGGTATTACTAAACCCACCAGGCTTATTTCCTCATGTCTACACAGGAACAAAAGCACTGCTTAGAGAATTTGAATGCATACAGAATTTGATGACTATTCAAGCCATTAGTACGTACAAATACCCAGCACATGGCATGTACCACTTGATGCATTATATGTTCTTATTTTTATGGACATTACATTTGTGTGCACATGAGTTAGAAACAAAATGTTGACTAACCTTTCCCAGCACTCTGATTCACTTTCTCCCTTGGAAGTATCTATTAAAGACATCTCTCCATTTTACCGTCCCTGTGTTGTTCCAGGATAGAAGAAGCTGGAAACCCTAGCAGGTGTCCATTGGACTCCAATCTATGCCTCTAACAGTTGGCAGGCTACCAGTCAGGAGGTATGATTTTTAAAACAAATGAGCAAAAATGGGGTGAGGATGTCGATCAGTTTGTAGAGTGTGTGGCTAGCATTCAGGGAGCCTAGAATTGAATCTCTGGCGTTTGTATAAACCAGGCATGGGAGCGGGGCTCACATCTGTAATCCCAGCATTCAGGAGGTAGGGACACAACAACAAGATCAAGGTCGTGATGCCTACAGAGGGAATTCAAGACCACTCTGGCTAAATGAACTCCTGCTTTAAAAAAAGAAATCCTTAAAATATGATTCATAGGACTTTAGGAAAGCCAGTTAACCAGGTTGTTTCGAGCCTTCAGCAATGGAGAATAGAGCTCACAGAGCATGCGCACAATTTGGTCTTTTCGTCCACTTGACAGGAAGTGGCATAGCAGAGCTGTCAAACGTGGACCTCACAGTCCAGTTGTCTGAGAACACTTATTGCTCCTTTTACTCTACTCTTTAAACCTGTACAGTCTTTATGTAGCTAGAAATTCACTCCTCGCAGAGGACACAGCTAGAGAATGACAAAGCTGGGATGTGAACCCATGTCTAGTCACATTTAGCCCTGTGTCTTTCTTCACTTTTATATTCTGCCTCCTAGTAAGTGGAGTAAAATGGGATGCTCTAAGAAATCAAGTACCTCTTGATGCAGGAATCACTGGGGTGGGGGTGTCATTGTTTCAAACCTGCAGTTAGTACTAGCCTTGCTGGGAGAGGGCAGGAGTCTATAGCGGAAGATGGAGGCCATGCAAATGGAACCCAGATATGGAAATCTTCATTCGTGACAGGCTCTGGCTCTATGATTCAGAAGCACACCAACAATCTTAGGGTACACCTCTTTCTAGCTTGTCCCTTGGCTCCCCAACTCAGCCAGGGGGCAATTGGCCCACCATGGATACCATAGAACTTCCCACTACATTCTGGAAAAATCTAGCCAAAAGGAAAGAGAAGAGAGGCATAGGCTTATTAAATTTCTTTCAGGCTCCCCGCCTGCTCTCCACCCTGCTGCCTAACTCGTTTTAATTCCTCCTGAGGGAGCCCATGGGTATGTGCTGATTTGCTTGGCCACAGTCACAGGTACTTTTTAGAAAAACAAAGTCAAGAAGAGCTAGCTCTATGGCTCCTGTGACTTGGACCATCGGCCAATGGTTGTTTTATTAAGTGCTGATTCCCCCTGTGGAGCTGAGTTAATGGAGGTGGGGAAAAATCAGGCTCAAACAAGGAGCCATTGAGATGTGGTATTCAAAATATAAAGGTAACAGAGGTTTCTGTAGCAAGTCCTGCTGGGCCATGTTCACTGTCAATCAACGGAGAACAGTCTACATCCAAGCAGTCAAGATATTCAGAGACCCAGCAAATGGAGAAAAGATGAGTGGTCATGGCTTACCCTCCCAGAAGTCCCTGGGATGGACAGTTCTTTGCATGCTGTCCAATTCCATTGTTTAGACTTGAGTCTTACCTAGAATTATATTGATTTGGTAATAGTTTGTGCTTCTGGGTGTTGTTTGCCTTTTCTTGCTTTCCAAAAAGAAAGATTACAGGAACTTGAAAACAGGATACTAATCAGAAAATGGAGCCTGGAAATGGGAATTTCCATATCCATATTTTCTGAAATATGGAACAAAATATGAGCTGGGAGGAACACTGAAAGCTGGGTAAATCATGGAGTTCAAAACAAAGCAACAGTTAACGACAGATGCTCGAGACAATAAAATTGGCCATTCACAGTTCCTAGAATTCCATGCTGAATAGAGGCTGAGAGTCTCTGAGCATGGTGTGAGTGCACACAGATGCATGTTTGTGTATAACCCTACCTGAAAGAGATGGTCTGCAGAGAAGTAACCAGGGAACACAGCAAATGAGGATCAATGGATGAAGTGCCAAGCCCAGCTGAAACTGCAGGCAGATTGCTGAGCACATTAGTGTCAGGTTTGCTTCTACAAGTATATGCCTGAGGTACTGTCAAGACCCTTTTCCAGATGAAAAATGAGGAGAGGAGGAAGGGGAGGAAGGGGAGGAGGAAGAGGAGGAGGAGGAAGAAGAGAGGGGGGAGGAAGAAGGAGAGGGAGAGGGAGGGGGAGGGAGAAAGAGAGAGAGAGAGAGAGAGAGAGAGAGAGAGAGAGAGAGAGAGCTTCGTGACACAAGGACAAGATAAACATTGAACTGTCTTGGGGAGGGGCAAGAGACAGCTCATCCTGCTCAGAGTTAGACCTTCCCACAGGGAAGGCTGGGAGATAGAAGCAAGCAGGAACAGGGATGCTAAGGAGTCGTCTTGTCTTGGGACATTTGAGAGTGAGAAATTTAAGGCAGCAAGAGAAGAAAGGGGCCAGCAAGGAGACACCAGCATGTGTGTGGCCTGCACGTGTGTGCTGTGACCAAAGCTTTCCACAGATGGATCTCTGCATGGAAAGTGGCAGAGGCTGAGTGATGGGGGCATGTGCTCATATGCTGGGGCTCACCACACAGATGTTCTGAAGCAGCAGCTGCAGCAAAAGAATGGATGCTGAATTCAGAAAGGATGAAGCTCCCTTCCCTTCATAGAGGAGAACAGAATCTCAACCTCTCTTAGATCCGGATGGACTCATATCTTGAGCCCTTTCAATAATACCAATGTTTCTTCCTTCCTTCCTTCTTTCCTTCCTTCCTTCTTTCCTTTCTTTTATTATCTTCTTGTTTCTTTTCCTTTTTTTTGTTTTTTTTTGGTTGTTGTTTTTTAGACAGAGTCTCCTACGACAACGCAGATTGGCCGGGAACTCACTATGTTGCTAAGACTGGCAACACAACTCATGGCAACACCCTTACCTCAGCTTCCCAAGTGCTGGGATTACAGGCATGTGCTACCACGTCTGGCTTGTTATTCGTGTATTCATAGTTGTTCCTCTCAACTCTCCTATAAAGCAGTCATTAATAAGATCCATCTATGATCCATAGATGTTCGCCGCTAGCCAAGTCACAACAGCTAGAACCAGGTGGGACTGGACCGAAGCAGTTACTCTCTTTACCACAGGATCCCCTTAAGAGTACTGGAAAAGACCAAGGTCTTGGACTCTTCATGACTTAGGAAACTTCCCAAGTCTTTGTGATGACAAAGGACACAGGAAAAGCAACCAAGTTGAATTACATGGCAGCTAATCACGCTGACCTAACCACTAACAACTGCAGCCAAGGGTTTATATTCTTATGCTGCTCTGTAAATACACTGTTTCATCTTAAGGAGTAGCACAGGTGACAGCCTGGGAGTTGAGAAAAGAGCCACTCCTGGGGTGTTGCCATGGTCTCCAAACATGAGTGCACATACCTCTCTTGTCCCCGTGTCTCTGCCTCTCTGAACAAGAAATAATATCTGAAAAGATACTCAGTGGATATGTGCTGAGTCCTGGCATGCCTTTCCCACTACTCAGGATCTATGCTCAAATAGATTTAAATTTCATTCAGCCTAGTGAAATTTTTTTATTAAACCACTTCTATTGCATGCTTCCTAATTCTGAGAAAACTAGATGCCTATGCTTGGTAGCCATGACAACCCTCACTTAAACAGAATATGAAATTAACCAGACCACTCTGTGCCTGACATCCTAGATAAAGGAGCTAACCATAGACAGAAGCAGAGTAGCTTGTTGTTGTTGTTGTTGTTGTTGTTGTTGTTGTTGTTTCATGCCTATTTTGGAAATTGTGTGCCTGTAGGCTCCTAGAAAGGACCCAGTTAGGCCTGGCCCATGCATCAGGCAGATGATCACTACAGAGCCATTTGGACTCCCCGTTTCCTCACTTCAGAGCCACAGAGGTTGAGTGGTGAACTCCTCTGAGCACCCTCTCCTTCCAGTTTTTCTTGGCCTGCTCTAAACTCTTTGGTTTATTCTTTCTGCTCTCAGGGACTGGCATGACTGTTGAAAATAACTTATTTCCAATTTATCAGTGTTTGATTATTTTAAATTAGTAAACAATTTTTATAGGAGGTTTAGGCTTATAGAGAAATTAAGCAGCAACTAGTTTCTGCAGTTTTCCTTGTACTTCTCCCTTTTTACTCTTACTACTAATGCTTTATATTGATATCTAGTTGTTTCGACTGATGAAATATTATTGACACATTATTATAAACTAAAATCTTGTGGTTATAGTAAGCTTTACTCTTTGTGCTGTATATAGTTCATGGGTTTTGGCAAATGTGTGTATATACCAAATTGTCAGTCAGACATAGCCTACTATCACCTGGGAACCAAGTCCAGTGAGGAATTGTCTACACTGAGCTGGCCTACAATGACGTGTCTATGTGAGATTATCTTCATAAACTGATTAGGAAGACCTAGTTTACTGAGGGCAGCTATATGCCCTAGGCCTTTGGTCTTGACCTGTACAAGAGTAGAGAAATTGAGCTGAGCAGAAACATGCTCATGAGAATGTGTTTATTCATTCTCTCTCTGCTCTTGAGACACTCTTAGATGTAATGTGATCGGCTGCTTAAAATTCCTTCTTGACTTTCCTACAATTATGGACTCTATCCTGTAAGTGAAATTGTAAGTTGAAATAAACTTCTTTTTCCAACAAAGTTTTTTTTCTTTTTTTTTTTCCTCGAGACAGGGTTTCTCTGTATAGCCCTGGCTGTCCTGGAACTCACTCTGTAGACCAGGCTGGCCTTGAACTCAGAAATCTGCATGCCTCTGCCTCCCAAGTGCTGGGATTAAAGGCATGTGCCACCACTGCCCGGCTATTAAATCAGGGCATTTTATTGCATCAACACTGTAAGGACACCATTGCAGTATCATAAAGAATTGTCTCTGTGCTCCTGAAAATCCTCTGTGCCTCTGCCTTTTCTCTATCTCAGAAAATAGATATCTCCCAACGGGTTCTGTAGAATTGCCTTTTCCAGACTGCCACGGGATTAACATCACAGACCACACAGCTCTGCCCCATTAGTTCTCCCCACTTCGCTAAATGCAATGAAGTTTTCCTCATGTCTTTTAAACAAATATGGGAACATATATCTTCTATCAAGAAAGACTCATGGCTGGGGGGTGTATTTCGGTGACAGAGCACTTGCCTAGCATGCACAAAGTCCTGGGTTCAATCCCTAGATCTACAGGAAATGAAACAAAAGAGGGTAATCTCATCAGGGTCCTCTGCCCAGTCTACATCCCCATCACACAGCATACACTCTGAAATTCGATTTTCTTTCATCTCAGAGACTTCCTCAATTTTTAAAGATTTGATATTGAGAGTTTCATTTACATTTTATGCCTCTTTCATGGAACACATATTTCTTAGCTAATATCTGCAGTGTACACAGCCACTGTCACTCATTGCATAGGTAAGCTCTATTCTCCCACTACCATCACTGCTTTTATTTCTCACCGTTTCTTGGATACCATATTGCTTTAGATCTGGCTGTGACTTTTCTAGGGCTTTCTTTGGGACCAGTGAGCAGAGCTGTAACAGATGGGACCAGAAATGTCTTAGAGGTTGACTTTCCAGTTGAAGGGAGGACAGAGCTTTGAACTTCAATACCCCGAGGCTGCTTCAGGAGAACTGTTTTACTTTTGATTTACTGAAAATTATCCTTACTGTCCTGATTGGGACAGTATTTAGGAAGCATGCACCAAGCAGCTAGCATCACTTAATGCACCAAGACTCAAGTAGCTCTTGGGTCCTGTATCCCAGTTGCTGTGATAAAATATTGGACAATGAACTTTTTAAAAAATGGAAAAGTTGGTTTGGATTGCCATTTTGGGAGGGTTCAGTTGACAGTAGGGTGGCTTGCTGCTTTGAGCTGGTGACAGTAGAGTATATCATAGCATGATGGCATAGTGGAGAAGGGAAGCTTAAGGCAGTCAGGAAGCTGAAGAGAAAGAAAGGAAACTGAGTCCACTTATCCCCTTGAAGAATATGCTCTCAAACACTTAACTTCTTCCCAGTGGAATTCATCGACAAAAGAGGCCATCACCCTGAACAGTGCCATGGGCTGGGGATGAAGCCTTCCTTATAGCCTGTGGGAGACATTCAGAATTGAACACGAACAGAGACCAAATCCCTTTAGCACCCAGATCAGCTATTCTAGCGCTGGCTCCTCTAATTTAACTCAGCTTTTCTAAATCTTCTCTTTGTTCTTGCCTTGCCAGGCTGGTGCTCTCTGCTTATGCCCCTCTCAGACGTACCCCCTTTATTCAGATTTCCCTTGACTGTCAGGCAAAATTAATAGTTCCTTTCTCAGAGGATCTACTCCATGTTCTTAGTTCTTGACAAAGTGAGACAGACATTATCATGGGTCCATTTGTTTGTGACTTCATTGATGTCATGGTGTGTGCTTCATTTGTCTTCATGCTTCTCTTTGCATAGTTAAAATTAATGAAAAAGTACACACACACATATGCATACATATTCTGTGTGTCTGTCCATCAAGATGTAGTGGCCCTCATACAAACACATCCGCCATCTAGAATTAGTCAAGTTCCCTACTGCTTAAGTCTGCAAAGGAAACAGCTAAAGTGTTATATGACTCCTCTTGTGGATTGCTTTCTTACTCTACCTCTTTCAGGAGCCACTGTTGAGGTGTCATGGTTTTTACCGGAACAGCATTCACTGGTTCACTCATCATTCTAATAAGCAAGCATGTCTTGGAAACCTACCAGATTCCAGCTATTCTGTTTAGTGCTGGTCTCTCACTGCCTAACACACTGTCTTCCAGTCTCACTTTTTAAATCTCAACATCTACTAAAGATTTCTATTCCCAGAGGGATCATAAGGTCTCTCTCATAATGGGCCCCTGCTGATCTTAGTTCTAAGACATTTCATCCTTCCTGGCCTCTTCAATTTTCTCTGTTTGTCTATTAACAGGGTTTCCCCAGATGAGACATTTTTTTAGAAGACCCAGAAAACTAGTATCTTCCCAATCTAGACTCTAAAGGGGAAGATATTGATACATTAGTTAAAAATAAATGAAGAAACTACACACACACACACACAGAGAGAGAGAGAGAGAGAGAGAGAGAGAGAGAGAGAGAGAGAGAGAAAGAAAGAGAATCAAGCAAGTATACTCTGTTCCCAGCAGATGATGCAATTGCTAGATAGTATAGGAGTAAGGGCCAAAATATGTGTTGGGCCTCTGAAGAATTTCCTCCTAGTGACCTAACCACTGGCTAGTGATGCTCAGCTCCTGGCTCTGTTCCTGAGCACTGGGTGGACTTTCTGGAATAAACACCGTAACCCCTTCCTCCTCCAGTTCCTCTTTTCTAATGATGAAGAAGGCTGTCCTAACTATGCTCCTGTCTGAGTGTGTGAAGGCTCTCAGGGAGTAGTGGAAGCCTGGGCCTGTGGCTCGGTGAAGGACAATTCAACCTGAATGTGTCTGTTCTCAGTTGCATGTGTGTGGGACCCAAGCAGGAGGCACTGTGACCACAGTTTAACAACCATCTTGTTACTAAGTCCCCTAAATGCACTGCAGTAAGTTCTCCTAAAGCCCAGGATTTTGTTCCTTTTCACTAATGTATCTTAGCACCCACAACAGTGTACAGGGGAAGAGCTCAGTCAATATTCGGTCAAATAAAAAAAAAAACAAAATTGCAGTAGAAGATACACTTCAGTATTTTCCTTGTGTACAGAACATGTATCACGGAAGCCCTTACCTGTTTCAGAAGTGGTTGAGAGTTTTAAAAACATGTAGACAGTCAGAGTATCATTTGGTGTATAAGGAGTCACGCATGTTCATATTTTACTCTTGGAGAGTTAGATGCTCACAATGGCCCTTAATGTTATCCCTGAAGCTCAGAAATTTCAAATAATGGTACAGAGTCAGATGAGAAATAGGAATGTGGACACTGGTCTGGCTACCCAGTGGTCAGTGGCAGAAACCCTTCAAACCTCAGGGTATCATGGATGCCAAGATAGTCCCTACCTGTGGCATATTTCTGGCTTCATCTATGTTTCTCAAGTATTTGGGGGCTAAGGAAACAAACAAGTGTCATCTTCCCTGAATCATCTGTACTTTAGGCTGCATATGGAATGCCCTTGCTAGACCTATGTTGTAGACGGAACGGTGGTGCTATGGGATGAGAGGCAACCTTGGGAGGTAGAACCTAGTTGGGTCATTGGAGGCAAGTCTCAGGAGAGGATAGTAGAACCACAGCCACTTCCTCCCTTTTACCTTGCTTCCTGGCTGCAGTGAGGTGAGCCACTTCCTTGGTCACGCACACTTACCATGGTGCACCATGCTGCCACGCACCCAAACACAACAGGATGAGGTGGACATGGAGTAATTTCTCTGATACCAAGAGCCAGCAAGCCTTCCCTCCTCTGAAGCTGTTATAGATGGGTGACTAGCAATTCTTGCTTCCCAATGCCATAGCTAGGCATGACAGGACCATCTCCTTCTAGTGACATGACAAAGAATATAGAATTCCCTCCCTCTCTGTTTGACCCCTAACTTGCATTTCCATCCTTATTTTTCCTTTATTTTATTTTTTCTAAACTTACTTTATCTAACACAATTATCTCTGAAAATTTCCCCAAGTCCTTCTTGGGGCCAGGTAGGCTCTCAGTGACGTCTGTATCTTTCCAGTAGAGGGTTGAAAATGGGGACATCCACCCTCCAGCTTTTTCTGAGCTCTCCAAGAGCCCACTGTGAACACACGGGCTGGTAAGCAGAAGCAGGCCATCAGTGCTGAGGTCTGAGGCTCCTTAGGGTGTCATCTCTTGGCATCTCTGTGGCCTCTTTGTCCCACCCCCATACAGAAACTCCTCCAGGGCCTTGGCCTAGCCAAAGAAGGATTTTTTTCCCCCTCCACCATGAGGGTTATTAAATGGCCACTGTATAAAAGACCAGACTGGGGACCTTGGCAAGAAAGGCACAGGGCCGCACAGCAACCGGTGACAATAGCACTGAGAACAAGAGAGTCCACCAAGCCCAGTGCTGTGACCTTGCTTGGACTTATGAATGTGTCCTTTGGGTTCTTAATACTCCAGAGTGCTTCTCAGGGAGTTTCCGAAAGCTCGGCCACAGGGCCGGGATCAACTTTCACTTCCGTCGCTAGAATCATTTGCTCGATTCTCTGTTGGTTACATCATCCAGAATCTGTCTGTGGTTATTTCCCCAGGAGCAGTAAGGGAGCTCTGTCTGCACGTAGCTGGGTGGGGACTGGCATCCTGATTACCATGGAGTCTCCTAACCCAAATAAATCCTCACTTAAACAGAACTGAGCCTCAGATCCAGAGCTGGGGACCCTCTGAAGGTCAGGAGGCAAGATTTGCTCATGTCTCCCCAGTTCCCCATACAAAGCTCAGAGTGGGTGGATCAAGGCCCCTTCCATCAGCATGAGCCTGCAGCGGTTCAATGAAGCAGAAAGGGCCTGCCCTGTTTTGTTTTGCTTGCCTTTCCTAGTGCCTTTGAGCACAGATCTCCTACTCAGGAGAATTTATAGAACATATCACCATGCCCAGCACTGCTGACACTCTGCAGAAGCCACACATATCCAAAGACGTGAGCTTTGTCCTCTGAGAGAACCATGAGGACAGATCAGTTCAACCCATAATACTACAAGGTCAGTTCCAACCTAGGTCTAACCCTGAAGGAAGTTTGGCCACGGAGGAGACAGACTCTTAGAGGGGAGGTGGAAATTCAGAAGTTATATGTCATAGTGGAAGGAATTGGGTAAAAATACCAAAGACTTGGGTTGCATTTTTGTTGTTTTTTTTCCAACCAGGCAAATTTTCCATCCACTTTAAGTTTTACATTGAATGCAAATAGCATCACCAAGATGAAGGGCTCTCTACCGTGGGTTAGGAGCCCACTCCATAGTTATCCATAGAAGACAGACGCTCTGCCCTGAATCCTGGTAGGGGGGAGTTACAGCCTTCCAAGTTGCTGGGTCCTCAGATTCCTGAAGACCCTAATTGGGCTTCTGGGGTCTGCTTCTGTCCTCCTAGCATTGGGCTGCTGGCTAAAATAGCTCAGACCATAAAAATAACAGAATGAAAATACTTGAAATAACCACACAGCCACATATTCCGTGCAGAGGCTAGTAAAACTTCCAAATTACACCAGAGCTGTTCTTCAAGGCCACAAGAGCGCACAGCTGAGTGGAAAAGGAAGGGATATTTTCAGAGTGAATTTAGCACCAATCAGTGTAAGGTTCCTCTATCCTCCTCAACAAAGCCTTCTTGGAGCCTTTTGGAATAGTTTATAAAGGTTGACTTCTTTTTAAAATGTTTTTTTTCAGGCCACAATAAAGCCTGGGCTTTCCATACTGACTTTCTCAATGTGACTAATTGAATATGTGGCTGGGAGAGAGGAGATCCAACAAAGCTTGGTGGTTCTGACCCACCCATTCTACTTTAAAATAACTCTGCTACTCATGCAGTCTAGACCAACACCATGTTTTCCCCAGACTTCCAAAGTGCACCTCACCCGGCCCTTCTAAGCCTACTTCTCCTCTCTGTTCTCTGCAAAACACGCATTTCCCCTTCAATGTACACCAGTTATGACCTCCTTTAGTTTAGCACACTCTCGTAGCTTCCCATTGCTTCTGAGTTCAAACATCTTTCTAGAGCCTGGGAGCCCACAGTAGTCTGGTTCAGCCTTTCTTCTTCTTCTTCTTCTTCTTCTTCTTCTTCTTCTTCTTCTTCTTTTTCAAGACAGGGTTTTTCTGTGTAGCCCTGGCTGTCTTGGAACTCACTCTGTAGACCAGGCTAGCCTGGAACTCAGAAATCCTCCTGTCTCTGCCTCCCAAGTGCTGGGATTAAAGGTGTGCACCACCATTGCCCGGCCTGGTTCAGTCTTTATTGTGTGCCATTTTAATCTTAGTACATGTCTTGGGAAGCTCTGTGCATTCCCTTCAGGATCTTCTAACATGCCTCATTTCCCCTTCGATTCCTTTTACTTCCTAAATCACACTCATTCTTCAGGTCTTAGTTAGAAAATAACCCAGGATAAAAGCGATTGCATCCATATGTACACTTGGGGTAATTGAACTGTGGCTCCCCAGAAATATATGTATCCAGGACCTGTATGATATGGCATGGTTTGAACAAACAAATCTTGGCAGCTGTAATTGTCCTACTTAGCTTTGACTGTCAACTTGATAGAGTCATCTGAGAAGGGATGGAATCATCAGATAAAGGATTATCCAGAACAAACTAGCCATTAAGGATGTGGTGTGTGTGCGTGTGTGTGTGTGTGTGTGTGTGTGTGTGTTTAATTGATGTTGAAAAGGGGAACCCACTGTGGGCAGCATCATTCCCTGGGCAGGTGAGCTTTAACTGTATATGAAATTTAGCTGTCAACAAGTCAGCGCACGCAGCATTCCTCCATTGTTTCAGCTTCAACTTCCTGTCCTGGCTTCCCTCAATGGTTGGCTGTAACCTGTAAGCTGCCATGAAGCCACAGTCCTCCCTGAAACTGCCTTTGGTCAGAGTGTTTACCATGGTAACCAAATGAAACTGGAACAGTAACTGCCTTAAAGATCGTGAGATGAGATTAGCTAGGTAAGTCCTAAATCCTACAGTTAGGTGCCTTCTCACGAGCCCAAAAGACCGGACTCAAACGTGGCAGAGGCCATATGCATACAGCAGCTGAGAATGGAGCTGTGCAGCCATGAGCAAAAGGACCATGGGCCACTATAAACCCAAAGAGGAAAAGAAGCCTTGAGGAAGGGACAAATTAGCCCCACTGATACCTGATTTTAGACCTCAAGTCTCCTGAACTGTGAGAGAACCTTTTTTTTTTTCTATGTTAAGATGCTCAACTGGGCAGCCTGTGACACCATGTCGGCGCACAAGCTGCCCAACCATTTCCTGATAGCATTAAAGAAACTAATGACATGAGGTGGATGGGGAGAAGAGCATCGGGAGAGGCACAAATAGGAGCTAGCAATTTATGGGGGTCATTCTTCCTCTTACATGAAGTCTCCAGAATATTTAAATTGTCTTAATGTTTTGTGTTCCTAAATGTTTGAGAACAGGAAATTAATAAAACTAGTTTATTTAGCTCATGATTCTGCATGTGGGGAAGTCTGGGGCATGTCTCAGCACACAGTGACAGTCTTTTTTGGTGTGTCCCAACGTGGCTGAGGGCATCCTGCATGAAGACAGACTAAGCGTGTTAACGCTAGTCTCACACTCTCTCTTCTAATGGAGCTATTAATGTCACCATGAGGACCCAACCCTTTTTCTTCCCCCAAAGACTCCATTTTCAAATTTCATGGACAGAGGACTTCAGGAATGATTTCCAAACACGGCTTTTGGGAAACACTTCCAAAGTAAAGCAGCTCCTTGTTTTCACAGCATGTGCCTCTTAGAATCTCAGAGGTCTTACAAATGCTCCCAGGGCAAAATGAGATCCCCTTCCACCTTAACCTGGTAAAATGCAGTTGGAAACACACGTCAGTCCAGCCCTGTATCTGCCCCTTTGAACCTTCCACCAATGGACTAGTCTCTTGACTCCCCCCATGAAATATGTGCTTTTCTAGTCTTTGCATCACAATAAAGTACATGACTGTTCACAAAAGTCGAAGACTCGAGCACAATCATCTAGTTCCCTCCTTTGCCACCACTCCCAGCAGCCATTTTTGTTCGCTGTATTTTCAGAATGCACCCCTGAGATGTCCACCATCCTCACCTCCAAACATCCACCCAAGCTCGGGATGTTATTATCATCTGTCTTAGATGGCCTTCCTCCTAGATCCACAGCTTGTTCCCTCATGGATGGCTTCTTCCCCAGAGTCACTTTTCCGGAAATAAACCTAATCTCAACAATGCCCTGTTTAAAAATACTTTAATGGATTTTCTTTGTACTTAAAGTCATGATCATGGCTTCCCAAGCCAGGGTGGCTCTAGCCTCTGCCAATACTTCTATTTGCAATATTTCTATCTCTAAAGGCCTCTTTTGTAATCCTTGCATAGCCTCACTTGTCAATCTGTGGTTCCCTTAAAGTCCTGACCTCTGCTCTGGGGACATTTACATGAGCTATGTTCTCTTCAGGAGTGCTTGAAAAGATCTCTTCTTCTAGCTGGTTCCATTCCAGACTTTTCAGAAAGGACTCATCAACTACTTGAAAATTACAAGTAACTCCAGGGTTGGGGATGTAGCTCAGTTGGTCAAGTACTTGCCCAGCACGCTCAAAGCCCTGGATTCCTCATCAGCACAGCAGAAACCAGGTGAGGTGGCTCATACCTGCTGTGGTGCTTTAAATGTGCATGTCTCCTACAGGCAGGTGGGTTCTGAGCACTTCATCCCTAGCAGTAGGAAGCACAGCTTAGCATAAGCACTGGAGAAACCAGATTTGTCGATTGCTTGGGCCCATTTTCCAAGGAAGAAATGATGCTTAGACAGCTGGAATGCAGGAGTGAAAGATGGCCAATTAACATGATGATCTTTTTGCTATTCTATGAGCCTACCTTCCTGTAACCCTCAATATCCTGAGCATTGTTTAGGTCTTAATCCTAAACTTTGTCTCCCCTATGTCAACTTTGCTACCCCAATGAAACATGTCCCTTGTAGTTTGCATCCTCAACCAATACAATCTATTCTTATGCTTATTACATAAGATCCTTCTTATGTAAGAAGGATGTAATGTAAGAATACATTACATCCTTCTCTAGGCCCCAATACTGAGCTCTGTTTGCCAATAGAATTCATTCTTTTCGGAAAGGTCACAGGACCATAGGGTCAGTTCCTGGAAGTCTTGACTCACTTCGCACAAAAATGTCACTGTCCCAAGTTTTCACTGTTATCCTTCTGTGGTCCATTTTCTCCACCAGTGGCAATACCTGCAGGAACCCCTCAACACTCAGTTAATGCGGAGGAAGGTTTAAGAAGTGTGGTCTTATATACCCAGAAGATGCTCCAACATGTAATAAAGACACATGTTCCACTATGTTCATAGCAGCCATATTTATAATGGCCAGAAGCTGGAAACAACCCAGATGTCCCTCAACAGAGGAATGGATACAGAAAATGTGGTACATTTACACAATGGAATACTACTCAGCTATTAAAAACAAAAATGACTTCATGAAATTCTTAGACAAATACATCCATTTGAACATATCATCCTGAGCAAGGTAACGCAGTCACAGAAGAATGAACATGGTATGTACTCACTGATAAGTGGTTATTAGCCCAAAAGTTTGGAATACCGGAGAGTCACTTCACAGCAATTATTGGGCTGAGCGTGAGGTCCCAGATGGAGGAGTTGGAGAAGGGACTAAAGGAGCTGAGGGAGTTTGCAGCCCCAGGGAGGCAGCAACAGTGTCAACTGGCCTGAACCCTCGATACTCCCAGAGACTGGATCACCAACGGAAGAATACACATGGAGGGACCCATGGTGCTGGCCACATATGTGGCAGAAGAGGGCCTTGTTAGACATCAGGGGGGAGAAGAGGCCCTTGGGCCTGAGGGTGTTAGATCCCCCAGTATAGGAGAATGCCAAGGAGGGAAGAGGAGAGTGGGTGGGGTGGGGGAATACCACCATAGAGGCAGGGGGAGGGGGAGAGTATAGGGAGGTTCCAAAGGGAGACCTGGAAAGTGGAAACATTTGAAATGTAAATAAAGTATCAAAAAAAAAGGTGTGGTCTTGCTGGAGGAAGTACATCACTGGATGCAGGCTTTGTAAGTTTACCACTCCCTGTCTTGCTCAGTTCACCGGCTCTGCTCTGTGTTTGTGTTTAAGATGCGGCTCTGCTCTGTGTTTGTGTTTAAGATGTGAGCTCTGGGCTCCATGTTCCTGGTGCCATGCCTCCCTCCTATGATGAACCCTAATCTTTCTGGAACCTTCAGCCCCAATAACCTTTTTCTTCTATAAGTTACTTTGATGGTGGTATTTTATCCTGGCAACTGATACACCTGCAATCCTACCACTTTGGAGGCGGAGGCAAGATGATCAGAAATTTCAACATCATTCTTGACTGTATAGTTTCAGTTTGAGGCCAACCATCACTAGGTGAGACTCAGTCTTTCAAAAAGAGAGAGAGATGGGGAGATGAGAGAGGGACTCTGAAATAAGGGTATGTATTAGTTTGCTAGAGTGCACAAGAGGGGTGACTAGAAGTCTAAGGAAAGGGCAGGATTAGCTCCCCCCCCCCCCCCCCGGCTGGTGAGGGACAGACATGTTCCATGTGCTTCTCCTAGATTCTGGTGCTTGCTTGCTTGCCATCTGTGTAAATCCTTGGCTTCTGCTCCATCACCACCTCTGCCCTCATCTTCACACAATGCTCTCTGTGTACCTGATATGCTCGAATTAGCCCACTTTACAAAGACACCGTCATGGTGGATGAGAGTCCTTTCTGTTTTAGGCTGACCTCATTACCTAACTATATTAGGAGTAGTCCTACTTCCAAACAAGGTCATGGTCTAGTATATCAGGGGTTATGAGTGACCTGACATAATTTAGCCTATAGCAACATAAACTTACATATATATCTCTTGCTTATTGTCCACTCCAGTAAGTTTCTAGAGGGCAAAGTTGCTCTCCCTCCTGCTCCTACTGCTGTGTTTGGCACTAGGATTCTCAACTGATCCTTATTACCTCATGGTAAAGATTACACATCTTTGCAAATACATTAAAATTTGGTGTTATACATTTTAATTTTTAAAAACAAAATTTTATGTACTTCAGTGTTTTGCCTGCATGTGTATCTGTGTGAGGATGTCAGATTCCCTGGAACTGGAGTTACAGACAGTTGTGAGCTGCCATGTGGATGCTGGGGATTGAACTCTGGCCTTCTGGAAGAGCAGCCAGTGCTCTTAACTGCTGAGCCATCTCTCCAGCCCCAAGCTCTACATTTTTGAGGAGCTGATCTATGACATGTAAAGAGCATCTCAAATAAAATATCTCTCAAGAAATCCCAGCCAATGCAATGACTATTATACATCTTTCTTTCTGAGTTATAATCCCAATTCCTCACAGGTTTGTTGACTGCCCTGCATTCTTTTGGGGGGGGTGTCGTTGGGGCTGTGGGTGGGGGATCCTGAGTAGAGTGATAAATCCTTGATGTTTTCAAGAACTTGATAAACATTTGCTGTGATTTGAGTGGGTCTCCCAAGGACTCAATTGTCAAAATGTCATCTCCATTTGATATATTAAGGTATTAGTTCAATCCTGGTACATGGAGGTAGGACTTTGGGGAGCGAGTAGAGGTAGACAAGCTGATCAGCATGGCGGCGGAGCTTTGCTATTAATAGTGGAGGCCTTCTAGGAAAAGGAAGAGGGGTCAGAATCTATACATAGGCATTTGCTGTCTCTTACTGTGAGACACCCCTTTCACTTTCTTAGGATTATGTAACCAAAAGGTCATCAGATGATCTGTAAACTTGAGACCGTCAGAACCATGAGCTGAAACAAACATCTTCCCTAATGAAGTTGCCTAAACCAAGGCATTCATTATAGTTCCACAAAGCAGATCACTGTAATATGCCGATAGATACACACAACCCTCTGCCTATAGTACTGCTGACTGTTTGAATATGGAATGTCCCCCACAGACTCTGGGGGGTGGGAGATTCTGTGATTGAACAAACAGTTGCTCCCCAGATGGTGGTTTTGTTTGGCGAGACTGTAGTGGGATGTTACTGGGACATTACTGGAGGAAACAAGTCCCTAAGGAGTAGCCTCCTGAGGTTAAGCTATCCTGGTACCAGATGGAGTGCTCTCTGCTTGCTGAGTGTCAAGCCCAAGGAACCAGCTGCCTCATGCTTCCACTGACAAAGCTTAGGTTGCTCGTTCCTTCCCCCTTATGGTGCATTGATGTCCCTTAAAGCATGAGCAAAAGAAATTCTTCCTTTCTTGAGTTGTTCAGTCAGGTAATTTGTTGTCACCACAGACAAGTAACTGCTGTAAGTACCTTCTGTGTAATTGAAAGGGTTTTCAGACACGCTGTGTAAGGCTGTCCCTGCTCACTATGTGTGGGTTACTACTCTGGAGAGTGTGGGATTCCACACAACTGTGCTCTGCAAAGCACAAGGGCCTACAAGGAAGTGAAACACTTTGCTTCTGCTTGCAAGGAGCTCAGGATCCACTTGAAGGGGGGTGGTGGTGGGGGAACAGAACAAAACCAACAACCTATGCAATAGGAAACTATGGGAAGAAGTGGAAGCTGCAGAGAAAACTACTAGAAGCTCTCAGTTTGAAGGTACTGCTAGCTAGGCTCCCCATGTGTCACTGAATCAGACAAAGATGACAAATAAGTTGGCTTTAGGGTTTTAAAGCCAATAGAAGGGAAGCATGGCGCTCCCACCTACAGTCCCAGCACTTGGGGAGGCTGATATGGGAGGAACATGACTTGAAGGCTGACCTGAGCTACATAGCAAGATCATATCTCAGAAAGGAAATCAGAAAAATAGAAAATCAATATAATCAATAGAAAGTGGGCTTTGGTCAGGTGTTGTGGTGCATACCTTTAATCCCAGAAGTACAGGCAGAGAGACCATTGCAAATTTGAGGCCAGCCTGGTCTACACAGCAAGTTCCAGATCAACTAGGTGTACAAGTGAGATAATGTTTCAAGAAAAAGTGGGCTTTGCCATATAAATTTAAAATTTTAAAAATCTCAAAGTCTCATTGATATTTTAAATATAATTTTTGCTTCCTCTCCGCCTGACAGAATTTCTTTGTGTAACCTGGGATGTTCTGGAGCTCACTCTGTAGACCAGGCTGTCATCAAACTCACAGAGATCTACTTGCCTCTACTCCCCAGTGCTGGGATTAAAAGTGTGTACCACCAACTGTCTGGCTATGTTATTTCTTAAAAGATCGATTCATTTTGTATGTATGAGTGCTTGCTTGCATGTATGTATGTGTATCACAAGTGAGCATTCACACAGTGAGCTCACAGAATTAGGTATGAGATCCCCTGGAACTGGATTTACGGATGGTTGTGGGCCTTTTTTTGGTCTTCTGCAAGAGCAATAAGTACTTTGAAACTTTGCTCCACATCTCCAGGCCCTACAAAAATGGGCGTTACCACCTTTCTTTAGAACGTGTCTAATGTCATCCAGTCTCTGGTACACAATACTCACAGTGGGTTTTGGACACAATGGTTTCGAATCCACCACAGTGTTTCTGTAGCATTGTGGACCCAGTCAGTCTCCTGTCAGCTTGTTTCAGAGCTGCCAATTTCTACAAACGAACAGTATTTTTCTATACTCTCCCACCCTCAGCTCCACACCAAACAGAAATTCTCACAATAGGGTTTTGATAAAGAGAGAGTAGCCTGTGGGGGAGGGGAAGAAACTAGCAGCCAAGGTTTTGTAAGTCCAGAGAAGGGAACGGCCTCACATCTTTGCCAAGAGGTGTCATTTTCCTGCTACATTATGATCTTTACAAACCCTGACAGAAAAAAAATGGAAGAAGGAGGTGAAAGGTTTTCTGGAAGACTGTCCAGAAGGAAAGCACTTCCAGCAGCGTTTTATACCCTCCACGGGGTTGTCACGTGGCTTTAGGTTGCTCAGGTCTTCAGCCTCAGTGACATCCTCTGAACCTGGAGGCAAAATGTCCTCAAGTGAGATTAGTATGCATGATAAAATGGTGAAGGGGGTCAGGGCAGAGAGAAAGGGGAAAGAAAGAAGGCAAGGAGAGAGGGGAGGGACAGGATACTCTCTGCTTCTTTTGGTTGGCTTAATAGTGTATTTTCAGCTTCATTAATTTTTTAGTTTCATCAGTTTGAACATCAAACCTTTTGACAACTCACCCTTGGGGTCACCAGGTGAACAATGGCTACGTTGTAAGGTTTGTGTTTCAAACTGTCATTAACACAATCCAGAGCCTCATGGTCTGGACCAACCTGGAAACAATCTCCTACTAAGATTTTCTTGAGACAGAAAACCAAAAGCTACTACATCTGCCCAAAACACATTTTAGGAGAAAAAACCTAGTGCTTTAGAGCCACGACCACCCTTTAGTACTCAATTGTTAAAATTCCCGGAACTTAGCAAGACAATTGACAACTTGCCTGAAAGAGGCCACAAGAGCATTGTGTGATGGATGGCAAATTCTGCATATTGATTCTGCAAAATTCTGCAAAACCTTAAAAAAAAAATCCCTGCTAATTGCTAAATAGTTACCAGTACATTATCTTAAGGTATGCAGGTTGACAGGCCTAACAGCAATAAAACCAAGAAACAAAACAAAACATGTATTTCTCAGTAAGCAGCAAGAAACCAGAGCAAGTACTTCTGAAGAGCAACTGAGAACTCATGTCGTTTAACTGCTCAGCAGATTCTAAGTGCCTACAGTCTTGTCCCTGCCACGCTAGGCTGATGCTGAAGAGCCAGTAATGACTGACGATGTCAATCTTGGTTACTGAGTGCATCAGGATTTGTTTGGGGAGACAGAATGGGCGAGTGCAGAATAATTATGTCAGAACACAAAGCCCAGAGTAATTCCATGTAATATTGTCTTATGAACTGAGTGTGGCAAGAGTTCAGAGGAGAGACAGATTATAGGGTGACTAAAATTAAGCAGGAATATGATGCAAATCATGGTCCTTGCTAATTGATAGAAGTAACAGATAACTGGATTTCCCATAATGGGATGTTTGGCTTGTGGCAAAGGGATCCTTAGACAATTAAAAAAACCCTTGGAGCTTGGCTCCCTCTTACTTAATAACAGTACCACTCTTGAATGTATTATTGGCACAGAAGCCCATTGTTCATTGTGACAGATGGTGACATCTCTGTCAGCATAGCTATTCATGAATTTCTGCCACTTGATCAATGGATTGGTCTTCTTTATTGCCCAGAAATGAAGAGAGATAACTGTCCTGGGCCCTTGGACTGTAGCTGTCCCTGGGTGAAGTGGTTTAGGTTTGAATGACCTGAATTTGAATCTGAGCTCTGGTACTTTTAAGTGACTCAATGGGTTGTTCCGTAGTTGCCTTCAGTATGGTGGGAAAATTTTGTATCCCTCTCACTGAGGTATTCTGAGGGTGAATGGGTTCCCTCATATATGATGCTTAGGAGAGTGTCACACATTTAGCAAACACAGCATTCATTAGGATTGCCTTTGTCTGCTGGCCTTGCCATGTGGGATGCATGACCTTGTGGAGTCGTGTGTGATCTTGTACCCTGGTTCTCTCATTTGTAGGACTGCAATGGTCGCCACTATTTACCTGTGGGGCTGTCATGAGGACTATAGAGAACTGACTGTGCAAAGATCTTGAAAAACTGGAACATTCTCTCCAATGTGAGCTACAGTGTCAGAGCAAGAAATGAGCAAGCTGGCTTCCAGCCTCATGGTGGCTCATACATTTGATATGCTCCTCCCTGGGCTTTCCAGAACTCCATCTCTGTGTCTACATGCACAGAGTGATGGCTGGTCTGTTTCTTCAGAGTCTGTCATATGAGTGTACATAGAATATCTCATCTAGAGCATTCACTTTCTGTTTACAATAAGCCTCCAGCTTATTAAACTTTGGGTCAAGATCTCATACGGGGTCCCTATAACTAAATGTGAGGGTTGAAAGAAATCTGGCAACAGTGACAAGATTTCTGAACACAACTAAAATGAATAGAAAATCAAGTGTGTAATGAATCTGAGACGTTCATGACAACACTTGCCCTTGGTGTTCTAAACACAACGTCATGTAACATGATGAATTTGGACACCCCCTGGAACACCCCAGTTCACATTGCACACTGCTGTATGATAGGAATGGCAGTGTGTGTGCTTGTGTGAACTTCTCTGCTCTTCTGGAAACACTGTAGTCTGGTTACAGAAAGCAGAGGCTTGATGATTTCCTCCCATCATGCCTCAGCATGTAAATATCCAATTACTACAACTTTGCATTGCATTGTGTTAGAAGGTTTGCTTGAGCTTTATAAACAATTTGTTTAAATGAAGTTTGGCTTGCCATTAGGACAGAGCCTCCAACCATTTCTAAAAGGCCCTTAAAGATGCTTCTGCCCCTTTTTTGTGGGAGGTATTTGTATGAAGCAGTGTTCTCAGCGTTGTTGATTCCAAAATCAAAATAACAGTCAACTCCTAAAGGCACGAAAGATGTACTCTGTCTCACAATGTCAACAATTTTATCCAACATTTAATTCTTTAGGTAAAGCCAAACAAGTCCATCCATCTCATTAATATGCAAATGGTCTCAATATTTAACAAAGGGTAAAATGGTATATGTCTCAAAGATTTGCTTTTTAAGTTCCTTCATGATTTATTATCAGTAAACATTTGATTTTGTATACTAGCTTACTAGTTACTAGTTACTTTTTTTAAAAAAATGATTTATCTATTTTATTTATATGAATACACTGTAATTGTCTTCAGACACACCAGAAGAGGGCATCGGATCCCATGATAGATGGTTGTGAGTCACCATGTAGTTTCTGGGAATTGAACTCAGGACCTCTGGAAGAGCAGTCAGTGTTCTTAACCGCTGAGCCATCTCTCCAGCCCTGTATACTAGTTTAATATGGCTCTATAAATAAGATCTTATGAAAATTGCTCAGGGAAAAAGGGGTCATGAATAGGAAACCTATATTCAAGTCCATCTCTTCCTCTACCTGCAGAACATGAGTTTCTCAGAGATTTGCACCCCAAGTGTCTAGACAGCAGCTTGGTAGGGAGAAGCCCCACCTACACCAGTGCACGATAGGTACTTACTGTTAGCCTAGGCTCCCATTACCTTCTAACCATAAGAGTGAACCTAGAGACATCTCCGAAGGAATGGATCAACCAGCACACTGCAGATATTTAAAGAGCACTCACTTGCATTAATTACTTTTCTGTTGTGTGATAAAGCACCAAAACCAATGCAACTCATTGAGGCTTATGGTTCCAGAGGGTTATGATCCCTAATGGCAAGAGGAACATGGCAGCAGGCAACACACATACTGGCTGGAGCTGGGAGCTGAGAGCTTACATCTTGAACCTCAAGCAGGAAGCAGAGAACAAACTGGGGATGCTGGGTATCTTTTGAACTCTCAAAGCTCCACCCCACCCCCACATTCTTCCTCCAGCAAGGCCAAAACGCCTAAATTTTCCAAACAGTGCCACCAACAGGGGACCAAGTATTCAAGTGCCAAAGCCTATGGGGAAACATACTCATTAAAAGCATTATAGCATCAACCCATAAATTAGCTAGCACATAGGATCATGTGTCCATAAAACTTGGCCAGGGCCTTTTAGGGGAGGCAGATACAGAAAAGATATGATCTCTGTTTGCACTATTTAAAGAACAAACAAACAAACAAACAACAACAGCCCAAGTTGAGATCTCAGTACTTTTCCACCTCAACCTCACCTGCTAAACCTGACCCACTCCTAGCTTCCACCAGTTTCCAAAACTGAATAGTTTCTTGGATCTAGGAGAAGCACAAGGGATTGGTTTACCAAGCCCCATATGTCGACCATTTGTTTGCTAAGGTTTTCCATTTCAGAATCAGAAATGGAACCACAGAACCATTCGTCTTCCTCCAGAGGGCTTAGTAAAGACTCCGTCATTTTCAAATTAAGAAGAGGCATGGGGAGGGAGAGGCTCCATCAGGAAGATGAGCAGACTGACAGGGCCCCACAGGTGGACAACCTTCAGACAGAAGAGCAAACCCTGGTCACCTGCACTGCCAACAGCCATGACTTTCAGGAGAGGTATAAAGATTTAGGGGTCTTTTATGTGGACATTTAGAATAATCCTGCTTTAAAAACTACCACAACTCAGAAGACCAAAAAAATGTTTACTTGGTTAAGTTTCTTTTAATGACTATGAAAACTCATGAACGAGGAAAACTGGCCAGGATTTTTTTTTTTTTTTTTTTGAGGCTATGAAAGCCTCTTATTTTTATAGTTTTGAAAATCCTTGGAGTTTAACTTTGAACTTTAACCAAGAAAAATTATATCTTATAAACAAAGGCGTTTGTTGATTGGATGAAGGACTAGATCAATATTGGTGTTGGCAGCTTGTATTGGCTGCTGCTGCAGAAATATGCGGGTTGCGGTGTTAAAAAATTATGTCAGTTCCTCACCATGCATATCTTTTTCTTGGCATTTCGCCTGGGAATTAGTTTCCAAAGACACTTCCAGAAGTCATCCTAGAGCCTGGCCTCCCTGGTCAAGGAAGTTACACATGAGCTCTCAGACAGCATCCTGGCCTGGTGAGCTTCCGCAGGGGAGGGGGGGAGAGAAAGCGGGTGAGGGCCTGAGCACCTCAAGGCTCTTGCCCTTCTCCCCATGCAGTTTTCACTGTGATCTGTCCCACATAGGGTGAAAAAAAGAAACCAAATCCAGTCAGTCCATCTTAGAATTACAAAGTCAAGACGGGCATGTCAGAATGTCTTAAGTCTCACGGGGCTGGGATCGGGGGAGGAAGTTTGAAGGACCATTAGTAGTAAACTTTTGGTGTTTCATTTTAGACTTAACACAGAGTCCAGAAGTCTTCGACACATGTTTATCTATGGATAGTTTTGTGGTACGTGCGCATGTGCGTGTGTGTGTGTGTGTGTGTGTGTGTGTGTAGAGGCCAGAGGACAACCTCAGTTGTCTTTCACCTTTTTATTTTTTGAGAGTTTGTCATTAAACTCAAATTCTCAAAGTAAACTGGGCTGGCTGGTCAGAGCACCACAGGCATCCATCTTTTCTGTCTGCCCTGCAGTACTTTATTCACTTGTCTATCTTCCAAACCTATCTGCTAATATATTTGTAAGAAAACAAAACAAAACAACAACACAAAGCCTACTCATACGTTGAATTTCCTCTGAGACCCCAAGTTGCTGATTCTCCTTTGTTACATACACCAGTGGAGGTGGGGGAGGGGAAGCCAGGTAAGAAAAGCTCAGCAGGAATCCCTGTTCTGCTTTTGGCTCCATCATTGAAGGTGAGTCCCACTGTTTGCCTTACAAACTAACTGCGGCCTCTCCAGTGCTACCAGAGGGGTGGGGCATCGTCATACACTTCAGCAGTTGACAGTGCTCTGTCATAACTACATTTGGGCACACCCTTGCCATTGCTTGAGAAGGACCAAATAAAAAGCTGTCATTGCATGTGTCTTCTGAGGGCCTGCTGGCTGACCCCATCCTTGGGCTCCTGGTGGTCTGCAGGAGCCCTTGGCCTTTGTAGCAGTGTTACACTAGAGAACCCCTGGCAGTGAGGCTGAGATCTTGGCACATCCCTTTGCAAAGGTCACCAACTCCATGCCTGCCAGATCCCCATAGCTTTCTGACCGCGTCTCAGACGTGAGGTCTGGGACTACTTTTTAGCCCAATTCAGTAAGGACCTGCTATGCCACATATGGTAGAAAGGAAATATGATCTCTGTTGATATTTATTGAGCACTGACTGTCTACCATACTTGCATGAAGAACTCTGCATGCTGTATCTAACTGAACCCACAATGTTTGCATTGAAGAAATCAAGGAGAAGCACCTCGCAGACTCTGCTGTGGGTCTTATGGCAGAGCCGAACCATTTCTACCATGGACACAACAGTGAATCTCTCTCAGGCCATCTTGTCCTACTGTGCTACCTCTCTTTCAGACCATCCAGATCAAGATTGCCCACGGTCCCACCCCTAGTGGATGACTGACAGAACCTCCCATTCCCAAAAGCACATTGGTCACCAGCACAGATGCTGCTCATCCACAAGAAGTCCCAAGACTTTCAGGGCTGGCCTCCCCTGTCAGTCATTCTCCAGCTCTTCCAGCCTATTCTGCTGGAAGACCCTGCCCCATGTCCTGCCTTCAAGGGCCTCACTTCTCTGCACAGATCATTTCTCCTGAGAGAGTCAGCATTCCTAAAGCACAACTGTGGTTTTGATGGCTTCCGCAACAGAAAGAATAGATTAGTCATTGACTCTCGGGGTTGGAAAGAATCCTCATTCTATCTGACTCAATGTGATCCTTTTTTAGAGAAAAAGTCTAAATAATACAGCTGAAGCTATACAACAAGGGACAGGTCACTTCAAGATCAGAGCCTCACCCTCATGACAGAATACATCTGTTCAAAGTGATGCAAATTGACCAGTGAGGGCCGAGTGAGGAAGAGGAGAGACAACGGACAGGTTATTTTGGTGGGGTGGCCAGTGTGTCCTCCTCTGTGACACACTGTTCCCTAGCCTCGTGGAGATGAAGACATTTTGAGGGAATGGCAGGTGTGAGGCCACACTTAGCCCAAGGTGTAGTCCTGGGTGGCATTGGCCTGTAATAAGTCAAATCTTCTTTCCCTGTTGGAGTGAGTCCCACATGACATACAGTTACAGGGTCCTTTTCCAGTGCTCTGGGATACTATGGCGGTCAGAAGACATCTTGTGGAAGCTGCTTTCTCCTTTTACCTTGTGGGTTCTGAGAACTGGAATCAGGACGCCAGCCTTGGCAGGAAGCGCCATTACCTGCTGCCATCTCACTGGCCTCTTGGATCCTTTTCAGTATGAGCTCCATCTCACTAGATAGTGCTGCCCATAATCCATGTGGGTCTTCCTTCCTCAGTTAAATCTCTCTGGAAACACTCTTACAAACATGCCCAGAGATGAGTCTTGTAGCTTATTCTACATCTAGGCAAATTGACAATGACCACCATAGGGGATAAATCACAGTAAATCATCACAGTGTCTGTCAAATGTCTAGGAGACTGTCAGCTTCAGAGCCTCAGGAAGAAGTGGGACATAGACACTAATTTAGAACTGGCATTTAGTACTGCAGTCCAGATGATCTCACGGATACCATGAGAGAAGATAGGACATCTAAAGATGAAGGCCAAGGGTAGCCCAAGTTTCAGGTTAGAGATGAGGGACAGGAACTGATAAAATTACCAAAAAGGAATGACTCAAGAGAGGAAGGCTGAGAAAGAGAGAACACTGTTCGGAACGGCTTGAAACCAGCCCTTGCTAATCAAATCACTGTGGGTGATTTGAGCACCTGAGAAGCACTGAGTTTTACCAGTCCCTGGTATCACTAAAAGAAAGAGCAGGCTGTGGTTGGAGGTCACAGCCCTCCCAAATTTCAGAGTGGTGCAAGCCCTGTTCAAGCAAAAATAAACCATAGTCCATTGGGGCAACCTAGCCGCTCTTCACCTTTTGGGTTGTAGGACTGAGACTGATTTGACTTTGTTTGGACCGTGAAAGAAATGTTGCCTTTTTGTGATCTCTGCCTGTCCCAGAGCTGTCAGCCCACCACACCGAGAATTACTTCAGAACAACTATGGGAGTGAAACTGGGAATTGGAGGCAAAGCCCACCTAGTCCTTAGGGTCATGCTGATATCATCTTGAGGGGAGAGGGCTGTGGCACTCGTGAAGAGAGGCTCCTGACATGCTTTTGGCAATAAGTCATCACGAAAGAGCAAATGCTCCTTAACCTTGAGTACCACAAAGGGAATTAGGAAATACCTACCCAGCTACATCACCCAGTGAAGCACAAGTTACACCATCCCTTTTCCATCTCCAGCATCCTAATTGAGTGCACTACAATGTTGGGACCACAATTAGAATAAGAAGCAGCACCAAAGAGGCAGACACCAGCCAACCAGTCTGAGTCACTGAATTAGAAAAGCATCAGGTATTTGGAAAGAGAGCCTACTGGGTACGGGGACCTTTAGACTCTGGACATTGTTGGTAACATGCTAAATGAGTTTCCAAAAGTTATTTTTGAAATTATAGCGTAGACAGACACTGAAAATAAAGATAGCAAGTAATATTCATCCATTCATGAGATTTGATTTTGGAACACTTTGTGTATCTTTGAGATAGGCACATCTAAGAAGAAATAAAAGTGATATCTTTCCTCACAGTACTTACAGTCTAGGCATAGCTGGGAAAAAAAATAGAAGGATCTTTTCTGCTGTGACCATGTCACAGTGAGAACACGGGCACCAGAAGATCAGAGAGAGGCAACACGATCAAGGGTCAGAAGGTTTCTGAGGAGAAACCGCATCTCAGCTGTTGTCTGAAGACAAGGACAGTCAAGGGACTTATGGGTACCTACCATGGGGAGGAGAGAATCCTACAGACATTGGCAGCCAATTGCTCAGGCTTATGTCTTGGAGCTTCCAGGAGCTCTGGACATTGAGTTAGCTATCTCTCTCTGCTTCAGTAACCTCATGAGGTAGTAACATTACCAATTTCAAGGAATCTCAAGGACTAAACAGTCTGCAGCACACCGAGTAGTAATCTCCTCATCGCCGAGGCTGAGGAAGCTGAGGAAGGTGCCAGTGATCCCATTTAAGTTAGAAATTTGCTTCGGAACTAAGGCTGGATTCCCCAGCGTACTGAAATGCTAGGGCGGTGAGGTGGGAGTGGGATGGTGGGAAGGGGAGCAACCTCATAGAAATCAGAGGGAGGGGGAATGGGATAGGGGGTTTCCAAAGGGGAAACCGGGAAAGGGGATAACATTTGAAATATAAATACATAAAATACCCAATTAAAAATGTCATAATGAAATTGAAAAAAAAAAGAGAGAGAAGAAAATGTATTTCCTAGGGTTTTACTACCTAGACCCTATTTCTCTGCACAGTTTCAAGCTTCTGGATGGCAAATGCACAAACCATCAGGTCTATAGGCTCTGCCCTGGAGGTGGAGAAAGGGTGCCAGGGCTTAAGTGATAACCATGAACTGGCCAGATGGCTCAGTAGGTACAGAAATGGACTGCAATGCCTGAGGACCTGAGTTTGATTCATGGGACCCACGTGGTAGGAGGTCACAGCTTCCCACAGGTTGTCCTTTTATCTCCACACACATGCCATGGCATGTACACATGTGTAGACATACTTACAAATAAATAGAAATGAAACTTTAAAAGTTTTAAGGGGAGTATTGCTTAAAGTTGATGTGAGAATTTGCTGGAGGGTCTGAGGCACCATCTCCAGGCATCATCAGCAGAATTAATTCCCAAGGCACAGACTCTGATAATGAGTTTACATTTACTCTCCTCCCATGGACACAGAGTTCTGTGGCTTTCAGTGCTGTGCCAGGCTATATGACCAGCATTGCTATCTGATTCCAAAATGACTTCATTACTTTAAAAAAGAAAACATTTGCCAGGCTTTTGAAAGTGCAGGTCTGTGGCAAAGTTTCTTTGGCAGAGACGGAGGATCTATAACCAGGAAATTCAAACATGTTGTGGATCTGGAGTAAAGAGCTCATCTTCAGGGAATCCCTTGCCTCCCTTCCCCACAGCTTCACTTGGGACCCCTCCCCCATCTCTACTGACCGAGTTACCCCAGAGCCCTACCATCCTGGCTTCTGGTTTAATGACAGAGAGTCTGTCAGCTATTCTTTTACAGCAACAAGACACACAATGAACACAAGCTCTACCCTCTCTCTTTGGGTTCTCAAAGACACTAAGATCTTCAACATCACAAGAACATCCATTTTCTGAGAAGGAAGAGGGGACACATTTCAAAGGTGAGATTTACAATAGTCTTCTCAAGTTCTCCTACAGGGCTGATTCTTCTCCTCCTTTTCTTATTTTATGGAAATAGGGTGTTTAAGGTATACAGAGTCCCAGCTGGGGAAGATGAAAACAGTTGCAGCTGGATGTGGTAGCACAGTTCTTTAATCCCAGCAGAAACAGACAGATCTCTAAGAGTTTGAGGCTAGCCTGATCTACATTGGAAGTTCTAGGACAGCCAGGGCAGTTACGCAGAGAAACTGTGCCTTGAAAAAACCAAAGGGTGGGGATAGGGGGAGATGACAGTTTCACAACAATGTGCATGTGCCTCGTGCCACAAACTGTGTGCCCCACAGCAGCTAGGATGGTATATCACAAACTGTGTGCCCCACAGCAGCTAGGATGGTCTATCACTGTGTGCCCACAGCAGCTAGGATGGTATATTTGTATGCTATGCATTTTTTCAACATATTAAGAAATAATGACACGGTTATGCTAGTTTTATGGTTAAGCAGTTCCCTGAATTCTAGATGGTCCTATAGTTGGGGTACCTCAGCAAGACTTTGAGTGTCCTCTTCTGTGAAATGACTGTGACCTTTTGTTTAATTAAAAAATTAGCTATAGAGCAGTCACTCTGGTTGAATGTTCAGGCTGAAGGCTGGTGGCCTGGGACGACATGGCTCCCTGGGTTTGGAGAAAGGGGTAAGCCAAGTCTTTCTTTATGTTTAGGTTTTACCACCAGGAAAATGAAGACTATTGTTTCTCTATTATAAGGTTGCAAGAAATAAATGAATTAACGTATCAAAAATCTGGTAGGAGCATCACCTATACTTAGTATCTGTCCAAAATCCGACTATTCTGGAGCAAATTAGCAAATGTGGGTTGTTTTGTGGGTGTAGTCAGCAGTCAGAGTACACTGATGCTGTGTGTAAGACTAGGAGTTACAGCCTCAGCACAAATATGTACACGGGGTAGGGAGAAGAAGGGGAGGGAAGGAGGTAGGGAGAGAGAGAGAGAGAGAGAGAGAGAGAGAGAGAGAGAGAGAGCCTGGTACAGTCAGAGGCTGACTTAACACAAGCAGTCAATGAATGTTGATGCTCCTGGCCTGCCCTCTCAGTCTCTTCTTTCTGAGGAAGACTGTAACTGATGGGGCCCCTGCCATCTGAGGAGGCTGAAGCCACATCTCAGGCCAGCCTGCAGTTTCTGTAGCAGGTACTTTTCCTGTTGCCCTCAGAGGAAACATGAATCAGCCACTGTTTGGTTCTATTTCCTGGGAGGCCTCAGGCCCAGGAAATCTGTGGTTTGAGCATCAGTTCAGAGATCAAATGAAATGGCTATTGGCAGTGGAGTGTGTGGCTAGGACCACTGACAATGTTCTCTTAAGCCAAATGACTCACATTGAGCTGGCTCTTCAGTGCTATTTCTCCTGATTACACTCATCTCGTGAAATGAGTAGAATTTCCTGACCTCCGGTGACTCTTCCTTAGCTGGGCTGGATGGAGGAGCACATTTGGAGCAGTTTAGGCCAGGAGTGGAGAGTCCAGCCTGTGTGGTTGCCTGTCTGGTAAAGATGCTAGAACAGAGGGCAGGCATGCACACCCTCATGTGTATCACAACTAGTGAGTGCTGGAGTTAGAGACCTGCCCTGACCACTCCTCTCTCTCTCTCTCTCTCTCCAGCTAGAGAAGAGGCTGTTGTAACCAGTCTTGGGACAACCACTTTTTACCACACCGTGTGAACAGAAAATTAGGTAAAAGTTCACCTATTTGTACAGCTGTCCTCTGTCCTCCAGTGTAATGAGGACTAAGGAATCTTGTGGGATTTTTGTGAAGACAGATGACATCAGTGTGTAAATCATCATCCCTTTGGGCTCCGGTGCACCAAGAGATCTTTCTGTGCATGGATTTATCTTGAAGGAGGAAGGGTTCCTCATGACAGAGCAGTAATGCGATGACCCAGGATGGCAGAGCCTGGCGCAGGCTAAATGAGGATAGTGTGATGTTAAGGATGCTTGGTGAGCAGCCACGTACCCACTGCATCTCAGTGCTGGTACCTGTTTTGTGATTTCATTTCATGTGGTTTTGAAAGTCTTTCCTACAAAAAAAGCATGGGAGTTGAATTCTACCTCCTTGGACAAGCCAGAACATACTTATCTGGGCAACATGAACAATGATATATAATTCCCAGGTAGATGACACCCAAGAGAGAGTATTTGAAGCAGTTCATAAACTTGGAGTCATCATATAAATGCTATCAGTGGTGATCATGACATCATCAATGACAATGATGGGTGAGAAAGTTCATGTTCGGAACCTCTCAGGAATCAGGTCCCTTTTCAGGTAGCTTGGGTGGAAGAGATGTTGATCTACTGGTATCTATTCTAACTTTCACATTCTGTGAGCAAGTGCACAAAGTTGTGAGTTAGGCTATGGGAATGAAGCAAACTGTGGAAAACTAGATGCATGCCTTATTTAAAAGGGGGAGATGCTATGTAGCTCCAACCCTAGGTAACTAGAATTTCCCAGCTGATACATATACCTGGCGATGTCTATCATCTATCTGTCTGTCTATCTATCTATCTATCCATCCATTCATCCATCTTCCTATCTATCCCTCTACATATCACCTATCAATTTCGTATCTATCAACATTTATCATCTACTGTAACTATACAGTCTATCTGTGTATGTAAATGGGTGTATATATTAATAATTTAATATCTTGTTATGCTCAAGAGGTGTGAACAATTATAACAATAAATCAAGGAATGTCTCTATTATGCCAGACCCACCAGCAGCCACATGCCTCCTTGCCTCAGTCTGAGGCAAACATTAACTTGCTTTCTGTCTCTGAGCATTTGTCTCTTCTGGAATCTGACATGAGCAAATCACACACTTTGGGGCCTTCAGCAGACAGCTGCTTCTGCCTAGCATCATGTTTCCCAGGTCTGTCATGCTGCGGCATGCATTGATGCTCCATCTCTCTTTCTTGCTGAGGAATATTCTGCCGTGCTGTTATATCTCCTTTATAGACCTTCACCGCATGGTTTAGCCATTTCCACGTTGGGAGTAGTTGTGAGTCAGGCTGCTGTGAGCCTTTGCAACTTCTTATGCAGATGTCTTCATTTCTATTGAGTATGTACTCAGGGATACACAGGTAGCTCAATATTTCACAGAACAGATCTCTCCTACCACAACCTTCTTTAAAAAAAAAAATCATACAGACCAAACACAGAGCATCGGAGAATAATTCTCAAACTTTGGCATAGGATGTTTTTGTGGCTGACACTCCTGAATCCTTGTGGATTTTCACCTTTCCCAGGATTTTAGTAAATCTCTGCATTACTTAATATAAATTTTCTCTCTCCCTTCTTCTGTCCCTCCCTTTCTTCCTTTTTCCATTCTTTTCTTCCTCTTTCCCCCTTCTTTCTTGTCTTAAGGCTTCACTTGTTAAATGTTGTGAGACACAGGCATCATATCCAACTTTTTTTTCCTTCTTGGTTGGTGACACTGGGGATTGAACCCAGAGCCTGTGGCTGCTAGGCAAGCTCTCTCCACTTGAGCCATATTCTAGTCTCTTGAGATGATTTGAAAACCTGAGACAGCAGTTAGAATCAATTCAGAAAAAGACTTCCTAGCTGGACCAGGAATGTGAGCCAAGACTCTCTGGGTCTAGCTTCCCGGTGGTTTCCTCATAGGTGCAAGTGTAGTTTAAATGTAGTTTAAGTGTAGCCAGGGCAACAGATACATCTTGAGAATACTGGTAGTAGTCACTGCCCCAGGAAGACATGTTCTTCTGTGCTTCGGGATGAGAGACAGTCTCTCTTCTAGGCGGACACATGGATTCCCACTATAGCAACCAGTAAGCTCCATGCAAAGGTCATGTTGGTAGCTCAGAGAGGTGCTTTGAAGTGTAGCAACAAAAGATATGAAACAAGAGAAAAGTAACAAGATATAGTGGTTCTTCCTAGTTCTCCAAGGTGATATGACGACAGTGCTCTTGCCACTAATGGGCTGGGCAGTGTTAAGCACAGGATCTCATCTTTAGAAGTCCAGTTTCCCCATCCATCAGTGGAGACAAAACTACCTGCTTTACAGGCAAGGTTTTGAATTCGAGAGTACCTGAGAAGAGGCTGCCACATGGTAGGTGCTCAGCAGACATTGATACTGTTACCGTATGAGACCCCGTCTGCATTTTCTCTTGTGTCTAAACTTGTGTGTGTTAGGGGGGTCTTTTAGGGACCATGGGAAGGACTTTCCAGGCCTCTGACCTGAGACTGAATAGTACCAGCTTCTTGAGATTGATATGGCCACACTGTCCAGCAGGAAAGACCACCATTAAAGAGCTAGATAACAGAGCTTTTGATGGATTGATGTCTGTCCAAGAAGTTAGAAAAAAGATCACATAGGGAGGTAGGTTGTAAAGTAAGCAAGGAGCGTGCCCCAGGCAAATACCTGCTGTCTAACAAGTGCTTTGGCTGTCTGCCAGTTCAACAAGATGCATCAGTGAGCTAAAGAAGGAGCCACTGGAATCAATGTGATTGGAGAGGGAGCAACTGATGCCACTGGTGAAGGAAGCAAACCATGCAGGGGCAGAGGGGAACCTACCAAGTTTTTGAGCAATGAGTGGCTAGATAGAACCTGAGTGTGAGAGAGAGTGAGGTAAGGCTGGGAAGGTGATGGGGGGCTACTGAACCCAAAAGGCTTTGTGTCAGGTTTAGCATCTGAGAGCAACAGGGGATCTGAAGGTAGGAGCTACATGATCAGGATTTTAATCCAAAACCTTCCTCTGGCTGTAGTGAGGCTGAGGCAGCAGCAGCCATTGCAATTAGGTAAGGGTAGAAAAGGAGCCTACAGGGGACATGGGTAATCCACGTGCAATTTATTAGTCAAACAATGATAGTGATTCCAATGTTGTGCAGAGGGCTACATGGCAGAACTGGGCTTCCGTGGAACAGGTTCAGGAAGGGAAAGTTTTGAAAACTCTTAAGCATTATTTTTTTTAAAAAATATATGCTTATGTTGCCACTGAGACAAAGAACAGGGAAATTCCATAAGACAAACCACCAAAGTCAACTTTGTGAAAGTGAAATAGAGACATGTATTATCTCAGTTTCTACGGATAGCTAACATATGTGAAAACTCAGATACAGGCCATCGCCATTCTGAATAGGGAACCAAGAACCTTTGCTGCCTCACTGCCTCTCAGATGGTTTTCTGGTCATGTGGGCAGCTTTGATTGGTTTCTCTGAAATATCTCAGGAAAGCTCATCTGTTCTCTGATCAATGCCTTCTATTAGCACTTAGCTGATTAGATTAATTTCCTATTGCTATTGGAGTAATTTGCTATTAATAGAGTGGCTGAAATCAACAGAAAATAGTATTTTACAGTTTGGGAGGTCAGGAGCCCCAGTTTGGGTCTTATAAACTAAAGTTTCCAAGCCTGCAGGGCTTTGTTTCTTTCTGAATGCTCTAGGGGAAAAATCTCTTGCTTAGCCTTTTCCTGTTCCAGTGGTCGCCTGCATTCCTTGGCTCATGGCCTCTGCCTCCATCTTCGAAGCCAGCAACTGCCTCACTCTGAGATCTGCTTCTGTCATTACATCCTTGGACTCTGCTCTGCCTGCCTCCCCCTTTCATGTCTAAAGCCTGTCAAGAGTTACTGCACTGACCTGGATACTCAGAGCCACTGTCTCTGCCTGAAGATCCACATCCTCATCTGCCAAGTCCTTTCGGCACACATTCGAGGGTTCTGGGGGGTTAAGGTGTGGGCATCTGAGTGGGAGGCTTATATTCTGCCTACCACAGTGCTTGTGCCTATTACAGAATAGAAGCCAGCAAGGCAATATCAAGCTTTGTGGCCAAGCACATTAGAATTTCAAGCTGCCTCTTCCTAAGTGCCAGCCCCGTGGCTCCTGAGTGTCTGTTTCCTCATCTGGTGATGGGACAGTAACCAGACTCACCTCGTAAAGTCATGGTGAGGATGAGTTAATTGCATACATAGTATACAAGTACACACACACGTGTATGCATACATGTGTACACGTGATATAGGGACTTTGAGTAGTAGCTAGCACATGCTAGAGATCACTAAATATTTCATTATTATCTGAAAAATGGATTTTTATATAGCCTTCCACCCCCTCTATGGTTGATTTCGATGGTGAATGGCAATGTCCATTTTGAGTGTGTTGAAGGAATTCATAGGTTTAAGAAAAATATGAGAGTAAACATAATACTGTGTTAAGAGAAAGAAGGGCATTGCAGAAGAGCCCATACTACATGGCTTTGTCCATGAGGTGGAACACCGATTCTGGGTATGGTGGTATGAGAAAGTCCACATAGCCACATAGCAGGTATCTGAGATGGTGTCCTTAAGAAGTTTGGCCCAACTCCTTTAAAAGAACACACAATAACTAGCTCTATGCTTCTAGATTCATTCATCAGTTTAGATAAAACAAAACAAAAACCTTAAAATGCTCTGCATGACCACATGGACAATCTATATTTATAGCCAGAGGGGGAAAAGTGAGCTATAGAAAATGGAGGGAGATACAGAGACTTTGGAAACAGACTGTTCACTTGGCTACTTGTGATTGGCTGAGATTTGGATCCTTCTACAAGTGTTGGTCTCGGTCTGTGTGGACATCAAGTTAGGTTACAGTTCACTCTGTATGAAGAAACCTTTAGGCCAAATTTTACAAATGAGTGTCAGTTTTGTGCCTGACAGTTCACTCCAGCTGTTAACATCTGGGAGCCTGGTTATTCAAGTATTCCCAGTGATCAGTTAGCTGACAGGAGAGGTTCACAGTATATAGATAACACCATTTATGTTGAATATCTAGATGGCAGAAAGGGGTGTTTGGATTACTAGACCCCAGTTAAACCCCAGAACTCCATCTTAAATGAGTTTTTCCAGCGACAACACTCACTAAGAGGAAGACTATGCAGGTCTTGCTGGTTTGGATTTCTACTGGGAGAAGGACTTCTATTTTGATTTGGTAGCTGAGTATGGCCATATCCAAACAGAATCACCAAGTAGTATACCTGACAGGAACCATGTCACTCCTTTCCTGAATGAGTGCTACTTCTTTAAAGACTGATGTGCAAAGCCCCCAATACCCTCAGTCATTGCTCATCACCACAGGCATCGTTTGGTGTCCTACCTTACACACTGCTTGTGAATGTTTTCTGTCAGAGAAAGAACACTAGGGAGGAAAAAAACCCAACCAAGCAACTGAACAAAACCAAGGTTCCTGTAGTCAAGAAAATTAAAATTAGACACAGACTGATACCTTTCCCCTACTGAGAATTGGTCATGAAGTGCTTGCGTAAGGTCAGTTTTCTGAGGCCTGTTTCTAGACCCAAAGGAAAGGCCTATCTGCTCATGCAGGTTGGCAAGGTCTCCTCATTTTCTTTCATGAAATGGGGAGGCAGGGGTCTCAGCCCACATCCCACCTCCTCATAGTGCATTGCTTCATGGTGTGACAACCTCCTGGCTACCAAACTGGGGCACAATTTGAATTACCCATCCAGAGAATCCTCATGTAGTTAATAAGGGCTCATAAACTATTATGAATCTTCATGTAATTAATAAGGGCTAGAACTTGGGTTTGCCCCCCCCTTTGAATTTCCCTGGGGGCCAGCATTGGCCAGGTATTTTGGTTTGTGAAGGAGATGAGATGTTTTATATGAACACAAATTGTAGAGTGCAGGTGCCCAGGGCTGCCACAGATTTGAAACTGCTATTACTGCCAAGGGTTTGCTGTTCTCAAGGGAGATTTGTGAGACAGTGAAGCCAAGCTGGCCAAGCCAGCAGTGATTGCTAGAAGCAGTTATTTCTATGTACAGAAGAGCAAACTACTCAATGTTTTTTTCTCTGTGTGTGTGTGGGGGGGGGGGGGGCGACTGGTACTTAGTACGGTGGTTTGAATGTGTCCCCCTATGTGATGTATTGGAGGCTTAATCCCCAATGTAGCAGTGTGGGGTGGGTTAGGGCTTGGAGCTCTGTTCTCATGAATGGATTTGTATCAATTATAGAAGCGCTATTAGCTGCAGGCCAGCCCTGGCTCACATGTGTTCCTCTGCACCACTGACTCTCAAGCTTGTACAATAGAGCTAGAAGACCTTCATCAGCTGGCAGCTTGGGGCTGCACTCTCAGCATGGACTATAAGAAGCACATTTCTTATCTATGGCAGTCTATGGTAGTCTTTTGTTGCACCATAAAAAGTGCTAGGACATGGTGCTCACTATGTGACATTTAATGGACAGATATCTAACTAACTTTTCCTCTTGTGGTTGAATTTGATTAGTAATGGCACCCTCCTATACTTTCTCTCTCTCTCTCTCTCTCTCTCTCTCTCTCTCTCTCTCTCTTCCTCCCTCCCTCCCCCACCCCTCTCTCTCTCTGTGTGTAGGGAATTTGTGTGCGTAAGAGAAGTCTAATTCATTATCAGTAAGGCTTGTCCTGATGACATGGTTGACCTCAGTGAATGTAGCTGAGTCTTGCAAAACATAACAGCATAATTGATTTAGTTCCTAGGATTACCAAGATACTCAGGATACATGGGACAAAACCCACACATGGAAAGAGTTTTAAAATCTTTAAAGATCTGTATACCCATATGTCACAGCAGGTATGTGCATAACACAGTTTGTGTGGAGGTCAGAGGAAATCCTCCAATGTCAATTTTACCTACGACCTCATTTGAGACAAAATCTCTTGCTCTATGCTGCATACACCAGGCTACCTGGCTTGTGAGCTTCTGCAGAGTCTCCTGTTTCGACTTCCCTCTCACCTTGCCATAGGAACTCTGGGATTGCCGATGCTACCCTGTCCTGTCTAATGGACTTCTTGGGAATCCAAACTCAGGCCTTCATATGTGTGTAGCAAGTGATTTACCCACTAAACCATGTCCCAGCCCTGATCCCTCCCCCCTCCCCTGCCACTGGCTCTCAAACAAAGTCTGTTATGTCTTCCATAGTGTATGCTGTTATTTAAGACAAAATCTATGAAATCACATATTCTGTACTTCTTCATAATAATTTAAGTGCTGATCCATGCTGCCCCAGTTACTCTAAGCATGATGTATATATACTTCATTTTTCTGTTAAATAACTCCACTAAATAAAAAAAATAACATTTGAGGATTGGAACAATTGAAAGTATTTTTGACTTTTGAATACAATCACTACTTAGTCCCAAAGTTACACATCGGAGTTATGTGGACACTCACAGTTTGAGGACAGAATATTCTGTCTTCTACCACATTTCTGGCTTCTGAATAGTCCACCTACATATTTCTGTAATATAGTATATCCTTCCTTTCTTCTTCTTCTTCTTCTTCTTCTTCTTCTTCTTCTTCTTCTTCTT
>JADRCH010000175.1:4855152-4901682 GCA_019843965.1 Rhynchomys soricoides
TGAATTTCTTAAACAGGATCCTTTTCTTCAAGTAATTTTTAAAACACACAAAGAGCATCCATACTATACTTAACTTTCTAAACCTATAAAAGACGAGGTAGGTGCTGGTGTTAACCCCATGAAACAGATGAGGAAACCAAGGCATGCAAAGCCTGAATCACACAATTTATATGTGCTAGAACTGGGATCCTTTTGTACTGATCTGTTTTTAACAAGAAAGCAGATTCTCCACGCTCAGTGGAGGCTCATCAGATTTTTGCTGTCCCAAAGTGCCCTCAGAACTCATGCCCCTGTTTCTATACCCAGCCCTTGTTCAGCTCAGAAGTAGATTGCATTTACTTGTGGGCATGCTAAGAACCCAGTACTGAGATGGAGAGGGAATTGAATTCAGTGACCTGCTTGACACTGGCTGCTATGGCCTCTGAGTCATTGCATAACAGCTTATTCAGAAGGCAAGATGAAGGAACTGGGGAAGGCTGGGTAATTGCTATTGCAGGTCGCTGGTAAAAAGCTGCAAACCAGAAAGCATCAAACCATCCCAAGAAATGATTTTTCCTGGCCTTCTGCATCAGACCTCATAATTCTAATTTCAGATGTTTGGCGTGGGCAAAAATGCCCTGGCGATTTGCTTTACAGCAACAAGGAAAACAAAGTGGGCCCTAGGCAGCCCAGTGGAAGACAGGAGCTGATTCCCCGCTACTGTCTCCCAAATGACCTCACTGAAGGCTCTGACACAGGCCGAGGCTGTGAAGGATATCCCTAGCACCCTGCTCCTGCTGCTTTACAGAAGGAAACCTCTTGCAACATACACCCCTCGCCGAAATGCTCACACATGTACCCCAAGAACATGTGTTCTTGCTCTGAAAGTCCGCCTTTAGAGCTTGCTTGCTACCTATTGTCTTTCCTCTTGGGAAGCCGCCACAGACTTTAGGTGATTCTGGAGCATTGTAATAAACTCACTACTGTATAGGGCACTTCAGAATTGTAGCAGCCATGACAGCCTTGCCCTGGCTTTGCACACCAGCCTCCTATTAGACTGATAAAGATGCTCTCATTTGAGTAAAGCCCTATTCTGCCTCCTTTTACTCTTCTGCTTGCTGAGCTATGACCTTGGCCTTTCCTCGCTGTCTTTGTAGAATCCTGCTCGATCAGTTTATCTGGAGCCTGACCACCCTCATAGAAGGTTTCTCCAACTTGGTTACAACTGCAGCCATTCCTTGATGTTCTCTCTCTGAGCTCTCCATCCTCGCTGACCCCACTCTCTTTGGTTGTAAATCTCTACTAGAGACACATCCAATCTCTTGCTCTCACTTTGGGACCCAGTGCAGGGGTCTCTATTTCTATGGCCAAGTCTGCCACGTCATCTAAAGTGTCTGGGTAAATCATTACAGGTTGTAAGCATTGGCAGGAGGAAATAGGAAATTGGCAGTGACCAGGTGCTGTTCCACCCTGGACCAGACTTAAACCTGTTTTAAAACTCTCCCCAGGCAGGTCTCATGGGCTCCACACCCTCCTGAGTATCTACAACTAGTTAATAGGTAATAGAGGAGGTAAAGACTTCTTCAGTTGTGTAGACAGTGACCGGTCAGGAGTTGATATTCCTACAAAGAGTCTTTAACCCAGGACTCTGTAAGCAACTCCTGTGAAACCTCTTAGGTTATCAAAAATGTATTAAAAAATAAATAAATGAATGAAAGAAGAAAATTGACCAGGTGGGATGAGGCTTGGTGAGAGGGAGAGGAAGAAGACAGGGTCACAGGGCTGAGTATGATCAAAATATATACGAGAATGGAAGCACTATCAGATTTTACATTAAGATGCATATTTAAGTATGCTAATACAAAGTTTCCCCACAAAGACTTCTTCCCTCACAAAGATGAAGTTTTATTATCTGGGTGTCTCATTTGTTGGGATGATCAAACATAGAATTGGGGTGCAGCTCAGTAGAGGGGTCACTTGCCTAGCATGAAACAGCAGGCCCAGGGGTCAGTTCCCAGCACTGCAAATCAAATCAAAACAGGACAGAAATGGATAGAAAAAGTTTGTTTTTAAAGAATTAGGTCAGGCTGGGCGTGGTGGCACACACCTTTAATGCCAGCACTTGAGAGGCAGAGGTAAGTGAATTTCTGAGTTTGAGGCCAGCCTGGTCTAGAGAGTGAGTTCCAGGACAGCCAGGACTACACAGAGAAACCCTGTCTTGAAAAACCAAAAAAAAAAAAAAAAAAAAAAAGAATTAGGTCAGGTTCAGCAGCGGCACTGGGGGAGCAGGGAGGGGGAATGGGGCACATCTGTATATGGTGAGGGGGCAGCTGTGCTGGAACCTCAGGGCTTCTTCTTCCCTTGCCTGCACAAAGGAATTAAACCACAAAAGTTCTTTATTGAGGGAAATGGGGCTGGAGGGAGGGGAGGGGCTTCCTTGTGATCTAAGAGCGAAGTAGAAGTTTTTTTTGTTTGGTTGTTTGGTTGTTTGGTTGGTTTTTCGAGACAGGGTTTCGCTGTGTAGCTTTGGCTATCCTGGAACTCACTATGTAGACCAGGCTGGCCTCGAACTCAGAAATCCGCCTGCCTCTGCCTCCCAAGTGCTGGGATTGAAGGCATGCACCACCACTGTCCGGTGAGGTAGAAGTTTTAATCGTGAGACAGACTATCTGAGAGTTATCAGTTGAGGTCCTCCTTAATTTTGTTTTAAAAGATATGAATCAGATGGGCTGCAGATACAGTTTAGTGGTAAAACTCTTTCCCAGCAGACCCAAAGCCCAAGGTTAAATCCCCAGTACAAAAACAAACAAACAAGCTCCAAACCTCAAGTTATAAATCAGAAATTACAATTAATTTTTTTTTTAAATTATTTTCCCTGCTTTTCTGGGTATGAACTTGTGCAGACGCCAGACCAGCCTCAAAGAACCTTGATGATACAGAGTTTCTGGAAATGCACAGGCAAATCTTTGCTACACTGAAAACACATTTTTCACTCATCAGATAATGTCTTAGAGTTTGGGGCAAGGGTGCTTGCTGGCTCTGGTAGGCTATTAAGGAACTGAAGACTGTGGGTGAGAGGGTATCAGGTCAGGGTACCCACAATAAAACTCCACCTTGGCCCATGCTAACAGTAGCACTGACTCAGTCATGCTAGGCCTGTTTCCACATTGCACTGGTTTGGACAAACAAGCCCAGGAAAACTCACCATGCCTATCTATCCCAAAGCATTCTATGTCATACATACTCTGTATGTGTTTAAGAAGTACAAGTAAGCACTCCTTTTTTTGGTGGTTGTCACAGTAAAAAAGACACAGGATATTTTTGGTTTTGTTTTTATTTACTTTATATCCTGATCGCTGTTCTCACTTCTGTTTCCCCTCCCACAATCCCCTTCTCCTCTGAGAAAATGGAGCCCCCCTTCCAGATATACCCCTACCCTGGCAAGCAAGTCTTTGCAGTGCTAGAAGCCTCTTCTCACACTAAGGCCAACAAGACAGCTGAGTTAGGAGATTCCACAGACAGATAACAACTTTAGGGATAATGCCTGCTCCAGTTATTCTGGAGCCACACGAAGACCAAGCTGCACATCTGCTACATATGTATGGGGAGGCCTAAGTCCAGCTCTGTACGCTCTTTGGTTGGTGGTTCAGTCTTTGAGACCCCCAAAGGTCCAGGTTAGTTGACTCTGTTGGTCTTCCCATGGAGTTCCTATCCCCTTCAGGGCCCTCAATCCTTCCTCCAGCTCTTCAATAAGAGTCCCCAAGCTCCATCCAATGTTTGCCTGTGACCCATGATGTTTTAGAATGAGTGTTCTACATTACAGATGCATACATTATTCTGATCCTACTTTTCAGTTAGTTCAAAGCTATCCAAGGAGAAGTTGGTCAATCTTATTTAGAAACTAGCTTAAACAAATATATTTGAAATGCTTCTGGGTCTCAATGGCACGGAAACCCTCTCTGCCTCTCTCCACACCAGCCTCAAATGTTGTTTTCCTAAAGCTCATTTATTCCTTTGTCGTGCATCTGAGGTCTGGCTCCATGTAGAGCAGTGTGACCTAGTTGGCAAAGGGCTCTGATTGCTGGCAAAGACCCCCGAGTACTTCACAGCACCTCTGCATGTATTCCTTCATTCAAGCTGTGCACTGAGCTAAGGTGTGCTTTCTACGTTGTTCTTGGGGGAGAGAAAAGGATGATGTGGTGGTTTTAAAGAAAGATGATGCTTCGTGGGGTTAAGATATCACATGCAATCACAGTTGCAGATCGAATATGAAACAGGGCATCGTGCAACTCGGGCTGGTCTTGAGCTCGTTATGTAGATAAGACTGGGCTATAGGCATGCACTGCCATGCCTGGTTTATGTGGTGCTGAGGACTGAACCCAGGGCTTTGTGCGTGCTAGGCAAGCGGTCTACTAACTGAGCTACATGACCATTCCAGTCTTCCTTCCTTCCTTCCTTCCTTCCTTCCTTCCTTCCTTCCTTTCTTTTTTTGGTTTTTCGAGACAAGTTTTCTCTGTGTAGCCCTGGCTGTCCTGGAACTCACTCTGTAGACCAGGCTGGCCCCGAACTCAGAAATCCACCTGCCTCTGCCTCCCAAGTGCTGGGATTAAAGGCGTGTGCCATCACTGCCCGGCCAGTCTTTCATTTTTGGAATAAAGATTGTTTAACCCATGTCCTTGGGATTGTGTGTCTAGCGCATCACCTGGCCTGCCAAGACTTCTTACTGACTGTTATTGCTTCTTTCTTGGCTGTATTTCCTTCCTGTCTCCGAGGTCTTTCAATGAATTACTGAGCCTTCAAGGCCCAAGCCAGGTACCACCAGTGTGCTGACTCCCCCCCCCCCCCTTCTCTCTGTGAGTTGCACACAGCCTCAGAAGGCAGATGCCCTTTTTCCTAATTCTGGCTTTTCTCCAAGTAAGATGTATGACCTTAGACAAGTCACTAAACTTTTGTTCCCTTCTTTCTTCCCTGGTGCTCTGGGATATTAGTAGGTTCATAAATTGGGAAGAAAAGCATGTCTGAAAAGCCATAATGTGTGTCCCTCCTCCAGCATTGCCCGTGGCCAATGAACACGATTGTCTTGCTGTTTTAAGTCTCATTTTCTTTTTAAATTTTCAATTCTTCTTTCCATGCATTTTTTTCTCTTTGTGTATGTAGGGCTGCGGGAGGTAGTCCAGGATGGTCTTGAATTTGTGGCTCTCATCCTGGCTTAGTATCTCCAAATGCTTGTATTGCAGGGACAAGCCACTATATCAGTTCTTTATGTGGTAAAAAAGCTTCACAATATGTTATCTAATCTAATAACACAGGAGTATTTTTAGAATAAAAACATAAACTTTTATGATTATTAAAGTAATGCATAGTTATTGTAAAAATCTCATAAAAACAGAATAAAGCAAAGGGGAGAAAAACATCACAATTCTGCCAGCTGGGATACTCCTTATTTATTTATTTATTTATTTATTTATTTATTTATATTTCCTACTTTATTTACATTTCAAATGTTTCCCCCTTTCCAGATCTCCCCTTTGGAACCTCCCCATTCTCTCCCCCCTCCCCTGCCACTATGGGGGTATTCTCCCACCCACCCACCCACCCACTCTCGTCTTCCCTCCTTGGCATTCTCCTCTACTGGGGGATCTAACACCCTCAGGCCCAAGGGCCTCTCCTCCCCCTGATGGCTAAGAAAACCCTCCTCTACCACGTATGTGGCCAGCACCATGGGTCCCTCCATGTGTATTCTTTGGTTGCTGGATCAGTCTCCAGGAGTATGGGGGAGGGGGAGGTCAGGCCAGTGGACACTGTTGCTGCCTCCCTGGGGAAGCAAACTCCCTCATGGGATGCTCCCTATTAACATCCCTATTTTTCATTTGTATAAACTCACGTGATTTTGGAGCACAAATAATTATATTAAACATACCCTCTGCTGTGAAGTGATTTTCCATGGGAAAAGCTGTCTATATATACTGACAAATCTTGTTGCCTTAGGATGTTCGTAGTAAAGACTTGCTGTGATCCAGCCTGCAGTTTTAGTTGTTTAGGTTTATACAAATCCAGGCACTATTTTACACTCTCCTACTTTGGAAAATTCTTCTAATTTCCTGGCCACAATCACCTTGTGTTCCAGGACATTAGCTGGCTCCTGACTGGGGTCTACTTTGTGACCCAAGGACATGCTTGCTCTACCGTACTTCAGGGTCGACAAGTAGCATTTTCTGGTTATTACGGCTATTTGTTAGTTGATCTTTTTTCTTCAACCGGAATCAGCAACTAGAGGGTAGTGCCTATCCTAATTCATCTTTTAGTAATAATTTGGGCCTCACTGCTTTAGGTCTGTGGCAAGGCAATGCTTCATGGTGGGTGCCACAAGACAGAAAACAGCTGCTCACTTCAGAGCAGTCAGGAAGCAAAGAGGAAAGGGGTTAGTATCCCAATTAATCTTTTGAGGGTATGCCTTCAGTGACCCACTGTGCCAGCTTCCTAAAGACTCTAGTACCTTCTGGTTGTGCTGCTAACCATGTTTTTAACATGTAAGACTTTTGGGGTCACTTTAGATCCAACCCCAACATTGCATAAATGGTATGTGACTGGCCTCAGCTCTTTTCCTTTCCTGAGACAGTTAGAAAAGGTCACATTGCATAAATACTCGAATGAAGGTCTCCTGGGATATTTCACTGTGCACATTACTCTGGATGTTCAGGGAGACTCTGTGCCCTCCCAGAACACTGGGTACAGGTGGGCTCCATTCACACCACTGACTGTGAGGAATTTGATACCTCTCTTCCAGAGAAGCCTCAAAAGCTTTCAAAATAGTAATTCACAGCAATCACCTCACTTCCCTCAGAGTCGGCCAGCTCTGAAGCACCAAGATGATAGCTCTCAATTAACCACAGAACCTCCGGGAGCATCTAACATTGGAAGGGAGGAGGGAAAGAAGAGAAAGATGGGCATTGTTGCCAGCAGCGGCGCTTGCTTTTCCCCAGTGGATATTGTCGTTCAAATTAGAAGCCAAATCTCCCTGCTGCTCCACCCTGCGTACTGCACGTGAGGCCCAACCACAAGATGACTCGTGGGTTCCTTTCATCCTGACCCCAGCCTTGGCTTCCAGAACCCAAGTCTCCAAAATTTGGGCTTATGTAACTTATTTGTTTATTTTTAAGGCCAGCCCTGTCCAACTTGAGAACACTTAAGACTGCCTTTTAGAGAGAATTGGAGCCTAACATTGTCATTAGCTAAATTAGCAAGCAGTGGTCCTGTAAAAACTCCAAACAGCAACATCCTGACGACTTGTATCATCCTATCCCGGATGCAGTGAATATTACAATGCCTGAGATTGGTCTCTGGGTTTCTCCTTTGTCTCTTCAAGAGTAGCCTGAGTCTACTAACCTGGACCTGTCAGCCTTGAGTCTCTGCTATGCCTCAGCAGCACATCTGTTTGCTTGACTGGGGTCTTCCCCATTATAGAAGTGTCGGCAAAGGCTGTTCACCTATGCATTTCCAGAAACTTCTGGAAAACATGAAGCTTTTTACAGAGCAAGCCCAGAACACACAAGAAGACACACATCTTTGGGTCAGAATTGATACCATTTTATGTTAGCTTCTAGACAAGAAGCAACAGGTACCAAAGGGTCTGACAAGGACATAGATGGAGTCCCTGATGGAGTCTTTGATGTGCCTTTCCTGACATGAGGGAAGTGCAGTGATATGTTAGGTTTAGAAAGGCAGACTGCGAAGCCACGCATGATGCGTGGGAATAATTAAGTTCATCGTATGTTCTTAGGAGATACACCACAATCTTAGGAGAGTATCTCTGTGTGATGGGATTATGGGTAGTTGTCACCACTTTAGCTACACCTTTCAGGATCCTCAGACCTTCCTACAGAGAGCATTTATCACTTGGTCTGAAAAAAGAAAAGATAATTACAAGGTAGCCGACTTTCTCAGTTGACATGTTCTTTAGAAATCATTTTGCTGGCCACTCTCTGCCTTCTCCTGGCTCTGACTGAGAGCAGGGTCTGGAACGAAAGGGGCACTCACATGTGGGGTAGAGGGAGGGATAGGGGTTGGGGTTGGGAGCAGGGAGGGAGAATAAGACCTATGACTCCCAGAGCTATAGCAGTTTTTGCCTCAGGGCCTAGAGGTTCCTGGACGTTGGTAAACTGTCTACACTTCATCTAGCCTTCTGTGTGCAAACTCACAGACTTCTCCCCAGGCTGAGAAGAAAAACAAAGTAAGGAGTTGCCTTGCCTCTGCTGGGTCATTCATGTTCCTCTGAGAGGCTCTCACAGGACATCCCATCTCTCCTCTTTTCCTAAGCCCCCATTCCCCTGAAACACCACCGGTGGGTGTGTATGTAGCTTGTTATCTCTAAGGTCTGGCAAGGCAGTCTGGTTCAAGTGAGGCGACAGGGCTGCACAGGCTAAGCTTGGAAGGCTAGCCAGCCAAGAGAGGCCTGTCTGCTTTCTCTGGCCAGCCAACCCTTTCTGTCCTTGTGGGTTTCCTCCATGTGTTAGATGAATGTAATATGATGCGAAGCTACTCTTGGAGTTGTGTGCCATGACCTCATCTGCCTCTACCGCTCCACAGGGGTGAAGAGCTCCCTCCCTCCGTGTGCCACAGTGTGGTGTGGAAGGTGCCTGAGCCTTACTGAGAATCTTTGTGGGAGCAGCTGGTCAGCTAACTAAGCTCAGTGAGAACTCAATCATTTATTATCAATATTATTTATAAGCACGGTGTAAAAGAACTTCCCAGACTCCTTAGACCAGAGGTTCTCAGCCAGTGGGTTGTGACCCCCTTGGGGGTCCAATGACTGTTTCACAGGGGTCAACCAAGACCGTTGGAAAGCACAGATATTTATATTACGATTCATAAGAGTAGCAAAATTACAGTTATGAAGTAGCAACAAAAGTGGCTTTATGGCTGGGGGATCACCATAACACGAGGAAAGGTCGAAGCATCAGGAAAGTTCAGCACTGGTCTTGAAATCAAGGCTTCAAAGGGAATGTCTCAGCTACCCCCAAAATCACAGTGTTTCCAGAAGCACGGCAAATCTCACATTCCATTTCCCCACCTTTAAAGCAGGGATGCCAGTGTTCCTAAATATGGTTTCTGGATTTCTAAAATATAAAGCACACAAGCCCAGGGGAACTGGAGTGCCCTAGAAATGACACTTTTTAAAAGTATATTCCAGGTCTGGAGAGATAGCTCATCGGTTAAGAGCACTGACTGCTCTTCCAGAGGTCCTGAGTTCAATTCCCAGCAACCACATGGTGACTCACAACCATCTGTAATGGAACCCTATGCTCTCTTCTGGTGTGTGTCTGAAGAGAGTGACAGTGTATTCACAAACATAAAATAAATAAATAAATAAATAAATAAATAAATAAATATAAAAAAGTAAAAGTATATTCCATGTAATATTTAAGATACAATAGTACTATGCGTAAGTACATCCTAGAGAGTATTCAGGTTACTGGGGAAGTTGTCCCTGTGGTATTCTGTTTAACTGAGGTCCTGCATCTGATCAGACAAGCCTGTTCTTGGAGCTGAAGTGAAAGAGGAGCTGGAGATGCCTGCCATATTTTCTGTACTCTGCACTCTGGCCCTTAAAGTGAGATTCCCAAGGTAATTAACACTTTCCCTTCCAAGTCAGAGGGAGTCACAGTCTTGTACAGGATGGAGGGACCAAGGTTGATCTGTTGGGGGTGGAACACTTCCCCAGGAAATGAGGGAGTAGGATTTGCAGCTAAGCTTCTGCTTAATGGGCATCTCTGAGGACCTTAGCAAATGGTGTCCTGTGGTGCATTTAATACATTGGGCTTGCTCTATCTAAACCTGTCAGTGAAGGTAGGTGGGTTAAGAGGAACTCAGATAGGGACATTGACCCCAGGGAATCCCCTTCAAGACATGACTATTTGACCAACCCCAAAGGTCAACGGTTTTATTAGACATGGGGACTTTCCTGAAGGTTATTTTTGAAGGGGAGAGAGAGAAAGAGAGAGAGAGAGAGAGAAAGAGAGAGAGAGAAAGAGTGAGAGCAAGAGGGGGGGACAAAAGTCACCCAGAGACCTGTAGGGTGAGGGGAACAGGCACAGGGGTGTGTGTGAGCTGCCGCAGAGCCCTCCTCTGTTCTCTTGCCTCCTTTCAGTGTCTTTTGCAGTCTCACTGAACTCACATCCCCTCTCTCACTCAAGCTTCTAGGCCTGGCTCCAGCGCTGGAGGTGGACAGGTGGCAGGCCCACCATCCAGCCTTTGTGTGAATGAAGGCTGCCCAGGCAGGCGCCCTCCAAGCCTCAGGGTATAATTTCCTCTTCTCCACTTGTGAATTCCAGGCAGGGAGCTCAGCTGTCATCGGCCTCAGGGAATTTTTTTCCACCAGGACTGAAACCAGGGCCAAAAAAACATGGTCTGTAGAAGGCATTGTTCCCAGTGACTTTTGCCTTTACTTCAGGCCTCAGAAAATGCTGTCTTTACCTTGAGTCGGGGGAGAACTTGGGCTTTCAGTACCCTAAGAAAACATTAGAAGAAGGAGCAGGGCTTGCTGAGCTGCCGGTCTCTTCCATGTTTTCCCTGCACCGGTTTCCCGACGGGCTCATGTGTACTTGAGTTCCCTCCGAGTTTACCTTCCAAAGTCGTACTCATTTTAGCAACAGTGGCTCTAAAACCCCGAATCTGATGCCTCCTATAGATGAAGACACAGCACAATGCATTTGCCTGACTCAAGCATGGAAAGCACTCTTCAGTGTGTCCCCGAAAACTACTGGTCAGCACACATCTCTACTGTCCGGAGATCCCTGAGGCCAGAGCTGCCCTGCTTATTGTGCAGGTACCAATGGCTACATTTGAACGGGAAGTTTCCCCCGTGTCCTGCCAGACTATGGACTTTGTACTCCTGAGCTCTCTGTCCTCCTGCCTACAAAGATAAGACGGTACAGATAAGAGCACTGAGTTAGTGGTCAGTGAAGATCCTAGCACTAGTCACAGACAGCCAGACTCTCACCCCAGCAGTAGGAATTCAGAGTCTATCCGACCAGCTCTCACTAAGCCTTTTGGGTGGGGCTGGGGAGGACACAAAACCAACCACAAGTATAGATGGATAGTCTGCTTGCCAGGAAAAAAAAAACAACAAAAAAAACCAAACAAAGCTAACAATCTTCTGTTGAAAAATGAGTTCATTTAGTACCGAATGGTAGGCTGGTCTTTCCTCAGACTTCTACCACAATGCAGCTTCCAACTTGTCAACCTGGAGTCCAAAAGTTCATTTCCAAGTGATTTTCCAGTCCCCACCCACCCACCGCTAGCACTTCCCAAGCTGTGTTGCTGAGCATTCCACACTCACCATGTCGTCTGATGATTGCCACCTCTCTTCCTGACAAGTTCCCGACTTTTTGACTTTGATATTCTCCACTGCCAAGATGGTGCCCACCCCAAGAAACCCAGAAAGTATACATGTGTCGGACTGCAAGTGGGATGCCTGCAGCTTATTTCTCTGATGAAATTCACTGCAGACTGGAGGGGAAGGGTTATGCTTTTAACATGACTACATGTTGGAACCCACAAACATGCATGGAAAACATCCCTAGCCTATTGAGAGTGCTAATAAGTTATCTGGAGGCACGGGCTTCGAGCAGTGGGTGGGGAAACAGAAAATTTTCTTCCGGTCCCCATGCAGGGACTGTGGTTAAATTTTACCTGGGACAGAGTTCATTGCTGGTTCCTTCCAAATTTCCCTGCTCTGTATCCCATCCCCCACACCTCCCACCTGTGAACATGGCTGTCCCCAAGCTTCATGCTGAAATTCAGCTATAGATCTGCAGTCCCAAATTTTCCTGTTCTCTGCACAGAAGTCCTACTTCCCCAGTACAGCTGAGCACAGTTCATTTTTAGTAGGTAAGCGGTCTGTTGGGATTACTTCTTGCTACATTGTTAATGATTGCCCATTATCCCTCACCTGCACCCAATCTCCTATGCCCGGTGGGTATGATTCTTCAGAATAGTTGGTAAGACCGTGAGATTTAAAGACAGACCTGGATTTGGATCCTGGTTCTACCTCTAATTTACAAGGTCTAGGTAGTCATGTGACTTCTTTGAACCTCAATTCACTCATCTGTAAAATGGAATCTTTATAAAAAAGATATAATATCATGACTCTGGTAATATGCCCTGTATTAGTCAGAGTGTGAAGGACTTTTCCTTTATTGCTTCATTTTTTATTTGATACAAACCGCAAAGGACATATTTCTACCTATCATAACGGAGAGTAACATTCCAAGAGATTTGAAATTATGATCGATTCCTTCCTTCCTTTTTCTCAAACTGCTGTGAGGCCAGTATGTGACCTGTTGTGAGTGTCTGGCTGTATGGATGGGAGAGAGAGGGTAGTCTGCCCTAGGATGAGAACCAAGCAAGGATGCTGCCCAGTCACCCGTGGCTGAGAATGGGTCCCTGGAGTCCATTCCCTTCCTTAGTTCCCGTGTCCACAGCTTCCTCCCTTCCTTTGCCTTGACTTTGTGGAATCTGCAAGTGGTCCAAGATTTTTTTTCCCCGTCCCTTTCTTTCTTTTTTTTTTTTTTCTGCTCCACACAGCTCACAGCAGCTGCAGGGTAGTGGGGGTCGGCGGATGGTGGCAGCTGTTTGCATGTATGGGTTCTCTGTCGTTTCCCTTTGTGAGTCAGGGGCTGTTTGTATATATCACAAGCCGCCACCTGGCAAGATGTTTAGTTCCATCCACGTTTGAAAGTTTTCTGCGTGGGATCATGAATGCGGAAGGGTAGGAGGATCCTTGAGATCTGGGTTCCAGACCCTCCCTGCCTTTCAGTCTTTTACTAAGACATCTTGTGGCCCAGCTGACAGCGTTGGGCTTGCTCTCTGTTCCTTCCCACCCACACAATAGAGCCAAGCAGTGCACCCTGGGAAAGATGGAGCTGAGCAGCGTGCAGTCAGGGCGATGCAGGGTGCACCTAGCAGAAGGCAGGTGGCAGCCTGATCCTCTGCATTTTCACTATGGGTGTTCTTGGGGATAAACAATCTCTCTTTTTCAGCCGCAGTTTCCTTATCTGTCAAGCTCAGAGGGCGCAGAGCAGGTCATGCACTCTTCCTCTGCCTCCATGGGCCCTAGCCTCTGTCTCTCTGGTGAATTACCTGGAAAATCCGGCTATTCATATTTTTCCGCGTCACCCATGGGTGGATAGCCCTCTGAACTGTTTGCTATAAGCCTGTTCAAAGCTTCCTTCCTCCTTAAAGCTGAGCCTTCTCCCCCACACTCACTGTAAAAGTCTTGGTGTATGTGGAGAATGTGTGATTGTTCTTAATATGAAAAGTGTGGAGCATCCGACCCCAGTTCTAGTCACAGCCTCTTGTGTACACTTACTGTTTAGAGCAAAGAGTGCTCTTTATTCTACATGGTTAATTCTCAAAGGCTTCGTGGTCATGATAGATTTATATATGGCGTTTCCATTAAAAAAAAATTGTAAGTGAACATCAAAACAAATGTAGGACAGGGCAAGCGGTATGTTCACTGCTACATATGAGGCAATCCAGGATTTTGAGCCTAAATACCTTTAAAAATCTATCACGCAGTTGCCAACAGGAAGAGGCAGGACCCATGAGCAGGACCTTTGTATTTAGGTGTCCTGGTCAAGCCACTTGCTCACATTAACTTAAGCCAGCAACAGCACCCAAAGGATAGCTAGCCCTGCCCCGCTGTTCCCTGGGTACCTTACTACTGAGGTATGCGCAAGGTCTCATTGCTTTGGAACTACTGGGCTCCAGCGGAGAGTGTATATTCAGTTTAGTGTGGGAACAAATGAGGCTCAAAGAAATGGGGCATTAGGGATTTGTCTGGAGGCTAAGGGTGCTGAAATCAAAATTTAAACCCAAGGCTGTTTCTGTTTCTGCTGAAAGACAGGCTTTTATTAGGCAGCACTGGCTGAAGCTAGATATTCAGACCAGGTGGTTCTCGATCTCAGAAACCTGCCTGCCTTTGCTTCCAGAGTGCGAGGAATAAAGGTGTACACCACTTACACCCAGCTCAAGCCTGTTCAGGGTGCCACATGCTTAAACACACATCATGGAAAACCAGATAGCTTAATCTTCAGGAGATTTCAGGATCCCACACATTACTGTGAATTGAAAATGTAGCTAACAAAAATGCAAGTTCTGAATCACATTCACTAAATTCTACCCCACTCAAACATTTTGAGCACTTTTTTTGTTCATTTTCAAGACAGGGTTTCTCTGTGTAGCCCTGGCTGTCCTGGAACTTACTCTGTAAACCAGACTGGTCTAAAACGCACGAAGATCCACCTGCCTCTGCCTCTCAAGTTCTGGCGTTAAAGGTGTGTACCACCACCACCCTGCTAAGCACCCTTGAACTTTCCTGTGAGTCGTTGTTTTGCTTAGACCCCCCCTCCATTGTTTAAAACATAGTTTCTTTTTTTCCCCTTGTCTTTCCTAAAAGTCTGTACTTTAATCCTAAACATAGGCATTTCTGGGGGAGCACAGCAACCTTGGGATGATCCAGGAGAGAAATCTATCACCTGCTCCTTCTCATGTCTAGGCTGCAGATTCTAAGATCGTTTTGTGTGCAGTCATAATCCATTTTTCCTGGCTCACTCTTGCCCACTATGTCTGTATAATCCACCCCTCATTCTTGAGAGCACTAACGTCTCCCCCCATCCTTCCTCAGGGGACAGGGCTTGGGAAACACTTGCTTTGCTTCCTGAATACTCAGGATATAGTAGATGCTCAGCAACTGTATAGTAAGCACATGAATGAATTGACAGACAAATGAACAAATGAATACTATAATCTCACAACTAGTTTACATTCGAAGGAGAACAGATACCAGGTTGGTTCTATTGGGTCCCTGCTGGGTTAGATCCCAGCAACAACAAGTGCTTTAAGAAAGTGGCCTGTTTTTGGCAAATAGCCATCTTCCTCAGCATCATCTCCCAGCATGCATTTCGAGACAAACTTATTTATAAAGAAACATTTACAACTTTAAATATCCCAAGGCACCTTTGGTTTCAGAAAACTCCTGGCGCTTGTCAGTGCGGCTGAGTAGAGGAACTCACAGTGCTAAGCAGAACATGAGGAGAGCTGAAGGAACCTGAGCCTTCAGGAGCCCAGAGGAAGAGCTTGCTCCTAGAACAGATAGCTATTGCAGACCATGCCCCATCTTCAGCTGTATCATGTATGATCTCATCAGAGAGAAGGTGAGGTGATAGAACATTCTAGGCAGCGATCTACATGGCAAAGAGAATGGTTATTCCATACATCGTGAGATAGGAGCATTCAAAGGAAATTTACTTATTTATTTGTTGAACCAAGAGCAGGAGATCATGGCAGAATGCCTACCTAGTATGTATGGGGCCCTGGGTTCCAAGCCCAGTACCACACACATGCAAGTCTTGGACGGTATATAGCACATAAAAGGTCTTCAAGACCAATATAATATGGATGACCTGGTAGTCACTCACCTCAGCAGTTGTGGGTAAAATAATCCAGTCATCTTGAAGAGAAGCTCTCAGCCTAGGCTCCTCTGGAAACAGGTCTTGAGATGCCCTGGAAAGAGGCAGTGTTGTCCACCCATGTGTGTGGGACACTGGGCTCGTAGCAAAGGAAGTGAAAGCATCTGTCTGAAAGGGGAAAAAACTGAACATTCCCTGTCAGGGTAAATTGCAGACACAAGCCCTTTTCCCAGTGTGGGCTGGAGGGTTAGGAAGTAAGTTTCTTGACCGTAGAATGTGTCTGTCTATAAGGACAAACAAGAGTCAAGAGTCACTGCTTCTTTTCTCTCCCCCGGTATATCCTGAAACCTGAGGCCTGCTTTTGTTTTGTTTTAATATAAAAAAATAGTCTACAAATAAATTACCAGAGGGAGAAAGAGGCTAAAATGCACTGCAGTTCTTTCAGGCTGATTTGCTTTGCTTTTGTGTTTAGAGGCTGCCTTGGAAGGGTCTAACCAGTTATTTCTGTTGATGTGAAACCTGCGAATGACTATTGGATCCTCCAAATCCTAGCTGGAGGCCTTCCCATCATTTGGGACAGATTTCCAGATCTGTGGCTCTGGTAGCTGAGGTACAGTGATGCAAAATGACATTCAGCAAGTCGCACTCACCTATAGCATGATATTCCCCATGGTATCCTATCCCCAAACTTAGCTTCTTAAACAGGTGAAGCAGGGTATGCCACAGTTGTTCCTTCCTGAGTCCTGCATCTTCTAGTGCTTGCCAGCACAGTAGGTCTGGATGGGGGAATGGGTAGGGGCAGTCCGCTGGCTTTGGAGTTGAAATTGCAGTGTTGTCTCCATCCATGGGCCAGGCACGCTGCAATGACCATTGAACCATATGACCAATGACCATAGTGTGGAGCCTAACTGTGCACAGTGGCATAGAGCTGGGACATGAAGAGTGACATGACAGTGTCAAGTTACTGAATGTCTGTGTGGCTCTGTTTGCACTGTATGATGGGGATGACAGTGGTGCCTCTTTCCTAAGACTGTGGGGAGGGTTAAGTAAATGAATCCATGTAAAGCACCTTGACCTGGGCTGGGTAATGATAGACTCTCATCAACATCACTGTGAAGTATGGGTTCGTCTTCTTCACCTGGCCAACAATGGCCATGTCACAGGGCTGGGACACTAAGAGATTTCAAACACACAGCTAGCTGAAGAAGGGAGATGAATAAATCAGGAGGACAACCTCAGTCTGACTTCTCTGGTTCTCTGTAGCTCCTGCTAAGGAACATAATGACAATCATGTGCTCACTGGTCTTGGTAGAGGTGACAAGTTTGCCTTGGTTTTCCTGGGGCTTTGCCAGCATTAGTATGGCAAATACCATGCCCTGAAAAACCTATTCTAGGCATGCTCAGTTGGCTGTTACTTGGGGCCTCTGAGGTCACTGCTCTTTTTGGGTTCGCTAATGACCATTCCTTCCAGCACTGTTTCCTAACTTTGTGTGACTACTAGGGCGTGGATGGAACATGCATCACTACTTTTGGAGTAGGTCGGTGATTGTCACAGACAATACCGATTGCTTTGCTTTGCTAGTTCTTCCTCAAGCCTTCCTCACATTACTATCCAGTCTTCTTCTCTTACTGAACATTTCTAGTCTGAGAAGGTGGCCAAGCCCCAGTTCACCCAGTTTACTAAGGTGGGGCAACTCATTTGCTTTTTTTCATTCTTCCATTCTTTGTTGTTGTTAAAAACAGTTGTGGTGGCTTATAGATTTTGTTAGATAAGACATTACTGCCAGATGCCAAGAAGCGATCACAATAATTAATCTTAAGTTAAACATGATGTTCTAGTCTCTTTTCTCAGCCCATTTATAGCAGAACATCTGAGCTGGAGCAACCCATGTTTCTGGAGGCTAGGAACACCAAGAACAAGACACTCATGTCTGTACAGCAGCTGCTGAGGAATCATGAGCTTCACTCATGGTGGATAGCAGAGGAGAAAATAAAGGCAAAAAGAGCAAAGAAAAGGCAAGCCCTGAGGCCCAGGCTCACTTTCTACCAAAGCGGTCACGCTGGTCGATCTGCTCTTGAAAGTCTTAAGTCATTCCTAATGGCCCAAGACCCTTGTAAAAAGCCCCCACCCCAGTCCCATCTTAATGCAGTCTAATTGCAACGTAAGTCTCAGAGGAGACAGGCCATATTCATATCTGCATTTTGTAATCAGACTGAGTTAGCAGAGAAAGCTGGCTTACACGGGTGCATTGCCATTGGTTGTCTCATTGCTACAATGAGAGTTGGTGTTGCCCTTGTCTTAGGATTCCTGTGCTGAACCTCCTCATAATTTCTGAATGGGTGAATGCAGAGTACCACGGAGGGGGTTCTGGGGCTGGGCCTACAGCTTTGTTGGCTCAGTGCCCTGGCCTTTGTGTTTTAATCTTTGTAGAGCGGTTCACTTGCATATGATCTGCTTCTGCAAGACTTAAGTCCATCTACTTTCCTGGGGCCACCCTCCTATGTGGCAGCAGCTAGAGCCTAGGTAAAGGTGCAGCTGCAGTAATGTCCACAGTGGCAGGCATAGCAGTATATTTGGCAAGCCAGTTCCCATGGTGTGATCTAGGCAAAGGCACCCAGTGTCTGAGCCGTTCAAGAATACAACCATTTAATAAATCTCTTTTAAGCTTAAATAACTACACTAACTCTGCCAGCTTTTGTGTGTTTTACGCCACCCTAAACTTAAGCATAAAACAAATATTTACCTAGTTATGAGTCATCAGCCTGGGCTTGGCTCACCTGGGTTCATCAAATGCTTGCAGTTGGCTGCTAGGTTGACTGAGAGGATCCTGGAGGATCTTATCTGGATGACTCATGTCTAATCTGTGTGTTCTGTCATCCTCCAACAGATGAGCTCCAGCTTGATCATAGCATGTATTCCCAAAGAGAAGGGTAGACAGCTTCTCCATCCCTCTGTGGACATGTATAAGACCCAAACTACTAATCCTTTGTTTTAGAATTGGAGTGGGGGGGTTATTGTTACTGTGTGATTAACTCTCCTATCTCAATTTTTGCAATATATAATAGAACACAAATCCTGTGAGATGTTATATTTTAAAAAAAAAAAAAACTTTTGCAGATAAACACTTTTGAGACACTACTGGTGGTACCTGGTTTTCGAATTCCCTTTGTGAATTTTAATAACAAAACACAGGAGTCTTGATTCAAGAGTTTTAGCCAGACACTTTGACATCCAACTGAAGATCACCTTTCAAAGTTTCTCTTGTATCTAGTTATATCCAGGAGCTGATCTGCTTTTCATTACTGTAACAAATACATAAGGTAATCAAATTATGAAGAGAAAAGATTTACATTGGCTCGCAGTTGTAGGAGTTTCAGTTCATGATCAGGAGGACACCTTACTTGTAGGCCAGATGGCAACAACTGAGCAAGCAAATCAAACCGTTCCCTTCATGGCCTGGGATAAAAAAGAGCACAGCCGATCCTCCCTTTAGAGGGAATGTCCTCAATGACCCAACATCTACTAAGCCCCACTTCTTAATGGTTCTACCACTTCCTGATATCACCACTCGGAGTGACAAGCTTTTCACACATGAACCTTTGGATGACATTATAGGTCATGGGTCCAAACTATAGCAGTCTGCATGGTCAAATTCAGGTCAGTGGAATGAAGCACGGAGCGAGGGACTGCCATATTGTTTAGCGTTCTCTAGCCTACCTTGCCCTACCTGAGAACGGTAAGAGCTGAGTACCATCCTGAAAGATGCTCTGGGTGTGGATACATGGAAGAGAAATGAACTCCACCTTACACTTTACATCTGCACTTTAGGAACACTTTGTTACAGTAGCCTAGGGCATCGGCTGACTAAGAACATTCTATACACTTCCCCGAGTCATAAGTGGTACTCTGCAAACACACTGAGGTGTCCTTCAGAAAAGAAAACAGTTCAAATTTACCCACTGATGGAATCTCCCCCTCCCCTTGTGTGTGTGTAACATTCATCTGATATAGGTGTTGGGAAGTATTCCTCGCAGATACACCTCTAACATGATGTTTCTCTTTGGGAGGTGTTAGATAGACCTCCTGGTAGCTGGGGAAGCCGTGGAGTTATTTATTAAGGGGCATGACACTATCCACCCTCACCCAACTCGACTCCTATTGTTTTCTTCTTGGAAAAACTTCTGAAGAGTTAAAAAAAAAAAAAAAAAAAAAAGCCAGAGCTGGGCAACAAGACAGTTAGACTTGAATCAAGGCTCCCATGACCTTTGGCATCACCATCAATCCCTCCAGTCCTCTGTTTTCCCATTTGTAAAGTGAAGACAAACATAGGGTTCTTTTGCTCAGATCTTGTGTGTGAACATGGCTAAAAGGAACAAACCAGATAGCTACAGCCTGGAGCGTGATCCCAAGAGAAACTGACAGATGAACCACTCACTTGTGCCTAGCCCAAATTGTTGGCTCACAGAGTCACGAGAAAGCATAATAGTTGTTGTTTAAAACCAGTTTGGGGGTTGGAGAGATGACTCTGCTTAAGAGCACTTGGTTTATTGCCCTCTTCTATCTGCTTTGCTCATTTCTCCTGCCAGTTGGTATCAGGGCTTCGAGGCCCTAACAGAGCTTCTCACGAGGATTCCGCTCAACTGGTTCTTTCTTATGAGAAGCAAAGCTTAGTTCAACAAACACTTTTCCTTCTATCACCTGTGCTCTGAAAGTGACTAAATTTAAAAAGAGATAGAGAAACTAAAGTCCTAATAGTCACCAGGAAGACCTGACGAGAGTTTTCTGTGGGTAACATCGAATTTATATACACACACACAAGATAGTCACAAGGAAAACCATTCACCCTCCTTTGTGCTCTGGGATATTCAGGGAAAGTGACTTTCACTTCCTCATTTTTTTCAAGCATCTGGGTATCTTTAGGGCAGCAGTGAAGAATAGGACCTGCTTACTGGGTTTTCCTAGCAGATGACACATGGCTTTAGAATTCAAGCTAACTAGGAATAATTCAAAGTCTACTGTGTTGGCAGAACTCTCTCTAGTTGCTGAGTCTGTGGATCAAGGGGAAAATCGAGTAGAAACTTGGGCTGGGAGGGCTCCTGCATGGGACACCCCATGATGGTAGAGCTTCCTTCTCCCTTCCTCTGCCAGACCAGCATGGTGCTCTCTCTGCACATGGAAAGTTCAGCCACTTACTGAGTCCTTTCATATCATCTAGAGCAGTGGTTCTCAGCCTGTGGTTTGTAGCCCCTTTTTGGGGGTCAAAAGACCCTTTACTGGGGGGTCACATATCAGATATTTACATTATGATTTATAACCATAGCAAAATTACAGTTGTGAAGTAGCAATGAAAATAATTTTATGGTTGGGGGTTATCACAGCACGGTAACTGTGTTAAAGGTCTAGTTGAAAACCTTTTATATATATTGTGCTTGACCTTATCTGTCTTGCCTTTGTTCCTACCCGCCATGCCCTTCCATGCTCAAGCCAATGCAACTGTTGGTCTCCTGGACAGATGTGTTTCCTATCTGGCTTCAACCTGAAAACAGGACTTCTTCCTGGGATATGCCTCGGATATAGAGATTAGGAAGTTGGAGAACAGGGCCTACATTTGAAGAATATTAAATGTTAAGAATGCCACAGTTCAGCTTTGAACACACTCATGCATTGCACACTACACACACACACACACACACACACACACACACACCCCTGCACCCATTCCCCCACATGCACACATGTATATAAAATCATACCACAGGAGTGTCTGGGAGTTACAGATGGTTGTGAGCCATCCTTTGGGTGCTGGGGATTAAGCCTAAGTCCTCTGACTGAGCAACAAAGTACTCTTAACTGCTGGGGCATCTCTCCAGTGCACAGATCCAAATTTAAGAAGTTTTTTCTCTTTCTTACTTCTGTCTTCAACACAGTCTTTAAACTGATACTCCTCCTGCCTCAGCATCTCAGATGAGGTGGTAGGTCACACACTACCATGGCCTGCAAAATGTGACTCTTGCTCAGCTGATATCCACAGCATCAGATGCCCGCTTAGCTTTAGTTTCAGTATAAACCAGGTGCCTATCATTTTAACAAACGTCTGAGGTAAATGACTTACACAGAGAAGTTGATCGGGTTTTCTATGCTTCTGTCCTGGAAGGAAGGGCCTGTTGCCTGTGGGTCTGTGCTGAGGCTATTTGACATGGCAGGAATGTTGAGTAGAATGAGTAGTAGCTCATCTTGTGGCTGAGAAGTGAATCAACAGCAGGAGGGGCCAAGGTCCCACAGTCCCAATCAAAGGCACACTCATCTGTCCCTTCCCCATGTAGTAAAAGTTCTCCGCCTTCCAAGAGCATCATACTGGAGACCGCATGGGCTTCTGTGGGGGTTAGAGAGACACTTGGCATTCAAATTGTGGTGGTCTCCATTAAAGGCAGTAATAATCATGGGATGACTACTTCTTTCGTAGTAGAAAGTTTTTGAGCCATATTTCTAATTCTTGCAATAGTGTCAAGCAAGCATTGTTGCTCCTATTTTGGAGTTGAGGAACTGCAGCCCACAGGTTAAGCTTCCTTCCTCCATTGCTGAGAACACACAACAGACCCCAAAGGTCCACGTGTTAAAAGAATTAGAGAGATGATTTAGCTGATGAAATGCTTGTCATGCAAGCAGGGGAGCCCGATGTGAAAATAAACAATCAAGCTGGGGGTAGTAGCACACACCTTTAGTCCCAGCACTCTGGAGGCAGAGGCTGGTGGATCTCTGCCAGTTCAAGGTCAGCCTGGTCTACATAGTGAGTTCCAGGACAGCCAGAGCTACATAATGAGACCCTATCTTGGAAAAAAGAAAAGAAAAGAAAAACAAACAAACAAAACAGCAGGGCATGATGAGATACACTTATAATCCCAGGACTGGGAAGACTGAGATGGGCAGATTCCTGGGGATCACATACATTCTAGCCTACGTGATGAGAACACTACACACACACACACACACACACACACACACACACACACACACACAGTTGGCTTCCATGGTAACTGGTGGCAGAAGCTTCAGGAGGGGAGATCTGGCTGGGGTGGGGCTTTAGGTTGCTGGGTATGAGCCCTTGAGAAATTAGGGAATCTTTCCTCCTGGCTGTGAGGTGAAGAGGCATCCTGGAAGATGGCCACTCACATGAAAACTAGAGTAGTATTTGCAGCCTTTTGCATTTTCTCCTGGAAAAGATATTTCATTAGTTTTCAAGGCTGAACTGTGGCATTCTTAACATTTAATATTCTTCAAATGTAGGCCCTGTTCTCCAACTTCCTAATCTCTATATCCGAGGCATATCCCAGGAAGAAGTCCTGTTTTCAGGTTGAAGCCAGATAGGAAACACATCTGTCCAGGAGACCAGCCGTTGCTTTGGCTTGAGCATGGAAGATCATGGTGGGTAGGAACAAAGGCAAGACAGGTAAAACAGAAGTTCAAACACAATGGTGTCTGCTAGGTTTCTAAGATCATGAACATTCATTAGGTTCCTGTGGAATGTTAGGTCGTTCGCACAACAGTTGAAATGATCACATTTTCCCCTCTAAATAGTCACATGAATCATCAAAATTTTCTCATTTCACTGATGAGCAGAGAGAAACAACTTGCCCATGGTTCCAAATCTAGTCAACGCCAAAGCATGAATCTGAGCTCAGATTTACAGCATTCCAACAAGATTTTCAATCAGTCAATCATTTTTTCTCCCTCCTTCCTCATTTCCTTTCTTCCTTTCTTTATTATTTGTGCGTTCCTCTCTCTCTCTCTCTCTCTCTCTCTCTCTCTCTCTCTCTCTGTGTGTGTGTGTACACGCATGCATGAACATTCGTATGGAGACCACAGGTTAATCTCCTGTATCTTCCTTAGCTGATCTCCACTTTGTTGTTTTGTGATAGACTCTCTCATTTTTTACTTAGAACTTGATGATTAGGCTAGTCTGGCTGACCGGAGAACCACAGGGATCATCTGCTTGTCTCTACTTCCTGCTTCCTGTCTCCTCCCCCATCTCTGGAATCACAAGTATATGCTGCTATGGCCAGGTCCCTCCCTTCCGTGGGTGCTAGGGAATCAGAGTTTATCCTCTCCCAAGTGTTCATTCTAAAGATCTTATTCTTTCTTGCCCCCATGTTCCTGTAGGCACTACCCACATCATATCACCGGTTGTGTACTGACATGAGAAGCTGTGGAAACTGAGTCAACCCTTTTGCAGGAGTGCTGGGCTGAAGAAGGAGGTGAGCAGGGCTAAGAGAGCAGTGGTCCCTCCAACCATCTTGGTCCACACAGAAAGTGTCTGACAGACGATCAGTCATCACCTGGGACAGATGACATCATTCTTGTGATCTTCTAGATACTTGAGTACCATCTGATGGGCTCATCCTAGTTAGCAAACTCACGTTATCCATCCGGCTGGGTTCAGGTCCTGCATCTTCCTTTCCAGCTTATGAGCTGAAATATTCTTGATATGGCTCGGCTCGATTGCACCCTCCGAAAGTTAATCCCCCAAATCATGCATTGATGGAGTTCAGAGGTGGGGCATTTCTGAGGTAATTAGGATTAGAAGAGGTGTGAGGAAGGGGCCTCAGCATCACATTAGTGGCTTACAGAGAGAGGACAATAGATGGGTGGGAATACGCTAGCCCTTACAAGGTACCAGACACACGGCAGTACCACGTTCACAGGTTTCCCCATCTCTGAATTCATAAGACAAATAAACCTCTGATCTGTCCAGATGGTCTGATTTCAGGTATTTTATTCAAGCAACAGATAACAGACAAGGACATCCCTGCATTCAAATGCTGGGTAAGAACTTTATATAAAAGTTACAGGCTCCCTGTGGCGGTGGAGATGATAGCACTTGAAATCCTTTGTGGGCTTGTGAAGCATGTGTTAGAGTTAGTGGGGAGTCCTGCTGGCTCTACCAGGTATCAGCTCTGGCATGTCCTTCAGGCTTCCCTGTGAGGCAAGGCTAGGTCAGGCTGCTATAACAGTATCTGGAAACAGCAGCTCACACACCATGCTTTCAGTCAGCTTGACTTCTTTAGATTGCTGGCATCTGGGGCAGCCAATATTGGGAGCATTGGCAGTCAGTCTATCATGGCACACCACAAACTGGAAGGTATGTGTCAACTTTGTCTACATTTTAGTAGCCAACACAGGCAAATAGCCATTCTTGAGTTCAGTAGTCCAGGGGTAGATAGTATTGCTACAGGGTGGGGCAGTGAAAAGTGAAAAATGGTCATGTTTAATCACACAGTGGGTCAGCTCTTTATCTCTGACCCCTGTGCTCTGTGAGATTTCTGGCACACGATAGGGGCTCTTGAATAGGAATGTGAATTTATCCTCTTGAGTGTTCTGGTGTCTCCTCTGCTCCCAGTTTGGCTTGAAGAGTTGTCAGATCCAGGCGGTCCTTTGTGACTTATTTAGCTCAACATCTGGAGAGACTCAGGCCTGCTACATATTTGTCATAGAGCTGCTCACTGAGTTGGCTGCCCAGCCATCTTTTCCAGACAGGCAAAGAGGAAAATTTTATTTGTAAAGAAAAAGAAAAGGTTCCTCATGGTAAGGCTGAGGCCTCCTTTGGAGATGGGCCATAACCTGAAAGGAGACTGTGTTGAATACCATGGCATTGGACAAGCGGGACCTTGGGGGAATGAAAGGTTGCTATTGGCTAGCGACATGATCTCAGACAGTTCCTTCCTCTCTCTGAGCCATAGTTTCTTCAATGGAAGAGGGGTCTGGGGAGAGTGGCTGTGCCCCACATAATGGCGGCAGGAGTAAAAATACATTAGTACATAGTTTTGTTTAATAGGACCGTTGCATTTCTCATTGATACTATTATGGAATATATCTGATTATAACATTAATAGTAATTTGGTCATAAACACAAAAGAGATAGTTGAGTGTCTAAAAAATGGAACACTTCTTGAATCCTTGGCGCTCCTCCTAGGCTCGTGAAGAAGAAAAGGTTATGCTATTTTGCTGCTTAAATTGCTGGCAACTATTTGATGTAATAATCATTTGCCATTAGTCATGGCTGACTACATTTTTTTTTCTCTACAAAACTAGATGGAGTGAGTACACAGAAAGATGTGATGCAGCCTCCAGGAAAAGGAAAAACAAATATTGAGTCTTTGGGTAATTCTGGGAGATGGAAGCCAGGTGGGCCACACGATTTGTTGGCTGGGTGCTTCTTGGTATCATTTCCGTATTCTGCTCTGTGTTGCTCAACCTTCACCGGCTCCATCATCAAAAAGTATTTTTAGTCACTTTCATTACAGGAAATGGTTGGCATTGTTCTCAAGGCTGATCAGAAGGGGGAACAAGAGTTGTCTACTGTTGGGATGCCTGGAAGTAAGGGTTAGGAAACATCTCAGCATCTCAAGGGTTCACAGCGTGTACTTTCACCAGATTTGCCAGTCTGACTCAAAGCAAAGGTAGGATGAGGTTTTTTACACTATCGTCAAGATGTTGCAGCCAGTTACCAAGAGAATGGCCTCCTGAAAGCCTTCAGTCTCTAAGATGGGGCCATCATTGTTGTTACCCTTGCCACTGACATTGCAAGCACTGAGTCGTGTGGAGCTTGCTGTGTACCAGGCACTGCTTTAGTGCTTGAATGTCTTAACCATGTGCTGTGATGGTGATCCTCAGAGAGGCATTGATTTTATCTTCCTTCAGCCTGGAAGACACAGGCAGATTGAGCAGTTTCCTCTCAGGTTGTACATTTTGGGCCTTTGTAAGAATAGAGTGTAAGAACCACCATCAAGCTGGGTGACTGCTTACTATGTGGAGAGAACTTTTGGTGGTGCACGCCTGTAATCCCAGCACTTGGGAGGCAGAGGCAGGCGGATTTCTGAGTTCGAGGCCAGCCTGGTCTACAGAGTGAGTTCCAGGACAGCCAGGGCTACACAGAGAAACCCTGTCTCGAAAAACAAAACAAAACAAAACAAACGAAAACATGTAAAACGTGTATGGTGACCCCGTTAGTACAAACTTTGTACAATGCAGTGGTCTCTAATGCAAGTCCTTCCTCAGCTTTCCATGATTCACATGATGGAAAGGCTTTGGTTTGAGAAAGCTATTCATCTCCTTCTGCAGTCTGACTTCCTTCATTTTAGACCTTCCCTAGATTTTCTCATGGTGGGGCCCATGAAGAAAGAATGTGTCCCATTCTTCATGTGTCTGTGAGGAGTTGGCAACATGGAATTCCCAGGAGAGAAACATGCAGAAAAGACATCACTTCTGCCACATTTTTCTCTTTCCTCCTAGAGAGAGAATGGCTTGCTCGTGGGGAGAGTCTTCTGTGGGCAGCACTGGTTTGTACTGCTCTACTCGAGAAGGGCCTCCTCTCTGGAAGCATGCTGCCTCCCTTCCCTGCAGGGTTGAACTGTGCCTTGGGACTCCAGCTCTTTTTCTGGGAGATGGGTTTTCTTAGGTCATGGGCCAGTCTCAGCAAGCTGGTGAACTACAGGTTCAATGAGAGACCCTGTCTCACGAGATAAGGTGGAGAGTGTCAACATTGAGGACACAGAGTCACGCCATGCTGACACCTCAGGAAGCCTAACAACTTTGCCTAGACTTTTAAGGGACCTCAATTTAGACTCCACCATGGTTTGTGGTTTCATTGTTGAAAAGAATTTTAGGATTAGGGAGTTTATAAGGGGGAGGTGGATGCTTTATTAGAGATGTAAAGATAAATGAACATAGGCTGTAAGAATATATAAAAAGATATATGAATAGAGGCTTAGATACCAGGGCTAAAGAAAGAGGCCCTAGGAGAAGGTAAGAGCTTAAGAGTGAGTGTGTGGGGTGCTATGTGCTCTTTAAGGGAGAATTGGGGAAAGTGTGAGGTACTGAGAATGGATACATCAAGCTCCTGGGGACACCTAGCAATCATGTCTAATCATCAACCATATATATACCATTTTGGTTGCTCTCAAGTTCCATCTCTGTAGGTTGCTAAGGAATCTCCTCCCACCCTTCCTTTTCAAAGTGGGAGAAATGAGAGGGCTCTGGACATGCTTGGGTAGAACTGTGGTCTGGTGAGGTGAATCAGGGTCCTTGGGGTAGTACAAAGGGTTTAGCATAACCAGTGCTTGCCATGTAAATGGGGTTTCTCCAGAAATTCCTAGAAAGTTGCTGGTTTGTGACTGGGAAGGGAGAAAGGCCTTATGCAGGGGTTAGTTGTGTTGGAATTCCCCGTTCCTGTGCTGAGAGGCTTCTACAGGCCTTTTCCTTTCTGTTCTATCTCAGAGAGTGGAAGAGGACCCCTAGCATCCACCACTGGCCTACACACACAGAGACAGACAGACAGACAGACCACACACACACACACACACACACACACACACACACACACACACGGCACATTGGCTGTGCCCCTTCCTCTCCAAGAGTCAAAGTCAAGTGAGGTCAGGCTGGGACCTGGCATTTGCAGTTTCCAGAAACCATGGAAGCTGCTGGCCATGGCCCTTACTCAGAGAACCCTCTCTTGTAGCACGTCTAGGCCCATCAGGCCTTCCGTTATTTCTCACTTGAATTACTGCAAAAGCCGAAGTAGAATTTATATATTTTTAGAATAATTCTTAAAGATTGTAGTTTATCATTTCCCCTCTTCCCTTAGCGCCCTCTGGACCTTCCCACATGTGTAGCCACTTTAGCGAAACCTAAAAATGGATGGACATTTTGGGTAAACTCCTTTTTGAGGCAATTGGGGAAGGCTGGAGTAGATTCCATACAAGCTTACCTAGGGGCAATCCAATGGATTTCCCTTCTGTTGCTCAGGAATCAGCTTTACCTTTGACCCTGAGTTCTCGGGTTGTTGTTGTTGTTTGCTTGGTTTTCTTTTGTTTTTGTTTTGTGTTTCCAGAATCTTCAAAATAGCTATGAGCTGTCCAATATTATTTGGGGAAAAAGTTATTCTACTTATTTATTTTATTCTCTGTGTCCATAAGTGGATGCTTGTGCACATGTGTATGCACTTAAGCTTACATCACACCATGCCTATGGAGGCCAGAGGACAATTTGTAAAAGGAGTCAGTTCTTTCTGTGTGGGCACTGGGGATTGAACTCAGTCCCTCAGGCTTGGCAGCAGCTCCTTTACCCACTGAGTCACCTCACTGGCCCACAAAACCAGTGAATCAGCTTCACTATTTGCAACCAAGAACTCTGCGTTGTTCATCCTTTCACATGGCAGTGAATACAAGACTCTCTCATACTTGTGTGATGCAGTCACTTGAGCACAGAGCTCCAGCTCACAGTACCCTAGAGGACCAGAGCCTCTGTGCTTGCTCCTGTTAAGACTTACCCTCGAGTTAAGTCTGATACCCTTGCCTCCTCCGACAGAGCTACCGTTCGTGTTCTTGAATGCACAAGCTTGTTCCCCTTTCTGGGTCTTTGCATCTGCTGTTGTTTCTTCATGGAGAACGTTTCTTTTGGATCCTCTCGTGATTGGCCTTTTGCTAGTTTAACAGACAAAAACTTTACAGAAGACTCTTTCCTGACTAAGATGGCCGACATCCCACAGAGTCTGACTTTCTGCTCATTTATCATAATTTTTTCTTATCTCTTTGCTTCCTGTGTGCCTACGATCCCATGAGTTTTGTTTGCAAGTATTTTCTCTCAGGCTATTGCCTGGCTTTCCTTTTTCCTTAGTGTTGTCTTGAGAACCACAAATACTTTTAGTGTGAAGGGGATGAGACATAGCATGCCTGTTACTATTTGGATTCCTTCCTCTCCCACCAGCTCTTCCCCAACTTGAAGTCTTCTGTGTAAAAGCTTCTCATGTGATCTTGGTGCTGGGCAAATCCATATCTCCAGGACGTATTTTGAGACTATCAATCCCTGGCTCTCACCAGCAGTTCCCAAGACCACTGACCAGTGTGTGGGAAGTTAACTACTTCCTACCAGTCCACACTCTGTTTATAGGGCTACAGAGTTGAGCTTCTCATGAATAAACCCACCTCTGGGGGCCTGTGAGTACTGGCACATCATTCCTGGCTCCATTTGGCTCTTCTTTGCTCCCTGCTGGGAGCCCTGAGTGCTCTGCAGCTGTTCCAAGAACTGGCTGCTCTCTGGCTGGCAGATGAGTGAGACAAAAGATGATGTGACTCTCCACATCTGCACCACTCCAAGCGCATAGAGCCGATGCCACTAGCAACTGGTTCTTTCAGGCTCAGGACAGAGGAAATGGACCCTGATGGGGGAAGTTTCCATACTAAGAGCTGACAGAGCCACTCAGCAATGGGCAAGGAACATCATGAAATGGAACATTAAGCTTTGATGAACTGCAAAGCCTAGGAGGTTTAAGCTGTGAGTCAATGGAGACTGTCTAATCTATCTATATAAACACTCTGCACGCAGATTCCCACCCAGCTTGGGGCCTTATTTGGTTGGAGTTTCTGACTGCCTCTCACTGGAGACAGGACTGTGATCGAGGCAAGCTGCTCTGGAACAGAAAGAGAAAACTGGCAGTGTAGATGTGTTAAGAACAGGTAAACAGAAGTTTAGAATAATCTTCCTTGGGTGTTTTCAAACATTGCAACCTTTGATAGGTTGGGTTGGGACTAGCGGTATAACTTCTGTTTAAGCATTCTCTTCACTCTGTGGCTCTTTTCTGATTTCAGGGGCAGCAGTTGGCATACACCCAGCTAATCAGGATGTTGGAGACAATTATACAATGAGTAGAAATGGGACTGAATTGGAGCCTTTGAGCCTCTAGGGAAGAGGCAATAACTCCAGCACTTCTTGACAGCCATCTTGTGACCATGAGTGGAGTGCAAACCCTAGAGTAGAAACAATACACAAAAGAGAACCAGGTCCAAAGAGACAACATGAGGTCCATCCTGAGCTCGCCCTGTGACTATCTGAACCAGGCTGTGCATGCTCTAGTCCCGCCCCCTTATAAAAATCACATTTCTGCTGATGTCTGTTTGGTGCAGGTTTACTGCCATGTGTAACTGAAAGGTCACAGTACCCTGACACTGTGGTCACTCATGCAGCGTGCCTGTCAATGAGCAACTGTATAGGTCTCTAATTCCACATTGGAGCAAGCTCTGGTACCTGGAAAGTGTGGTTCAAGGCCACTGACACATGGGTTGTCAAACACTTGTATGAAATGTCCCAAATCCTGTAGCAAAGGCTTTGGTTCCCTCCATTCATCTATGCCAACACTGTCTTTGAAGATGGGAATCAGAGGCACAGAGAGGAAGAGTATATGCAAAGTCACATATCCTAAGTCAGGATGCATTTCCATGAAGCTGTTGAGCCCTGGGCATGCTCTCAGCCTCTGCCTTACACTCCAGTGACCTAGAGAGAGAGAGAGAGAGAGAGAGAGAGAGAGAGAGAGAGAGAGAATAGGAGCACCAGGTGGGTCCATGGGAGTACAAAATACAATGTTTAGACTTTTTTCATTAATTAAAAAAAGTTAATATAGAAAAATGTGAATGAAAGGAGATTCTCTGCTACACAAATATAGGCAGTTTTGTTTTGTAATGCTGGGGACTGAACCATCTGTGCAAGGCAAGCATCCTACTAACTGTGCTATATCCTCAGCCCTGAAGTAGAGGTGAAATCTCATCTCTTGCAGCCACTAATGGGAGGAGAAAGGAGTAAATGTGTCTAATATACAATACAATGTATGCAAATATGGAACTGCTCTTGTGTAATCCAGGATCTTTTGCAATGAAGATTTATATATATAAAAAAAAATTTTAAAGGCTTCTCTCTCTCTGTCTCTCTCTCTCTGTCTCTCGTGTATGTGTGTGTGTGTGTGTGTGTGTGTGTGTGTGTGTGTGTGTACGTGTGCTGCTCTAGAGGCCAAAAGACTACCTTGGAGCTGGAGTTATAAGTGGTTGTGGGCCATCTGATATTGGTGCTGAGATCCATACTTGGGTCCCTGGAAGAGCATCAAGTGCTTTTAACCACAGAGCCATTTTTTCAGCCTACAATGAAGATTTTTCAATAAGTAAATATTCACTAGTCAGCATTACAGATTTCCAGGGACACCAACTGTGCTAAAATCAGATGACAATAATAATAATCAAACATTAAACACACACACACACACACACACACACACACACACACAATTCATAGTTAGGCTTTTCCTATGACTTACTGATACACATGCATCACTAAGAGGAAGAGAACTCAGAGTCCCTGTGGTCCTTCCTTGCATCACCAGCGCTGAATGTCCTTATCTTTCTCCTGCATTTCTCAGACTCTACTCTGCTCAGCTTTGTGAAGTCTTTCTGAGCACTCCCCAGTGAGGTGCCCTTATCCACACCTAGAGGGTGCTTACTTGAATATCGCTCAACTGTAGAGTCTGAGGTCCCTGGGCTGGTAACTTCAGAGTAGCTCTCTTCTCTACATCTCCAGTAGGGGAGCTTGTCACATTGCAGCTGCTAAGGAGGGTAAGGGGTGAAGGATTAGACAGCTGACTATGGAATCTGTTTTGACCCAGCTCCTGGCCTTCTCCTGCCCCAATCCTCCCTGAATTCTAGTTTGTTTATATCCAATAGCCTAGAGATCCTTTTATACCCAGATCACCTTTGTGCTGGGCCTAGGCGCTAGGCTAGGCCCTTTTCACACACATTCATCAAAACTGTGTTTTATTAGCCTCATGTTCTAGATGAGGAAACTGAGCCCCATGATGCTATAAAGAGTGACAGCTAGAATGTGTGGTATCTGGGCTCTGTCCCTCATAAACACATCTGTCATGGTGTTCCTCATAGATCCCTTCTCTGTGATGGGTTTTTTTTTCTTGGGGCTCTAGCTGCTGCACTTGCCCAAGTTGTCGCCAAGTTCATCCAGCCTGGGATATCTCAGCTTGTTGACTGTTATTCTTTCATCTCCAAGCTCATGTAACATCTTACAGGCCCCAATTACACCCTCACTCCAGCTTCTTATTGATGCCATAGGGAACTGCTGTCAGAGAGATAGTATCTAGGCTCTCTCCATGGAACCATCCCTATCTCATCTCTTGCTGCAGATTAAAGTGTGCCAGAGGACTAAGGTGAAGCTGAGGACTAAAGTGCTCTTCTGGTGTTTACAAAGTGACTCCCGAGATCTGAGTGAGTCTTTAGAGGAGATGGCCTTCACCCCCAACCCTGAGCTCTTTTTGAATATGAGCTGTGGAGTGGCTCTGGAGTCCAGAGCAGCAACCTGACCTTGGCTATGCTAGGTGGGGATTATCACACAAGCTAACCCTTGATTATCCATGGAGAAGGCTAGGTTAGATTATGAACATCTCCAGGTAACTCTGGTCCATAGCTCTAGGCTCCTCTGTTAGAACTCTGTTCAAGGAAGCTCCCAGGGAATCTAGCCTTCAGGCTTGGCTCTCATTCTCTCCTTCCTTTCCCCTTCCTGCTCTTTTGTCCTTATGTGTGGTCAGCTCCTACCAAGGATGAGCAAGGAAGATGCAGAGAATGATGGGTCCTAATACTCCATGACTAAGAAGACTTGATTTTTATTGGCTTAAATCAGAAAAGAACTCTATTTGATCATAGAATTCCAAGTGTGGCAATCGGGATGATATCAGGTAAGGGTTACACCAGCAATTCATGCAAGACACTAAGGCCCTATCTTTATCTATGAGCTTCATCCTCAGATGCACAAGGTGGGCTCCTGGAAGTTGGAAGCTGTCACCTCATATTAGCAAGTGGCTGTGACAGTGTCACTTTATACTGTCTGAGAAAAGATGTCATGTCTTCTGGTAGTTCCTGTGTTTAAGGAATCACTCTCCTGTCTGTATTGGCTCAGGAAGAGCTATCTTCTCTCATTTAAACCAATCACTGAGTTTAAGAATAGTGTCTCAGTTACTTTGCTATTGCTATGACAAAATGCCATGACCAAGGCAAACATTTGGGGCTCATACTTCCAGAGGGTTAGATCGGAGGCTCTCTTCTATGATCGGAGACCATCATAGAAGAGAGCATGGCAGGTGGTAAGCAGATATGGCACTGGGATAGTGATTGAGAGTTTATATCTGGATCCATACACAAGAAACAGAGAGAGCCAACTGGGAATGGATTGTGCTTTTAAAACCTCAAAGCTTACTCCCAATGATATACTTCCAACAAGGCCATGTCTTCTAATCCTCCTCAAACAATTTTACCAACCAGGCACCACAAGTTCAGCATGGCTCATGTCTTTGAGGGCCATTCTCATTTAAACCACCACAAAGATAGTTTAGCATTACGAACAAAAGCTAGTTGGAGATAGGGTAGAGCCAACATATTCAAGACACATGGCCTAGAATGCCAAGGAGCCAAATGCCCCAATGGAAAACTGGATCACTGCTGAAAAGAAAAGGGAAATAGCCCCTCCCTGAATAGCCCATAGGCATCCTGGTGATGGCTGTGTCACCCATTGTCTTGAGGCCACATTTTCCAGATCCATTCTGTTTTTTCTATTAATCCTCAGAATACCTGCCCATTAACTACAAAGGTTGTGTATCACTCTCTGCTTTAGAAATAAAGCAAGGAGGCTTGAAGAACCAAAGGAAATTTGCTTACGGGCATTTAGTCATAATTGGTAAGGCTTGGATTAGATTGAAGATCCTTGGCTACCTCTCACTGTAGCGGCAGGCATCGACACAGGGCTCTCAGCAAGTCATCAGCCTCAGCCCTGCTGCACCGGCTGCTTGTGTGTCAACTTGATACAAGCTGGAGTTATCACAGAGAAAGGAGTTTCAGTTGAGAAAATTCCTCCATGAGATCCATCGGTAAGGCATTTTCTCAATTAGTGATCAAGGGGGGTGGGCCCCTTGTGAGTGGTACCATCTGTGGGCTGCTAGTCTTGGGTTCTATAAGAAAGCCAGTTGAGCAAGCCAGGAGAGGCAAGCCAGTAAGGAACATTCCTCCATGGCCTCTGCATCAGCTCCTGCTTCCTGCCCTGCTTGAGTTCCAGTCCTGACTTCCTTTGGTGATGAACAGCAGCATGGAAGTATAAGCTGAATAAACCCTCTCCTCCCCAACTTGCTTCTTGGTCATGATGTTTGTGCAGGAATAGAAACCCTGACTAAGACAAATTGGTACCAGCATAGTGGGGTATTCCCATGACAACCTGATCATGTTTTGGGGAGGACTGTGGAAGGACTTTGGAACTTTGAGCTAGAAGAGCCATTGGGATGTTAAGAGCTCTGTGGGGTGTTCTGTAGGAGCTTGGAAGATAATGTTGAGAACAGTGCAGGAGATGGAGGCCTGGCTTGTGAAATTTCAGAGGGAAGATTAAAGACTCTTATCAGGGCCATTGCTAGTTTGATTTAAGATTCTGTGGTTTTGGTTAACTGGGGCTGAAGAAATCAGCTGTGATTAACAAGATACCAGAACTACTAAAGCAAAACCATTGCATTGCTGGGACTATTGATGCCGGTTAGCTGGAGCTAAGATATTAGCGATGATTAAGAAGAGACCATTGGGGTGAAATCTTCTGAGAATTGTTTTCTGAGAGCACAGAGACTGCATTCCAGATCTGTAGATGGACTTGGTAATGTGTAAGAATCACCCAGGTGGTACTGGTTTTGAAGGCATGAAGGAGTCATGAAGAGCAGTTGAGACCTGGGCACTGTGAGAGGCCGCAGAAGGCCATTGGTGAAGGTGCAGCCTCAGTTGCATTGACAGCCCAGGACTGAAGGGGTCATGCAAAGAAGGTGAGGCTTGGCACCAGGAAGAGATCCTATGAGAGGCTGTTGATAAACCTAGTTGCAGCGGAAGACAGCAGTGTTTTGGAGATGCCAGGACCATGAGATGACCACCAAGAACAACAGCAGCAGCAGTGGAGTACAGGCATCTGGAGCCTAGAAGACAAGGTGTGTGCTACAAAGGGCAGAACTGGAGAAATGACTCAAGCCCTTGGAGGAATCCAGAAGATCATGAGTGGATCCCAGACATTGGACAGTTGGAGTTTGGTTTTGCTTTTGATTGTGACTGTGACCTGATATATTTTCCCTCCTGAAGGAAGAAGGTATTTTAGTGGAGCCTATAGTTAAGAGACTTTTGATGGTAAAAAGACTTTGAATTCTAAGAGATTGGATATCTTTAAAGGGATTGAAATTTTAATAGTAAGAATTTGCAAAGACTGTGGGACTTTTAGTTATTTAGTTCTTGGGAATAAATAAGAAAGTAAGGGTTGAGGCTTAATAGTGATGTATTTGTGTGTCAAGTTGACAAGGGGTCAATTGTACTGGCTGGTTTTGTGTCAACTTGACACAAGCTAGAGTTATCACAAAAGAAGGAGTTTCAGTTGAGAAAATGCCTCCGTGAGATCCAGCGGTGAGGCATTTTCTCAATTAGTGATCAAGGGGGGAGGTCTCCTTGTGAATGGTACCATCTGTGGGCTGGTAGTATTGGGCTCTATAAGAAAACCAGCTGAGCAAGCCAGGGGAAGCAAGCAAGCCAGTAAGGAAAATCCCCCCATGACCTCTGCATCAGCTCCTGCTTCCCGCCCTGCTTGAGTTCCAGTCCTGACTCCCTTTGGCGATGAACAGCAGCATGGAAGTATAAGCTGAATAAACCCTTTCCTCCCCAACTTGCTTCTTGGTCATGATGGTTGTGCAGGAATAGATACCCTGACTAAGACAACTGCGAAAGGATTTGCTTAGAGCAAAGAAAGTTCACGGCTTACTGACTTACAGTTGGCAAGTGTGGCTCAAAACACATGCATGAAAGTTGGGGATAAAATATACGTAAACTGTACAAGCTGAAGACAGCAAATCTGGATTGAACAAAGATTTCAGGGACTGTGATAGGAGAGAATGTTAAAGACTCCGGCCCTCCTCAAACCTAGGTTCCTTCCTCACGTCTGTCTTAAGGAAGTATCATAAAGCATATTCAACCAACTGCAGTTCAAAAGTATTTTTTTTTAAAGATTTATTTAATTTTTATTTACATGAGTACACTGCAGCTGTCTTCAGACACACATCAGAAGAATGCATGGGATCCCATTACAGATGACTGTGAGCCACCATGTGGTTGCTGGGAATTGAACTCAGGACCTCTGGAAGAACAGTCAGTGCTTTTAACCACTGAGCCATCTCTCCAGCCCTTAAAAGTACTTTTTAAATCACATTTTTACTGAATAGGTACAGATCTTTTTCTTGTTTTTATTCCCTAAACAATGCAGCCAACAAATACTTAGATTGAATTTGTAACGAATGATGTTTGAGACGCAGTAGAGATAGGACTTAAAGTACACAGGAGGAAATGTATACCTTAAATGCACCACCCTGGGTTGCTTCTGAGATTCCAGCACCTATGGATTGAGGGGTTTACAGTGAGGTTCTAGAAGCACTCTTCTGGAGATGCAGAAAACAGACCTGGCTTCTTCCTCTGGTGTCCTCTAAAGTCAGGGACTACAGCTTCCTCACCTTTTCTCTTTTCACCTGCAAGGGCATGACAAAGAATGACCTGTGACTCAAGAAATTCTGACATTCTTGAAGACGTTTATGTGGTGTGAAGATAGTTCTGACGGTCAGAAGGACTTAGTTTGGAACCTCAAATCTGTGACTTGTTGGCCAACACAGTGGTTTTAGGTTTCAAAACCTGTGCTTTCTCATTTTTAAAATGAGTGAGCTGCAGTCCTCCTCCCCCGAGGAGCAGAGGGGAGAAGGGGATAAAGAGGTTAAACATGCTGTGTCCAAGCAGAAGAGTTATGTGCGAGAATGTGTGAGGCAGTACCTGGCACAAAACAACACAGTAACACAGTTCAAAAACAAAGTAAAACAGTTGGGCTGGGGTGATGCTCAGTGATGGAGAGAAAGATGAGTCCCTGTACCATAGGAATGAAAGAGAGAATGGGAAGAAAGAAAAGAAAGTTAAGAGAACAGGCAGACTGTTGCTCATGACGAAAACAATGACCACAATGTGTCCAATTATCACGATTTCATAATGAAATCACTCAAGTTTTACAGGCCCGAGAGTGTAAAATAGGGTGTTGGCAATCAGAGCCTGCCTTGGGAGAGCCAGCTGTGCCTTCTAAGGTCACCTCCCCCATACATATTGGAATGTCGGGCACCAAAAGAGGATTAGTGCACTGGTTTCTTCACCATGGCCTGAGATTTGGAGGCCAGGCTAGGGGAGTGACAGGGACTGGCTTACCAGACAGGCCTGGACCGCATGCCAAGCATGGAAGTGGAGGTAGGTATGGGGTGGAGGTAAGAGGGATGTAAGAGCGAAGCTACAAGAGGGAAAAGCATCCTTTGGCTCCCTGGATTATGAAATGGGGCCCAAGTCTGAGATCCTCTCCCAAGAAGAATCGCAAAGAATGGCTCTCAAAGGCCGTGGTTTTCCACTTCAGGTCCTCTGCTGCTGGAGCCATCCCAATGTCAGAGGTTATGACAGCCTCTGGGAACCCTGATGGTCAGCACATAGGGAACCAGCATTCAACCAACAGTGGAGCTTTCCTTAATAATACCTGTCCTCAGCTCCCAGTTCAAAGCTACTGTCAAGGGAAAAGCATGGGCAGGCATGAAGAGGGAGTGTGGGAAAAGCTTCTGGTGAGGGAAAGCCACTAGAGACCAGGTTTCAGCGGCTTGATCACAGTGTTTATGACTGGGGTGATTGCCTAACCCATCTGAGCTTCAGCTTCCTTCATTGTATGTTTCCATCTGCCTGGTAGGCCAGTTGTACTTAAGTCTTCTGTCTACCACTTCCTGTGAGAATAAACCACAAGCAATGAAACCACAAGTTAGTTTCAGCATCTCTACCTGGAGACAAGATGCCCCCTTCAAGAGCTGTAGTGAATGATGTGAAATGATGTGAATACAGTGAACTTAGTGAAATGATGACTGCAGACAGCTCTCCACAGGTTGGCAGGATTGGACAACCCTGTGTGGATGCCCAGTCTTGTGAGAGAAAGCTCATTTTCCTTCAGTAACCCTGAGTCTACCCGCATGGCGCCCTGAAGTCACAAAAGGAAAAGGAGGTGATCCTCTGTACCCACCAATCCCAAAGGCACATTAAAAGCACAAAAAGAAAAGCGGGTGGAGGCCCCTGTACCCACCAAACCCCTTTAATGTTCTACTTTTGCCATCTTAAAGTCCATCAAAGCTTTTGGACAAGGGAATCCTGAAAACGATGCCTCCAGTCCTTGTCCTCTAAATAGGTAAGACGTACAGAAAGAACATAGTCTAGTTGTGAATGAGTTTGCTATCTTGGTGTGTCTGACCCTAGACCTCATGGCTCTGAGATGCATAGGACTGGAGTCTAAATAGTGGGGTTTCAGAATTCATCCATCAACCTTGTCCAGACCCAAGATGTCTCAGAGTAGTGGAGAGATGGTCTCAGGAACCCATCTTCTATTCTGGATGTGTAGGCTTTCTTTGTGCTGTCTACCTGTAAGGGGATGTCTGCTGTGTAAGCTCATTCAACTTCAGGGTATGTGTGATTCTCTGTAACTCAGGCTGACATCCCTGTTAGAGAGACAGACAGAATCTCTTCTCTCTTTCCTTCACTTTACTATACAGAAAGCCTAAGGAAGAGGTGGAATAGAGAGTAGATAAGGTCTGCAGTCAGAAAATAGAGTCCAAAGACTAGCTCCTCTATGTGCTCCACCAATAGTGCAATGAGTCTATTAAATTCTTGAGTGCTATTTTTTTTTAACTGATAAAATGGGAGTATGCAAACACAAACAATTCCCAAGGATTTGGTAGGATCAGATGAGCAGATATAAATGAGAGCATATAAAGAACTATAGACACTTGGGCAATGTTCGTCCCTATTATGCTTGGCAGGTGCATGTGCAAGGACATGATCTTTCCAGAAAGAATACCTGGGTCATGTGGAGGCTTTGACTTAGGAAAGCCACTTCAGGTAGACTCAAGAGTTGGCTCAGGTGTGACCTGAGGTGAGAAATATGTGGGAAGGCTTGGGAAGCAATCAGGGACTTGCTGCTCAAGGTGCTTCTGCCGCAAGAGAGGCATAACTACCTTCAATAACAACCCGCTCACCTAGATTGGAGCAGGTCCGAAAGGGCTCACAGCTGACAAGGAGTTTTTAGTTAAGAGAAAAGTATTTTGGGTGTGAGTACAACCTCTACTTATTGGCTAACTCTTTGTTAGAGTGGGAAGGGGAGGGGTGAGATGTGATGAAGAACTGAAAACAAGTCCCAGAGAAAGACACTCTTTAGAGCTCAGAGAAAGTGTTCTCATTTGGTTTGTTTTTAAAACTAGAAGTGAAAAGAAAATAGCATTGCTTCTAAGACCCAAGGGTTAGAGTAAGTCAAGTGCTCTGAGACTGTGGCCCTTAATGGGCTGGGGATTCACTGGGGCAGAAGTCTGTGAAGCAGAAGGGAGAAGGGCAAGGACTGGTGGTCAGGGTGATCCCAGCCTGCCCAGCCAAGGGTGGGTTCCTAGGAGTCTGAAACCTTGTGTGGGTAGTACCATGGTAGAAAATTAGTGCCAAGAATGTCAGGAGGAGGGAGCGCAGGTGGGGACAGCCCATGACGGATGAACCCACACAGAGCAGGTTTAAGCAGTAAGACACAGGTTCCTTGGCAGATCCTAGAAGTAAAAAGGTTTTAATTGAGTTTCTCAAACCAAGGTCCATAGGTTCTTCTGTGTTTATAAATGGATCCTGGGTGTTCATAGATTCTTCATGAGAATATTCAACCTTGGGATTTACATGGTGCTAGTGACCTAAAAATACTTTGTTCAAGCAAACTCTAGGTTCTATGAGTCAGTGACCTTCTTTTGGGTAGTTACCCACAGAAGGAATCCATCTCACACAGTGACCTGGTTTCCATATATTGATGTGCACACACAAACAGCACCGAAGGGCAGCCAGCCCAGAGCAGAGCAGCTGGGCCAGGTGTGAAAATACAGAAAGAGTCCAGGGTGATTGTTACATAACTGAGTTAGCTAGCAGTCACCATAACATCACCTCTCCACAAAGTCCTGGTGCTTCCTCTGGAAGGGGTCTTCATTTCCTGTGATTCTGTAACAAATTATGGCAAACTTGGTGGTTTGATACAAGAGAAATATATCCCTTCAGATCTAGATGCAATAAGCATGAAGTCAGATTCACAGGGCTCAGACCAAGTTATCAACAGGCCACACTTCTGCCTGGGCTAATTTCTTTCACCTTTCTTTTATAAGCATGCCTGCAGGACTGGGGAAATGGTTCGGTAAGGAAAGACCTTGTCACAAGAGTGTGAGGACCAGGATTAGGATCCCACACTAAATCTAGGTGGTCATGGTGGCCTATATGTAGTCCCATACACAAGAGGCAGAGACAGTGCATCCTCAGAGTACTCTGGCTAGTTAGATTAGCTCAACTATTGAGCTTCAAGTTCAGGGTATGACCATGCCCCAGTAGTAGTCAGTAGGAAGCAACTGAAGAAGACTCCTGATGTCAACCTCAGGCCTTCACACACACACACACACACACACACACACACACACACACACACTGAACATATACACATGTGCAAAAATAAGATCACCTGAGATTGTATATCCCCAACCCCTGTAATCCAGGATAACCTAGTCTCCCTCTCATATAATTCAATAATCACATGTGCATAGACCCTTTTTACTTTAGAAAACAATACTGACAGGGTCTAAGAATCATAACCTGATATCTTGGGGGCCCATGATTCAGCCTACCAGACAAGTTGTCTTTGTCATTACCCCAAAGCTGACAGAAAGCTGATACTCTTGCATATTTTCCTAAACTCACACATGTGCACACATATGTCAACCTGACTGGATCTAGAATCACCTATGGATTCTAGATCCATAGATCCATAGTGAGATTGGTGAGGCTCACTTGTAAATGTTCCTGTAAGGATGGTTTCTGAGAGAATTAGTCGAAGGCAAAAGACCTCCCTTGAATGGGTGTCACCAACTTGTAGAATATAGAGCATTTTTAGATGTTACCACATGCTGGGCTAATGCAGAGATTAAAGTAGAAGAGATTGCCTGAGCTATTTAACCTCTTCAGTGGGGGTTGTGTTTTAGGATCTTTGTAACGATGCCACAGTTTAGTTCCTATAAAGCCATGGCTAGGCAAATTCTCAGTGTTCAGTAAATTCCAGCACCTGTTAATTTGCATGCTGCAAGTGAAGTTTTTTGTTTGTTTTTGTTTTTAATTGTGGTAGATGTTTTCCTTATTGTAGTCAAGCGATGGCTTAGTAGTCGGCAAACTTCATCACCTATGGACTGTCAATGGAAACTCCACATCCCTCTGGGAGACCTTCTGTGTTCTGTGCTGAAGTAGGACCAACAGAGCTATGTTCCAGAGCCAAACTGGCGGCAGCAAGCACTGGCCACCTGCTTCCTGAGACTGGCTGACATCAGGGGAAGCCTCATGTGCATGAAAAGGGACTGTCTTTCGTACCGCCCTGGACACTGCTGTCATCTGGAAGGCATTGGGGGGCTCCAGGCTGTGCCACCCTTGGTGGGTATCCTGGCAGAGCATACAAGTCAAACAGGACGAGGCGGGGCCTGGCTTGGCTCAGAGGAACCTCTGGCATTGGTTCACAAAAGATGGGAAACTGGGAGTGCCTCTGGTGACTCAACATCTGGTGGGTTTCCCTCTGAACATCTGCCAAGGATGCCTGTCAGGCACCTGGGTAAGAGGCAAAGAGTCCACAGGGTGGCAGGAAGGCCAAGCTCTTTAGGGTTACTCCAGCTTCTCTCTCACCTCTGGGCTTTTGTATATGTGGTTCCCTCTGCTTGCAATGGCTGACTCTATCTCACTGGTGGGCATAACCCTTTTCTGAGCTCATGCTCCAAGGTGTAATTTAAATCTATGAGGAACTTTTCTGGGCATTTTCTGGCAGACAAAGTTGCTTTGCTTAACACACATACTAGAACACATGTAAACGTATGTGTGTGTCTATCAAACATGTAGACATGTATATTCCATCTTAAATACCTCTTCTTAGTGTATATAATTTCTGTCTTGTGCATAAGCCCGACATGCCATTTAAGATGTCTAGCAACAAGATGTAACCCTGTAGGCCCTGGCCACTGACCCCGTGAAGTGGTAGGTGTAAAATACATGTCCTTCCTGTATATGCTCTTGCTTTCTAGACACAGCTGAAAAGATCGGAGAACCAATCTCTGGAATGATTGCTGACCTATGACTTTGAGAGCCTTTCACATCATTCTAATAAACAAATTCTCTTAAGATAGCCAGAGTTGCCTTCTGTGGCCCACAACCAAGCTCCTTGAATATAGAACTAATGTTTAGGTATTTTTGAGTGCAAAGCCAAGAAACTTTCCCAAGCCATCTCAGAAAAACCGATAAAGGCCAGGCCAAAGCAGACTCTTATCACCAATGATTTGGGTTGGGTGACTCCTGACCTAAGCTATAAGAACTGGATTAGAGGTTCAGAACTGCAGAAAGACCGGGTCAAGTAGATGCTGCATTGTGCTGTTCATGAATGTCCCTTCTAGGAGTGTTGAATTTATTCTGCCACCATTTAGGATTCAGCCCTCAACCTTCAGCCTCTTTGGGAATAACCTTCATTGAGGAAACTTAGCCCAATAAACATCATAGGCCTTTCCCGGGAAGCCAGTGGCTGAGGACTGGTTGGCAGAGTAGGGCCAGCCTTTTTGAAAAGTACTGAAGCACCATCTTGGCTTCAGAGTAACTTGTATAATTAGCTGAAGTACTCATCAAGACTGGAGGACCACTAGGCAACCACCACCTCTGTTACCTTCAGATGTGTTCTTCAAGACAGAACTATAGTTTAAATTTAGTCTGTGAGACCGACCAAGAATCCCCTATAACCTGGATCTAAATCTCTACTTCTCATGCTGCTCTCTGTATCTTTTACCAAAAATCTTCCCTTTATATGAGATAACTTGAGAAGATTTTTTAGCTTTGAACATTGAAACAGTAGTTCTGTATTCAAGGAGTTAGGTTGTTGACCTCAGGAGTCAATTCTGGCCATCTTAAGGGAAAGAAGTAAACTCATTAGAATGTCATGGGAGGCTCTCAAAATCAAAGCAAGACTGTAGAGCAGTGTTGGAAAATGAGCTTGGCATCAGCTTGACCTGCCACTAACATTGTGGTTACTAATAACCTACAGCCATGGCTAAGGTTTTTATATACCCATCAAGAGTACTCAGCTACTATCTGATTGGTTGAGGCCAGTCATGTGCCCACCCCTACACCGTGAGGAACGAAAGAGAAAGGGAAAGAAGTTTCTGGCTTCTCTGACTTCTATAATGAGATGACTGCTCACCTCGAAGTACACCATGGGTGATTTTCCAACAGAGGGTGATGATATTTTAAGAGGAAGAAGAGTTTGGGGCTAGAGGTAAAAAAACAAACAGACAAACAAACAAACAAACAAAAAATAGATACCTGCTGCTGTGTGTCTCCTTCCAAGGCTAAAATCCTTTAAGGCACAGGCTATAAATTTCAATATTTGTATCCCAAATTCGTAGTGCCTGGTCTTCACAGAAGCATCATTGTGACTTTTAAGAATGGTGGATTCAATGAAACTCAAAGGATCAAGCACATCTAGAAATGCTAGAGCTTGCTTCTTCAGGACTCAGAAATGGATTTAAAATACTTCTTATGGCTTTAAAGTCTAGAGGTGGGACACAAGCAGGGATCCATCTATGCAGCTGCACAGCATGTGTGATAACTATGCCCCACACCCCAGACTGTCTAGGAGACAGCAGTTGGAGATCCTGCTACCCTACCACTAGAAGATGGCTGTAGTCCTCAGTGCCCTCTGACCCAGCCTGAGGACCTCCTAAGGAAGCGGTTTCCCCAGTTTCACATACTGCCTTGACTGCTGTCTCTGACACATGCAGCACATGTCCTCCATGGAAAGGTTAACCTAAAATCTTTCCTGAGTCAGAGTAGACCAATCAGTATACCTTGGTGCTGCCTTCATTCTCTTCCTAGGAGTGTCACATGTCCGAATGCACTGCCTAGACTTCACACGTGCAGTATGGATGGCTCACCATCAACTTGCAGCAGCCACACATTGCTTAGTTTTCGTTTCCCAGAATCTTTTGCAGGTAGGAAGTGTGGTCATATGGTTAAGGTTATACCAATAGGATGTGTGTGAGGTCTGTGTGTAGTTCTTGACAGTCTGTTGTAAAATCAAGGAATGTTTCTCTTCTCTGCTTTTTCTCCCCAATCCTTTTACCCTTCTGGTGGCTGGATTGTGGCCATGGTAGTTGTTCTGACTGCTACATGAAGACATGATCCTAGGCATGGCTTACATAGAACAGAGACCCTTCTTAATAAGATGAAAAGATGAAGACCCACACCTACCTGGTGGTTGTCCTCTGGCCTCTCATGTGCGTATGTATACACACACACACACACACACACACACACACACGCACGCACGCGTGAAAGAGAGAGAGAGAGAGAAAGAGAGAGAGAGAGAATAATGGCTGATTATTCGAGGCAATTTGAGTTCTTGCATGTAGTTTAAATGCTTCTGTGCATTTGAATGCTCTGTTTTCTGGCTTGGGTGCTACACAGTTATCATTTCATTTACAACACCAGCTCAGTGTATCACAGTGCCCAAGCGAACACTGAGTCTTTACGGATTAGAGAGTTTAAAAGTCTGTTGGAAAACTGAAATATAGTCAATAATAGCTTTGTCCAAATGACAGATTGTAAAAGAGCTATGTAGCAGCAGACGAAGTGCTTCCAAGGGAGGTCAGCCCTGGATTTAAAGGCTGTTATCCCTAGCTCCTAGGGGTCTTGAACAAATACTTCAAGCTTGTGAGACTCATTTGCTTCTTTTAAAAGGAGGATGAGGCTGGGTGTGGTGGTACACATCTATAGTCCAAGCATGCCAGAAGTTCACTACAAGTTTGAGGTCAGTCTGGTTCACCCAGAAAGTTTCAGAGCGTACACAGCCACATAGTGAGACTCAGTCACTAATAAAATGAGATAATAAACAATACAATACAGTTAATAAAATGAGGATGCTAAGATTTAAGTTCTCTTTGGGATGCAGATTCTCTCCCTGCAGATGATTTTCATCCTTGGCTTGCAGCGATTTGAGTGTAAAGTCATCTCTGTCTACTTGGCTCTCAAGTTACTGATAGGCAACAGACCAAGATTTGGAAGGAGAAATGTGCTGATGAAATACAACTTGGAGGTGAAAAGTCAGGGTAGCCAGCTGGCTGCAGAGCCACACTATACTATCAGATGAAGTCTGATGGGCTCAGGGAGCTCATCACTCTGGGTAAGTACTTGAAGTCCACTTTCTGGGAATTTTGAAAGATTGTCTAGGAAGCAGCTGATCGTCTTATTAAGTTGCTGCATTAATTGCTATGCACTTGGAGTTTTTCCTTCTCTCTTTCCTCCACTATCTATGCATCCATGCATCCATCCTTCATCTATCTATCTGTCTGTCTGTCTGCCTGTCTGTCTATCATCTATCAATCATCTATCTATCATCTATCTCTACCTCTATCTCTATTATGTTCATTCTTCTCAGTCTAAATCCCATGGGGACTAGAGAAGAATAGCTAGGACACCCAGGAATTCTCAATGACAATCTTCCTTCTTAACCACAGCTCACCTGCCAGCTTTAGCTGTCTTTGTCTCCGTTGAAAAGTTGGAAGCATTTCTATCTCATGGTGTCTGTTCACAAGCCTCTCTTGAGGCTGCTTTGGCCTCTCACAAATGCTTCAGCCTCCACAGTGCTGAGATGAGAGGCCTCTGCTGCCCCACAAGGCCAACTACTCTTGTTCAATGTGGATTAAACACACACCTCCTAGAAAAGATGGTCTATGAAACTGATGCCTTTGTCTCAGGTGCAAAGTCTTTCTCAAAGTCATTTGCAGTCATCGTGGTGGTATCGTCCATTTCAAAAAGGGCAAAATTACTAATGGAGAAAGGAAACCAAATCCTCTCTGGCCTGCTAAGGTCTTGCTGTATCTAGTAGTCCAGTGTACCTTTTATATTGTTAATAGTTAATCTGTGTATTACAAACTTAAAGTTATTTAACTGAGAAGCCACTGCAGTATAAAGTTGACATGTACTGTGGAATGTAAGAGTGTTTGTGTGCATATATGACTTGCCCCACATGTAGAAGACAAAGGAGAGCTGAAGGAGTTGGTTCTCCCCC
>JADRCH010000175.1:4901782-4927209 GCA_019843965.1 Rhynchomys soricoides
TTCCCCCCCCCCCCCCCCCCCCCCCCCCCGCTATGTGGGCCTCAGGGGATTGAACTCCGGACATTAGAGTTGGTGGCAAGCACCTTTATACAGTAAGCCATCTTGCCAGCCCCAAATGTTAGGTTTAAAACAACAAGATTGGAAACACTGAAGAAAGTAGATCAATTGGCCTGTGGCTACTAGGCTGAGATCCACAATGTTATCGTTATCTGTACACTGTGAAGAAAGTCTGCTTTGGGCAACCTACTGTAATCCCTCACTGGAGTGTTCTGCTTAGCTTTAACTAAACTGCTGCTGTGTTAAGTAAACTTCTGCTTTAACTGTTTGTCTCCTGACTGAATTCGTTCCTTCAAGAAGACAAGAAATGAAGAAAAACCCCAACATCTGGCTTAGTACCAAGTGAGGGGAAGGGAGAATCTCCAGTAATCTATGGAGATTCAGAAAACTTACGCCCAGTATGGGTAAGATAAAAACACAACAGCTCTGAGAGGATGGAGCAATGGACTAAATGCTAACAGAAAAGGAGGAGGGAGCTGGTGTTCTAGACAGAGTCGTAAACAAAGGAACAGGCCTGAGAGGACGCGGGGGGGGGGGGGGGGGGTTGATGATTCATTTGGTTTGGGAAAAGCACGACCGGAAGCTGAGGCATTAAAACACAGCTAGAGTCTGAACTTTTATTAGGGTTGGCATTGGTAAAGCCAAGCAAATGTGCTTATCTGGGCTGTGAGAGGCCAGCAAGTGTTCTTGGGAGAGCATCTTCGACAGCTGACCACATCACATGAATAGGAGAAGGAAACAGTGCAAGACAAGGAGGTTCTTATTGACTTCTAGGGTGTGTCCAAGAAATCACAATGAGACAATGGAGCAAAATACCTGTCAGAGGCAGATGGCAGCAATTGGTGCTTCATGAAGATTCACTCAGAACAGCCAGCCTCCAGACAAAGGACTTCCTTATAGCTGTCTATTTAATCCACATGAGAGTATGAGGCAGATGCTGGTCTCATCTCATAGATTGTGAAACTGAGACTCTGATCAAGCTCTTGTTTGTTTATGGATTGACATGGTTGGAGGTAGTGGTTGGTTCTAGAGAACTCCAAAGCCATGCTCAATGGACTGTTCTGGTCTGTCTCCATGGCAACTGACTTAACTAACGAGAAAGAAAGAGGTTCCAGGTTCAGAGAGGTTCCATGTTTTCAGAGTGGGTGATGAGGAGTCAAGGGAGTGGCAAGGAAGAAATGAGGAAGTCAATCAAAAGAGTTCCTTTTTCTTGAGAGCTTGGGAGGAAATTTGGAAGGATGAATTAGCTTATGAGCTTGATTTGGCTTTTCCTCAGGCAAGATGCAAGAGAAAACCTAAGTATCAGTGGAAACTAGAGGTTGTTAAAGGTCAGAAGAGGCATTGTTACAAGAGTGGACCAGTCACCTGTTCCATCTAGTCCTGTGTTTAGACTGGTGCAGGTGGCCACTCTGTTCCATGGGCCTCAGCATGATGTCCTTTGATGTTATCCATCTTTCACACCTGCCCACTCAAGTCAAACTATGTCAACACGTGGGCCCAGTCTAACCACTGAGAGAGAGGCCAGCCTGCCTACAGCAGAGGAGGCCACAACCATATTTTCCACTCACAAGGCCACAGCTGGCTGAGGAGTAACAAAGCACTGGTAAAGAAGAAGCTTATCCCCACCTGGCAGATGAATAATACTGAACAAGGAACTAAGAGGTACCTTAGTCCATACAAATAAACATCTGGTAGACTTGTGTCTCTCATTCAGTAGACAATTGTTGGTTAATCTATTCATGTTTTGAGGTCTGAGCTGCGTTTCTTCCCTTTTTTTGAAAAATTTTTCCCCTATAAGTCAGACATTGTAGCTCAAACTGGCCTAGAACTCATTACATAGCCCAGGCTAACCCCAAATTCAAGACAAATATCCCTTTTCTCCTCTTGAGATTACATGTGTGAGTTACCACTTCAGTTTAGGGCTGAGACTTTATGAGCCCTTCTTTTCGCTCTGTCTTACAGGTCCAACACAGTATCTGGTACATTATAGACAAATCAATAAATATGGATTGATATGTGTTTGAATCTCAGCAGTGGATGTAGCTTTGGTGTAAACAAGGATATATTTGTATGTGGTTGTGATTTGGACTTTTGTTGCATTTCTAATTTCTTTTATCATGTCAGAAGCTAACATCTGTCTCTATTAGTAATAGTGATTACTATGAATGCTAAAGGTGTTAGGCACAGTTACACTAGCTACATGCCTCTTCATGAGCTCATGCCTCATAAGCCTGTGTTAAGGATAAGTCAACATAAATGACATTTATTCATCTGTTTGCTGGTGACGATGAGAATCTGGTCTGTACCTCCAATTCTCCGGCCATGCCACCTTTTTTCAAAGGACAGGACACTATTATTATTGTTGTGTGAGTACATGTACATGAGGCAGGATACATGTGTCATAGTGTACACGTGGAGGCCAGGAAACAGCGTTGTGCTATCTTGTGATCTGTTTTTCCTTTCACCTCTACATGGGTTCTGGGAATCAATAAGGTTATGAGGATTGGTGTGGCAAGAGTTTATTTGTGGAGTCATCATCTCATAGACCTCATCAAAAATCTTTTTAATGTGTGCATGCATGGAGCAGGGTTGCACACATGTCAGAGGTCAACTTTTGGGAGTCTACTTTCTCCTTCTATTCTCAGTGCTAGGGACTGAATTCAGGTCATTGGTTTTCAAAGCAAATGATTTTATCTGCTGAGCCATCTTATTGATCCTACCTCTTATAATTCTAGCACATGTTGTCTATTTGGTTGCCAATACATGCATGCAGTGCTGACTAAAATGAACTCTATCATTTATTATATAATATGTGCTGTGGCAGGTCCTGATTTGCCAGGAGTGTTACAGGTCACCTGAAATGAAGAAGAAAAGCTAGAATTTGGGGTTCAAAGAGGTAAAATGAGATATCTGTGGCCAGAAGTTGGAATATAGGGATTTGTGTGTGCTCTAGTTTGTGATCAGGAAAGACTGTTAAGGGACGTGTATGGCGTCCACCTGGAGCAGGAGTGCCAACAAACAACAGAGTACCTTCTGCTGTCTCCATTTTTGGAAGAATGTTGCATTCTATATAACAGGGTAGGAATATCCTTTATGTAATTTATCACAATGGTGGGCTGGGATTAAACAACGGAGCATCGCCTGACCCTCCCGACTGCTTGACTCACAGACAAGAGTCTGGCAAGGTTTGCTTCTACTAGCTTCTCTCAGCATCCTTGGCATTAATGTGATGAGGACCAGCTGCAGGCAAAAGTATCAGAATGCTCTTTCAGCATCATCCCTGCCCAGCCATTGCTGTGACAATCTGTCTGCTCAGTTCAGAATGTCAATGTTTCTACCTGAGGCAATCTAATGGAACCTGTCAACATGACCCCATGTATCTAAAAAGCACAACTAAAAGGTGTAGATAGCACAAGTGGGAAATCTTGATTCATTCTATTTTAATGGATGAAAATTTGATAAAACGTTGGAAACAGAATAACATACTAACTTTGGTGTGGTTTTCTTTCTCCCTTTTAAAAAAAATGTTGTAGTGTTTTATACCTCCTGCTTTTTATTTATTAAAATTATTTGTAGATCTATTTAATTTTTAGGTGTCTGAATGTTTTCCCTGCATGTATATATATGTACATCACATACCCCACAGAGGTCAGAACTGAAGTTACTGATGGTTGTGAGCCACCATATGGTTGCTGGGAACTGAACCTGGGCCCTCTGAAAAAGCAACAAGTGCTCTTAACTGCTAAGTCATCTCTCTAGGTGCCAGTGTTGGTAAAACTGAGAACTATTCACATTCCAGAACCAGGTGCTTCCCACACATGGCTCATTGGCCAGTTTTTACCAGCCATTAAATGTGACACATTTCCATAGTCCCCTTAAGCCGAGTGTATATTCCCCTATTCACATGCACTTTATAAAGCCTGCAACTTCATATCCTATCCCTTCCCCTTCACTTCTTGTTCAGAGACAGTCTTTCATATACTACTTCAACCCCAGTAAATCTCTTGCATGAGGTCTGTTGCATGGTATAATCTTAGCAGCATTCCTTGGCTGTCTGATTGCCAGGAAAAACAAACAAACAAGTCAACCACCACCAACAAAAACAAATACAAAATATACAAACAAACCAATAAAACCTAATATCTGCAATAGTTTTCTATTTTTAGTTCATAATGCTAGTTTATTTTAGACAGGTTGTTAAAAAGAGTATGTCTCTATCACACAGCTTTTTTCAGAAATCCTCAAAGCTGAGACTAGAACAATCGATAACTTAGCAGCAAAAATCCAAAACCACTTTGCAGAATATACCATGAAATTACAGTGTTTGTTTGGCCAACTCTAGCCCATCCTTGGCTACAGAGGAAAAGATAAGAAATGTGAAGAGGCCAATGGAGAATGAAAGTCCTGGGGTTGAGGTAGTCAGCTTCCTATTGTTGTGATAAGGTATCTAAGAAGATCAACTTGAAAGAAGGAATGTCTTAATTTGGCTCATGGTTTCAAAGTTAACAGCCCATAGTCACTTGGCCCCACTGCCTTTGGGACCATAATGAGACCACACATAATGGAAGACGTACATGGCAAAGGAAAGGAAAGCTAGTCGTTACACAGTGGCCCACATAGCTCCTTCAAGGCAGTGTTTCTAATGACCTAGTTCCTTCCACTCAGCCCTGCCTTCTAATATCTCTACCACTTCCCAATAATATTGCTACATTCGGACCAAGCCTTCTACACGGGAGCCTTTGGGGGAACATTTAAGATGGAGAACATAACTGTGCATTATGGGAGTATGAAGAATTTCTGTGCCTGTGACGTGGGAGTACAGAAGGTAAAAAATGGGAGTAACTGCTTGCACAGAGAATTCTCCTAGAGCCTGGGGTACAAGGTGTGTGACTCAAAACAACAACCTGAAAGTGTGAAACTAGGCCAATTGTCTTCTCTCTGACAACAGTGAAGGCAAATGGTTGTATCTAACCAAATATTATTGTTGTGGTCTCTGGAAGGACATTAACCTGAAGTCTTTTTTTTTTTTTTTTTTTTTTTTAAGGGAACTGCACAATAGCCTTCCAAGAGATGTGAGCAGCCTATCTTGGTAAGAATTATTAGCCATTAATAATAGAACCCTACCAATCAGTCTAAATATATTGAAATTGAGTAAAAGGTATTAACAACTGTCTTAGTTAGGGTTTCTATCACTGTGTGACACCATGATCATGGCGACTCTTTTAAAGAAAAACATTTAATTAGGGTTAGCTTACAGTTCAGAGGTTTAGTAGATTGTCATCATAGTAGGAAGCATGCTGGCATGAAGGCTAACATGATGCTGGAGAAGGAACTGAGAATTCTACATCCTCATCCACATGCAGCAGCAAGAGAGAGTCCCTGGAGCTGACTTGAGCACTTGAAACCTTAAAGCAGACCCCTAGTGACACACTTCCTCCAACAAGGCCACAACTACTTCAACAAAGCCACACCTTTTAATAGAGTTACTCCCTAAGCCTGTGGGGGTCGTTTTCATTCAAACCACCACAGCAACTTACAAAATCTTTTGAAGAAACTTCAGTTTAATATAACAGTAGCAAGTCCTCCCAGAAAGAATGGCCTGAGAAAGGGGCTGACAATGGTCCAGTACTGATTCTAGGACCAAGGTTCCCTGTGGTCACTAACATCAGCCTCATGGAAGCTCACCCACCCATTTCCTCATATTATTCACTAAGTTTAGCATGGAGGCTCCTACAGTACCTCTATCAGGAGAATCTTTTCACTGAAGTAGAAATGTCTGGTTTCTTTGGAGACTCAGTTGTGTCATGTGATGTTTTTCTAGAATCTGTCTTATGAGAGGATGTTTTGCTGAAGCAGACATTTGAGAGAACTCTATTGTTTGGAAAGAGTATAAATAGAACCCAAACAGACAGCGAATGATGTCCTTGCATTGGTTCACCTTGCAATACTTGGCTGTTCATCACTGATCTTTACTTGTAGTGACTTTATAGAAAGAAACATGCCAAAGAACTTCTCGTGGTATTCCTGCCACCTCTTGCAGCTTCCTCTGACTTGTGCCAATTTGGTGAGGCCTCGTTGTCTCTTCTGAATTGAGTCACTGATTAATGTTTGGTGTTTTGGACTAGATTGCTCATATCCTAACAATGACAACTGGAATAACCCCAAAAAACTACCTGTAAACAGGTCCACCTCTCCCCTTCTTCTATTAACCATTTTTCTCCCTTACCTTTGGTCAGTGGCTAGAAGAGAGGTTGAAGTGTTTAAGAACCCTTTAATAAAGCAGGTTTTGACAAATCTAAGTCTACATTTCACTGCCCATGTCCTAACTCAAAGGGATGGGGAATGGTTCCCCAGAACATTGTGGAATTGTCGTTGGACCTCTAGGTAGGGAACTGCAATAAAGCCAGGAGGTATGCAAACAACAGTTGTTCTCTTACCCCAATGAAAGGTTTTGGCTGGTGGAGGTAAGGGCTAAGGGAAATATGAATTACTCATATAGCTAAGGACAATAATTGCCTATGCCAGGAAGAGCTGGTCCAGGGATTACCTAGAAGATGGCTTTCCAAAAAGACAGGAGGCTCAGGGTCAGTTGTGTATGCCCACCATGGGGCACCAATGCTTATAACAACTGCTTCCTCAAATAAGTCTTTTGTTCTGCCTCCTCTTGCCCCCTGTGCTAGACCTCAATGGTTCAAAATCAGCAAGTAGCAACTGGGTGAGGAGATAAGGAGAGAAGGAAGGAGAAATTATCCAGGATGTTTGCCTGATACATGCATTTGTCAAATATAGGCCTGTGTAAGGGCAGTCATGGGTGAAGCGGGTGAGAACTTGAAGTTTTGAGGGTGCACTGGAAAGTTCCTTTCAATTCTGGAAAGGCCCTGAAGGCTTTTTATTATCTAAATTTGATGCTGAAAGCTATTTGACCTGAGATTTTGTCCCGGAGTGGGAAAGAACAGAACAGATGAGCACTTTAGGGGTGTCTCTGCCCTCAAGTGAACCTAGTTTATTAAACCAGTAAGTTATAAGCAATATTATTACGACAGCATATTATTGGCATTAAGTTTTTCAGGATTATTTCGTTTGTAAAATCAGTTGGGAACATGGAAGGAAGTGTAGAAGAAGAGGGACAAGAGAAGTACTAAAAATGAGGAGACTAGGCTGGTGGTGGTGCACTCCTTTAATCCCAGAACTCAGAAGGCAAAGGCAGGTGGATCTCTGTGCGTTCAAGGCCAGCCTGGTTTACAGAGTGAGTTCCAGAACAGTCAAGGCTACACAGAGAAACCCTGTCTAGGAATGGGGGAGGGTGATGAGGAAACCAATGCCAGGACAGTAGGATCACATGTATACACCGAGTAAGGGTCCTTTCCAGTCACCTGGTTCCTCTGACCAACTGACTTGTGTCAAATTAGATCTTGTGGTCATCTTAGCTGGTTCCTTAATAGCTGATTCTTATCAAGCACATTTTGCAACCTTACCTACGAGCCCAGTAGCTGGTAAGTAATTAGGTCACCTTATTCAGGGGGACTACCACGGGGCACATTGAAATTGATTGGAAAGGAAAAGAGAGCCACCTGCTGATGTTTAGATTTCAGAAATCCTTCTACTGCCTCTTTCTGCTCCTCTCCAACCACCTCAATGGGAGGGATCCAAAAAGAATCACTGTTTTTATTTAGATCTTGAGTATTTCCCCAAGGTCAAGAGTTAAAGGGTTAGCCACTAGCCCATGATACTACTAGGAAGTGATGGAAGATTCAAGAGGTGAAACCTAGTGGAGCAAAGTTACCCCACTGAGGGTGTGCTCATGAAGGGATCTTAGGACTCCAGTCTTACCCCCCTTTCTCTTTCCTGGTTACCATAAAGCCAGCTGCTTTTTTTCAACCATGACATCCTGTCTCACCAGAGGCTAAAAGTTACTGAGCCAAGCAACCATGAGCTAAAACCACAAGCCAAATAAATCTTTCCTCCTAGTGAGAGGATTAGCTTGGGTATTTCATTACAATGATGGAAAGCTGACAAACACAATCACCCTCCATCTGAGCTCTGGGTGTCATCTCTCATGCTTCTATACAAACTCAAACCTATCTCCTACTGTGATTGATGAGGTATTGGCAGAGAGTTGCTTAGGGGACAAACTGACTTAATGGACCATTTTGCTTAATGAAGGAGCCATCTGGGCAGATGATGCTGAGTGAAGAGAAAGGGGAAAAATGTAAATTCCTCAATGAAAACAAAGGAAGTCATCGAGATGAGCCTGGAAGAGGTGACCAAGGAGGCCAAGAGACTTTTAAGAAAGGACTTCCATTGACTCTGACTTTCCGTAAGACTCCATTATGCTGCTTCTATCCCCTGTGTGAAGTCAGCTATGAGGCATCTTGAATGGGCCTTTTGGGAAGAGAAAGGTGGGGAGGGGCAACAACTTAAGATACTGGGACAGAGAAGGGAGCTGAGATGGGTATTGCAATGAGACTGGGACCTAAGGGGACAGGAGCTATACCTGGCCTTTCCAAAAGACTCGACGTATTGGAAGGAATGCTGGATTTACTGGACACATACATAGATGGCTATTTAAGTTGTCTGAGTCCTATTTGACCAACCTGAAGAACTTGCTGTCCAGAGATGCTCTGTCCATTCCTCTCCACTCTCAATTTCCTTAGGTCTGGACCTTTCATCCCAACTCCTTTCCTGCAGACCTCAGCCTGTCTTCATCTAGATGCCTCCGAGTTGACCTTTTCCTTGACTCCAACCTTGGCTTCATTTCCTGGCTCTTGTCTGTCTCCCCTTACAACTCCTGGGTTCAGAAATAGGCTGCAGGGTAAGACTTTCCTCTAAGTCAGTTTCCTTACTCCACCCTCACTCCTCGTTCCCTCTTCCCCACACCCATCTGCCAAAACTGGAAGAAATGGGCATTTCTGTAGAGAGGTGTGTAGTTCATGGTTAAGTGTAGAATCAGAGTAAGCATGTATCCTAGCCAGTTCAGAGCAAACACAGGAAATTCAAGACAGCGTAATCTACACAGCAATCCCCAAGCCAATGATAGATACATAATGAGACAGTCTCTCTCTCTCTCTCTCTCTCTCTCTCTCTCTCTCTCTCTCTCTCACATACACACACACACACACACACACACACACACACCAGACTCAGATGTATTAAGGAACATCTGATGGCTTATAGAATTATTAGGAAGTCTGAGTTTAATAGAGACAACTATTGAACTATTAAGGCTATCGTGCAATATAGAGTCATTGGGATGCAAGCTAACCTTGCATAGTTGCGAAGCTGCTTGACAAATTTGTAAGTTCCTGCCATAGCTGTTGTCTCTAGAAATACCACTTTATTATCTCACTTTTAATCCCAGCACTCAGGAGGCAGGAACAGCCTGATCTCTGTGAGTTCAAGGCCAGCTTGGTCTACATAGAGAGAACTTGCCTCAAACAACAACAAGAAGAAGATAGGATAAGGGCTGGAGAGTTGGCTCAATGGTTACGAGAACTAGTCACATTTCCAAAGGACCTAGGTTTGATTCCCAGCAAGCACATGGTGGCTCACAACTATTTGTAGTTCTAGTCCCAGGGGATCCAATACCCTTTCCTGGCTTCTAAGGGTACTAGGAATTCACAAGGTGCATAGACATACAAGTAGGGAAAACATTCACACACACACACACACACACACACACACACACAAATAAATGAATACAATTGAGGAGGAGGAGGAAGAGGAAGAGGAGGAGGAAGAGGAGGAGGAGAAAGAAGAAGAGGAGGTAAATAGGACATAAAAAACACTGATGGGGTCAAGAATGTGCATGCTCAGGAAGCCCACCTCTTATTTGCCAGCTCTTATACCCACAGCAACCCACATTGGTAAGATAGATGGCTTAAACCCTGCCTCGAGCCTTCCAAGAAACCAGAAAATGGAATCTGGGCTCATGATAATTCCACTACAGTAGTATTTGCTTCCAAAACTAGCAGAAGAGACAAACAGCATTTACCCACCTCAAATTTTTCAACAGTGATCTACTGAGTAAAATCCAAATGATAGCCATGACTCTAGGCAAGGGAGCCTAGAAAATATTTTTTCACTTTTTGACCTGTGCCATACAAGCACACACACAGGAAAGAGGCTGGAGGAGATGGGCTTTGACCAATATGTTTATCACAGAGTTAGGTGAACTTTCTTTAGACTCCTTTTCTCCCAATAGATTTATTGTCCACTTCTTTGAAGTGACTGAGGATAGCCCTCTGTGGCTCAGGAGAAGATGACTCATAATCAGACTATTATTTATCATAGGTTGCTTTGTGGTTTCCTCCAGCTTGTTGACACACAGTCATTTAGCAATGGCTGAGATAGATACATAGCATGCTGTGCTCCTAAGCTACTGTAGAGGTACATTTGCAGTCAACACTAGTGATAACATGAGAGTATCCTTACAAGTCTCTTTTCCAGAGCACAACCAAAAGCAGGAAGGCTAAAGCTCTTTGGATTTGTAAAAGGAGGAACAAACTTGCTTCGTTTTCAGCAGCTGAAACGACCATCTCTGTAGCTCCAAACAGCATACACACTACCCTCTTGGTTGCTTGTTTTCTACTCTTCCAGCATTTCGTCAGTTAGATCCAGCTGGTCCCAGTCACCAGGACACTCTTCTCAAGATAGTCCAATCCTAGGAAGACAGAAAATGCTGGCAGCCTCGCTAGAACAGAGTCTGTTTCTGGCCTGGTTTTGCCAGAGTTTTGATAAACATCCAAGCTTAGGATGTTATTCAGTTGTGCTTCAGAGTCTCTGGAGATTTTCTCTTTGCAGTGAGTGAGCCAATAGCCTGCGGGGGAAAAAAAATATCACACATTTTCTGACCCATCCTTGGAAAAACGTGTGCCTTTTCTCTGCCAGGTTTACTGATTTACTTGTACTCCAAAGACGAGGCCAACTGGTTCAAACTGGAAAGATTTTTTTTTTTTAAGACTGAATAATCTAACAATAAAACTTATTTCAATCATTCTGATACTGAATTAATTTAAATTTCTCTCATTGTTATTTGTGCTTAAAGAGAATATGTGGATTAAGCTTCAAAAATAAAAATTAAATTTGTCATGAAAGTGAAGGATTGGATTGTAGACACAGAGAATTTATATTTAGAAGGAAACTTCCTGGTACCAACATTCCTAGTAGGTTATCTTTGGTTATCTTGGGTAAGTGGGTGTTACTGTAAATATGCCCCAATTTCTCATGCACTGCTAGAAAAATTCTTGGCCAAAAGCAAGGATGCATTTGTTTCGACGAAGGCAGGGACATTCATTAAGAAAACATCATGACATTGAAATATCCTTTTATCAGGATTTGGTGTTGATTCAAATTGTGAAATTTGTTCTGTGAACTTGTGCATGATATGCATCCTTTTTGAGAGTATTTCCTCACTGCTGTGGAATTCAGCTTTCATCTCACCAACTGCTTCTTGAAAACAATTGAATTTAATGGCGATGAAACATATTCCATTAATTCTTATCCCATCTTGTCAGTGGAATTGGATCCTTGAATATTTTAGGGGACTTGAGGGTACCTACATTAACCCTCACACAATCACCCTAGCTGCCATTTTGATTACTATATGGTTTGTACTTTGCTTTTTGGTTGGTTTGGGGGGTTCAGGTATTTGTTTTGGTTTGCTGTTATCATTTTAAATTCTGGGAGTTACACCTTGGGCCTTGGGCATGCTAGGCAAGTGTTCTACCATTGAATCGTATCCCCAACCCTTCTGCCTTAGTTTTTGATCAACACATCTGCTAACTACCATTGAGGAATACTTTCTTCTATTGGGTACCTTTGCTCATGTCTTATCTATTCTGGTATGGCCATCTTTGATGTACCAAACTATTAGGTAGCTTTTAAACTCCAGTGGAGGAGAGTCTGCTTTACTCTATGCATTAGCTAGGATGATTTTGGATGCTAGTGAATAGAACATTCAACCAAATATGGCTCAAAAGTACCAAATTTATTATTTGGCAGATAATAGAGAAGAAGATAAGAAACAGGCCAGAATGCAAGAAGCATACTCAAACTAACAGTCACTCTTATGGCTTGAGTCTGAAATGTCCCCTACAGACTCTTAGTCTGCATTTGAACTCTTGGCCCTGAACTCTTGGTGCTGTATTGGAAGGCTATGAATTCTTTGGGATATGGGGTTTTGATAGCAGAGGTAATTCACCAGGGGCAGGCCTTTGAAGGTCATAGCCACTTTTGACTTGAGCCTGCTCTGCCTGTTTCCTAGTCCATGGCTTATGACCAAGCCTCCACAGTACACTCCCACTGCCACATAGTGACTCCTCCACTCCTTCCCCATAAGAATGCACTATTTCCCCAGAAAGCATGAACCAAAGGAAACTCCTTAAGCCGTTGTGTCAGCTCTTGTGTCACAGGAATGATGAAAGTAACAAATAGGTCACAGCATGAGTCTTATTTCTCTTCTACCCATGCAATGTTAGAGACAGAGTTTGGGGTTTCTGTAATAATGGTACTAGTAAAACATGGTAACTTCCAGGCTCCTTCCAGCTCTTATTCTGCCCTTTCCTAAAGCAACAGGAAATAGCCCCTATGGACTAAGATGGTGACTAGAGATCCAACCCTTGCCTTTATGCTTTAGGAACTAGAAAAAAGGAAGGATAGAGACAACATCTTTGAACTGTTATGTAGAGAAGGCTCCTGGAGGTGGTCCCATGATATTTTTGCTTGTATTTCACCAGCCAGAGCTTAGTTACATGGACCACCAAACTTCAAAGAGATGTCTTCACTCTAGATGGCCAGGTGGCTACCTATAAAAGGGTTCAAATATATGGCAGATGGGGAGAATAGCTTGGGGGAGGGACAGTGTCTGCCAAAGCACCGTCCAGGAGGATAATCACCAGGGCTTCCCCTGTTTTCCTCTGATTCTCTTGGCTTCCTTTGCTCAGTGTTTTTGCTCTGGTTTGGTAACTATGAGAGCAAATCCAAAACAGGCCACAGTGATGGGATCCAGAAAGGGGAGGCTGCTTTTGAATAGGATGCTTCTGGGAGAAGATTGGTAGCCATCCTCTATGCTTACCTTGATCCCGTGAACCTTAAAGGATGTGAGGCCACTTTGTAAACTGTAAGTCTTCCTTCAGGCCAGTATGGGGGCAGCTGTCTAGGTAAGCTTCCTTATCTAATTGGGAGAGAGGTAACTGTTCAAGTGGATGCTAGATAGAAAAGAAGGGGGCAGACAGGCACTGGACAGAGGACCCTCTCATCTGTATCGAAGGGAGATGGGAATGAAATCTGCTGCTTGTGACACACGGGCATACCGAGTTTTAGGATGACCTCTGATGGTTTGTCTGTCTTTGCTGCTGTTGTTTGCCATACACTTACCACTTAAGATCCAGACATGAACCCCTAGGGGTGAACTCAAAGATGTAGCAAACGCCACCTGAGCCCAGAACTCCCATCCTTCAGTGTGAGTTCCTTCCCCAGCTTGCTTATATTGTAAGGACATCTATTGAGTTCACACACAGGAGTTGCAAGATAGACTGAGTCAAAGTTCAAGCTGGAAACCACCCTGTGCATGACATGGCCGTAGTAGCTACTTTCCCGAGAAGAGTGTAATGAAAACTCAGTATCTACCTTTGAGGACATGTTTTCATCAGATCAACATAACCTCGGTGTGTGACCTGTGGTAATAAATGACACATATGAATTAGAGAAACGGTATATAACCTATGATAACAAACAACCCATAAAAGTCAGATGTTTGGAACATTAGATTTAGTGATACAGCATGTGTAGATGCTTTGTATATGATAAGCATTCATACTTGTGAGTTTTCTCCATTATGAAGTTCAAATTCATTTCAGGCTATTCCCACAACCTACGCCCCTTGCTGAAACTCATGAGATGACTCTCTCCCTCTTTGTGTCTGTGTATCTTTCTGTCTTTCTGAAGAATGACTCCCTTAGTAAAAGAAAGGTTGTCCTTTGCCATTCGGGGAGGAGAAGGGCTGAAGAAACCACAAACATGAGTAGCTGAGTCCACCCCACAACACTTAGCAGTATGGAGATCCAGGAGTCTTGAGTAAATTGATTTGTTGCTCGCAGTAGTTATTGAACAAAACATCATTTTAGTGAGGAAAGAAACTTATTTTTAAGTGTAATTTCAGTATAACAAGGTTGTAAGAACTTGTGTTTTATTATTGATCTTACAAGGGCTGCAAGTAAATAAGAAAAGAAACAGTGGGATTATGGGTCATTTTCTTTTTATTAGACACTTCATTTGGGACTTTGCAGAGAACGCATGGCCATTTCCTGGGTTGTTTAAGCTCTGCTTAATCATATACAAATCACTTAGTGTATTTGTCATATTTTTGTTGGTGTTTCAAGTAGGAGTTTAGGAATTTCATGCTTTCAGTGAAGCCCCATCTGTCATGGGCATCTATGCTGCTCATCATTGCGCCTATACTTAGGGATCAGAGTGTGTTATATAAGTCCAGGGGCAAAGGAAAGGGCTTCTAGTCAGAATTGGTTTTATTTCCTTATTGCCGGGTGGGGGTGGGTGGGGGTGGGGTTGGGGTGGGGGTGGGTGGGGGTGGGGTTGGGGTGGGAGGGCTGCCTTCAGCTCCAGGCAGAGGTGAGGCTGTTGGCTCTGTGTTGACTTGTCTCTCCTCAAGTCACACTCAGTGAAGTCTCCACCCCAGGCCCTAGGCTCTACGCCTCACCCAGTCACACCTTGGGGAGGTACATTTCTTTCCCTATAAAGTTATCCAGAAATGACATAAAATAGATGACTAGGATTTTCCTGCAGTGAAACTGTCTGATGTCTTCCCAGATGTTTCTGCACACCAAGATCAGACTCCTGCCTTGGTGTCCTTTTGGCTTCTAACACTGAATCTCATTTACTTTGCTACCAGCACCCAAGGAGTATGCCTGGTAGTATGAGTCAGGGAGGCCCTAACCTCAGTGTATCTACACAGACTGAACTCCTGTAAGCCATGGTAGCGTCTGAGATCTAAACGAAGAAGCAAAGGTTGGTGACTGGGGGAAAGTCCCAGCTCAGTTGGAGGAGTCTGTGCTGTTGCTGCTCTTCCCCACACAGTGTGACTCTAGTCAATCATAAGGAACAGTATGTTCTAAAATCTCTAGAAGAGGATTTTGAATAGTTCATATGTGTGTGTGTCAAAACATCGCATTTGCACCTGACTATTCCTACAACTATGATGTGCCAAATGAAAATAAAGGGTTGTGGTGGTGGTGGTGGTGGTGGTGGTGGTGGTGGTGGTGGTGTGTGTGTGTGTGTATTTTCAAGACAGAGTTTCTCTGTGTAGTCCTGGCTGTCCTGAAACTCCCTGTGTAGACCAGGCTGGCTTCAAACACAAGAGATTTGCCTGCCCTCCCACCTCCCCACCCCCAAGAGCTGGGATTAAAAGCATATGCCACCACTGCCTAGCTCAAAATAAAGTAATTTTTATTAAAAAAAAAAAAAAAAGAAGAAAGAAAGGCAGAAAGTGGCGATGAATCAGCTCCTGCCCATCCCCCTCTCCCTTTTTTAAAAAAAGATTTATTTATATTTATTTATTTATTTATTATATACAAGTACACTGTAGCTGTCTTCAGACACACCAGAAGAAGGTCTCAGATCTTATTACAGATGGTTGTGAGGCACCATGTGGTTGCTGGGATTTGAACTCAGGACCTCTGGAAGAGCAGTCAGTGCTCTTATCCACCGAGCCATCTCTCCAGCCCAACACTCTATCTCTTGACAGCATATCCTCCATAGCCCTTTCCCTGGACCCCGCCCCTTACCCTTTGATAATCCAAACACCAGTCCTTGGCTGCTCTTTGCTGTCCCTGCACAGTATTTCTCTGAGAACATGCAGCTCAGCACCAGCCTCCTCTTAGCAGTTCATCCTCTGAGCCTCTGTCCCATCCTCAGGAGTCCTTAAGGAGCACTGTGAAGGACTGGCTCCCCAGGTCAATTTCAACCTCGGTCTAATGGCCAGCATGGCAGGTTTTAGCATTAGAAACTATCTCATTTAATTTGCTGTTGGAACAGTCTATCTTTCTTTAGAAAATGTATGGGATCCTCATTGTTTCCCAGCACATGGAAGAGAGCTTGGCGCATAGAAGGTAGAATGAATGGCTCAGTGAGGGAAGACTAAATGAATAGACACACACACAAGGTCCATAAAAGAAAGGAAGTGAGCCAGGATGCCCATGGAGGGAGGTTCTGCAGCAGGAAGAGCAGTGGTAGGCAAGAAGCAGTGTGAAGATGTCAGAGAGGAGTAGTCCCAAACTAGTTCATTTGTTCTCATCTCATTTCTTGTGGAATAAACCTGGCTCTTTGTCATATCCCTCTTCCACCCAAACTGTGATGTTCACAAAGTATTAGCATGAAGGGGTACATGTAGCTCTTAGTATGTGTCAAGCCCTCCCCTTCACTTTCATGTGAACTACCTGATACAAGAGCTTCGTATGGTAGGTGCTAACAGCGTGAGAATGTTAAGTTAAACCACACCAAGTCCCACAGCCAGTGGTAAGGGTTTAGGGGCAGGAGCTGAAATGAAGTCCCTTGGCTTAAGAGTTCATACTGGTAACTATTGCACTAATGCAGAAGCTGGTGACCCATTGGAAAGTGAAGGCAGCTAGGCTCATCTCATGGCACAGTGCACAATGATAGAGACCCCGAGAGGCACCCCAGAGCTTCCAGCCATGTTGCCACCACTCTCCTCCCAATCTGCAGTGTTCTCCCCATTTGCACACTTACACCCATCCTCCCACTGTAGAGACAGTGCTGATGGTGGGTTATTCTCTCTGCCTTATTTTGTTACTCCGAGGAAAACACTGGATTAGGATTTAGGGGTGGTGGTCATGAAAGACGTAAGATTTCTCTTCCAAGTTTCTTTGTATCTCCAAAAGAGAGGTTTGGTAATGTCAACTAAGCTCTTTCCTGATGTTTGAGAACATTGCTTAACTCTCTAGCTTGGTCCTTCTTTGTGCCTGGGAACAAAAGAACACTGTCATGAGCTCATAGGATGGCTCAGTGGGTAAAGGGGCTTGATGCCAAGCCTAACCACCTGAGTTTGATCCCTGGGGACCCACATGATAGAGGAAGAGAGAAAATTATTCTCTGGCCTCAACATGTGTGCCATGGTAAGTGTGTGTCCGTGCGTATACACACATATGTAAAGAAGTATAACAAAACCTTGAAGCATCCCATAGAGCGAAGACAAAAGTATAAGTTAGAAATAGCGAAGAAGCTGAGGCAGATAACATCCTCCAATATTAATGAACAGGAACAAAAGGAAGCTTGAGAGTGCTGGCCATCTGAAAGAGAGATATCGAAGGTCTTAGCATGTACGTTTGCCTTTGCAACACCTTAAGTGACTAATATCTGTCCCCTTAGCCCATGCAAGTGAATGACCACTTATCCTTTGAAGAGATAATCTGTGCTTACACTTTCAAATCCTCTCTTTCAGTTTGCTACCCTGGTTAATATTGGGTGTGTCTATTGGTTGTTGTCTTCTGAGTGGCGTAAACATCTGCAATGATTAATGTTGGTTAGCTCTGGCTCCTTAGAGCTTCATGAGTGGCCTAGCACATTACTGAGTATCTTCTGCCACAGATCCTCACCCTAGGCTCTGGGCTAGGAACGATACTATTACATAGGTTAGGTGAGGGCTATGAGCTCCAAACGTTTTGTTTGATACATGGAATTGTATCATATTCACACACTAGATTTTTGCTTTAGCCTTGAGAACAAAACATAACCATCACACATAGAAACATTTGATCTTCATGGTGCTGGCCACAAATGTGGCAGAGGAGGGTCTTGTTAGACATCAGGGGGAGGAGAGGCCCTTGAGCCTGAGGGTGTTAGATGCCCCAGTGTAGGGGAACGCCAGGGAGGGAGGACGAGAATGGGTGGGTGGGTGGGGGAATACCCCCATAGAGGCGGGGGGGGGGGGAGGGAATAGGGAGGTTCCAAAGGGGAGATCTGGAAAGGGGGAAACATTTGAAATATAAATAAAGTAGGAAAAATTAAAAAAAAAACCAAAACATTTGATCTTGAATATTAATCCTAGAAGGCTCCTCAACATCTTCCAGAGTGTCCCCTCCAGCATGGAAGAGAAGCAAGAGCCTGAAGTAACACACTTGTCACCCCACCCGACACCACTGTCATATCTACATCCCCCAGCTTCCCCCAGAACCTCAGGAACCGACCACAGATGCAGCCGCACACCAGCCTCAAGTGCCCATTTACAAAAAGTCAAACCTGGAGGTGGAGTGGAAAGTTTTAAAGCGCTAATGTCAAACTCCCCTTGACCTCATGGCCCCATTTATCAAATGTCCTTTAGTGATAGCTTGATGGCTGGAGGTGTCTGCCCCTGCTGTCTCCTCTTGTTATCATTGTTCCTGCTAGAAGTCTCTTTAACCCCCGAGATTGGCTTCTGTGGCCACTACTTTGCTGACACTGCTTGGCAATTGTCATCAGTGGAGTCACTTTACCAAAGATAGGGGCGGATTGCCACCACATTCGTTCACCATCTGGAGTGCTCAGAGACTTCCGATGCTGTGAGTCTCTCCTTGTTTCAAAGCAAGCTTCCTCCATTTTCGTGTGCACTTGCTGCTGCTAGTTGCCTTCCCCTTTCTCTGACTCTTTTTGCCATCTCTGCTATCCATATAGCTGCCTAAGATTCTTGGTCTCCCCAAGGTTTCTCTTGTCTTATGTTTGCTTGGGGGACCTCTGCCCCAATCCCCAGGGTTTCATCTTTTATCTGTTTTCGTCTCCTGTTGCCACAACAAACCAACCAAAACTTTGTGGTTTCAAACTGCAACAAATTCTTGTCCCTAAGATCCCGTGGGCTTAACTCAGTGCTCTGAGTTCTGTCTGTGGTTAGCTAGGGAGGCGGGGGTGAGGGGTGAGGGGGTGTGGTGGTGGTGGATGGTTGTTCAGAAATAACCCTACTAACGTATGGCTGGACATTAGTTCTAGCCGCTAGCTGGGAGCTCAGGTTGGACCGATAGTTGATGGCCTCAGCCTTCCTTCAAGCATTCTCATGCAGTCTCCCCGTTCTGCTTCTTGAGAATGGGCCTGTGCTCCCAAGGGAGAAGGGTAAAGCTGCCAGTGTTCACCAGGCAGAGGGATTCAAAACTCCCGGATGCCCCTGCTTCACACTGGTCAAGACAAGCGTACAAGGAAGAGAGCTACATCTTTATGAGGTGGCATTTCTGGCAGAGGGAGGGAATGGGTGGCAGACACAGGTGATATTCTGCCATGATTACCCTCCTGCCTTTGACAGTGGCTAGCACTCCAGTGTGCACAGTGCAGTCGCACCTGCCCAGATTCTCATTCCGTGATGGAATCAGTTCCAAGTCACTATTAATGATGTAACACTCTCTTCTCTACTCATTGATATTGCTTCTCAGCGGTTGCTTTTGTGTGGCTGCTTCGGGAGGAGGCATCGGGATCTCTGGATCAAAATGGCAAAGTTGTATTGCAAACTAAGAAACAGTTGTGGGAAAGGATACAGAATAAAGCAATAAATTCTAAAGCACACAGGGTGGGCAAGCACCACTGTTCTTAGCAATTCTGAAATTCACTGGGCACATGTTACCATTTGTCCTGACTCCTGGGCCAGAGAATGTCCCTGGATTCGTTGTGTGTTTCTGCTTCTTGTGAGTAGTTTTCCATGGCTCTTGGCTCTTCCTTGTGGATTCCTGGCTTTCCCTTCTGAATCCTCCTTCCTTTCCTGTAAGAAATACCCTGTGATCTGGGTGTGGTAGTGCATGCCTGTCATCCTAGAACTCAGAAGGCAGAGACAGGAGGATTACTGCAATGCAGGGCCAGCCTGCTCTTAATAGCACATTCCAGCCAGAGCCACATAGTAAGACCCTGTCTCAAAAAGCCCCAAACCAAACCAAACTGACCAAACCAAATGTCCTTTGTGTTTAAATTGAGGTGCTCCCGCTTGGAGGAAATTCAGGGTCTTGGCATCTCTTTTAATTTTCCATTATTTGTCCCTTCAAGTTTAAGCTTTAAAATGTTGTGAGATCTCTGTTTTCAATCACCCACCATGCCTTGCAGCTGTTGCCATCTTTATCAGAACAGCTGTGATTAACCACAGGCACCTCTCCACAAGCTCCTGCCTGGGATAGGTAGAGTAATTGACTAGTATGTGTGAAGCCCTGGCTTTGATCTCTAACACTGCATAAAAGTAAGTGTGCTGCTGCATGCCTGTCCCTTTGGAGATGAGGAAAGAGGATCACTGCTCTAAGAAACAGCTCAGTCTCATTCCTGCAAGTATAACCAATAAATTCATTGTGTCACCAAACTAGAGTCATTTCTTTAGTCTGTTATGGGTACCTTACCTGATAGGAGTAGACATTTATTTGCTCATTTTTGCCCTGAACTTCATGCCACGTTATGCTCAAATGGATCTATTTGAGGACTGCCTAAGCTACAGGATTCTAGCGTTAAAAACAACTGGGGTTAGATCTGGAGCCATGGCTCACCAGTTAAGAGCACTTGCTGTTCTTGTAGAGGATCTGAGTTCAGTTTCCAGTACCCACGTCAAGTGACTCACAGCTGCCTGTAGTTCTAGTCCCAGGGGATCCAATCTCTCTGGTTTCCACAGGTACCTGCACACATGTAGTACACATACATATACTCAGGCATATACTCATAAAAAATACAAAATAAATAAATCTTTAAAAAAAAATTCCAGGGTGCTAGCTACTGTATTCCTGGGAAATAACCCTACTAACGTATTCCCTGTCCAGAAGCAGTGCCCTCCCCCATCCCCCCACTTTTTCTAATGGAGAGATCAATGGGTACCACTTAAACTTTTAGGATTTTGACAGTCTGACAACCACACGTTTGATCTGCTCTTCACTGTAGGCTGTGTTTTGTAGGTAGCTTTTGGAATTGATTGTTACCCTGTGTTCTTTGAGAGTATTTTGTTTGCTAGAGATTTAGCTGATATGAAATCACTTGAAAATCTTTCATCAACAGTTGAAACTATTACCTCTAAATTCTTCCTGAAAACGGAGCAGTTCCTCGATCAGCTAATCTCACCCTTCCTGTACCCTATCACCAACATCGAGTGAAGCAGCCACCATCTTCTTAGCCAGCCTCATTGTCTTTTCTTTCACCCAAGCATTAACCAACCATACGTAAACCTGCTTAGCTTCTGAGATCCAGTGAGAAGAGGTGTGTTCAGGATGATATGGCCATAAACTTAGGTATTCTATCTCTTGTGTTACTATTACACCACTAACCCCTGTCCCTGGTAAATTGTACTAAATTTGGCCTAAAGCTGTCACCATACTTAGAATCACTCTATGGTAAACTACAACATGACTTAGCATGTAGATAAATTGCACTATAACGTATGAGGATATTTTTGTAACAAATAGCTAAGTCTCAGCCAATCATAGCAGCTGAGTTTCTACCAATCACAGGCTGCCTGTTGTTTGGAATATGTTCACATAAAGCTAATGTCTTATCACATTATGCCCAAATTAGATGAATGCTGACTAGTAACCAGCCAAACTATTTCTGTCCATCACCTCCCTTATCTGTAATAAACTGCTATGTTTAACTTGTCTAATGTTTCTCTTTGTTATAATCAGGTTTTTTTTTGTGATCTTTTTGCCTCTGCTATTGATGATATAACAGTTAACGAGAGCACCTATTATGATGGTCCTATCATCTCTGTATTTTAATAGATTTTTCCTAAATTGAGCTGAACTTACTTTGATTTCATTTTTTTTTTCATTTTTGTGACTTCAACTTGATACCCTCAGTGTGACTGAAATGCCCTGCCTCTTATCTCAAATGGAATGCTGTCCCTAAGGTCTGGGTCGATGGCTCAGTGGATAAACTGCTTTCTGCATAAGCATGAGGACCCAAGTTTGGATCCCCTGACTTCACGTCAAGATAAATGTGGTAATGCACAGGGCCCCCAAGTTGAGATGGAAAGCTGAGATGAAGGAATCCCCCCAAACGTCAAGATGTATGACTAGGCTGGCATATGAGGAAATAAACAAGAAGAATCCTGTCTAAACTAAGGTAGAAGGTAAGGACAGACACCCAGGTTTGCCCTGTGATGTTCACACATGGGCCATCGTGTGCACACGTACACATACACACTTTAAAAACTGACTTCTTCAAATAACTTATAAGTTATGCCTTTAGAATGAAGTATTCCTGCAAATATCCATATACCCACTGTGCGATTGTCAAAAGAAATGGGAGGCAGTTATTGGGAAGCCTTCTGAATTAGAAGCCATAGACAGAGAAACATTGCTGCAGGACTGGGAGAAACAGAGACCTCAATCTGGGGCTCGTGGACACTTCTACAGGCAGTAGCTGTAAAGAAGATAAAGATAATCCTGCATCTTGTGGGGTACAGAACTGCAGCAGGAGACGATCAAAAGACCACGAAAGACATAGGCTGCTCGCTGCCAGGCCATTTTTCCTGTGTGGTTTCTGGTTGCACTGTTGTAGCTGATTAACCAAACTCATCTACAATAGGCATTTAAAAGAGGAAAATGTGTAGCAATGCAGTGAAGATTTGTAAAAAACATAATTTTTTTCAGAAATATTGTTTGGAAAATTTTTTCTTCCTGATTTGTAGTTGTCTTGAGTTGAAATATCACTTGAAATATGAATTTGTATGTTCTCAATCTTACAAAAATTAATACAATTGATGGCAGCTCATTAAGAATAATATGACTATTTCTATTTAATTTTGGTGACATAGTACAATAGCTTTTCCCCATCTGTTTGTTTTGAAGAAAACATAGACATATACTTCTCACTCCTAGAGTCCTGTCAAATCATAAAAGTTCCCATAAATGTGACCTTGGCCAGGTGACCTTAATCAGTTGGAAAATTATGATTGCCCTGTGACCTTTGTACATTATTTGCCAACACGTTAGAAACACTTCCTCTTAGTTATAAATTGAAATCCTTTTTATAAAAGAGAACTATATTTATTTAGCATATTATAACTTGAACACAATAAGGAATTTAAAAAACCCAAAGTATTACTGCTCTTTGAAAAAATATTTCACAACCAGACAGCCAAGATCAAGCACACACAGGCTCCCTGACTAGTGAGGGCTACTTCCAGGATGGTGTATTGATGACATGACCTCGCACAGCAGAAGGTAGAAGGAAATGGATGTTGGGTACTGATACAGTGAAGGACTATAAGCTTTGTTACAGACCCCCAGTCTTTTCGTAGAGGTGCTAATTCCACTCATTAGGAACCATAAAGTTATTGTGTCCTGAACCTCCTGTCATTGACATCATCAACCTGGTAATTAAGTTTCAACTTGGAAATTTTGAAGGAAGCCTTTGGGCCTCACCAGGTACTAATCCCCATGTCTCTCTTGCTACAAATTGAACTATTTAAAGCTAATGGCTTAAGACAACCCATTCCTTATTGTGATTGTGTGGGCTTATAGCTTGGGTTTCCTTGTAGCATGGTGGCTGCATCCCACACTGTGTTCAAAGAGGAAATAATAGTAAGTTGACTCTCCTCTTAAGGTCTGAGTTTTGAAGTCCCAGCATGTTTCTTCCATAGCCTCTGCTCATCAAAACATCTGCTAAATCCAGATGGGATTCAAGAAGGGGGGGCGGGGAATACCAACCCAGGACAAGGGAGTGGTATGTGTCCACAGAGAAAAGAAACTTGTTTCATCTTTGAAACTAGGGTCACAACTCTGTCCAACAGACACCACACTGAAGGTTCTAGCATGACATCACTCTCCCGGACCCAAGCCTACTTCCTTTGAGATGTTTCTGCAGGCACTTGAAGTCTTGCATATGCATAAGTTAACATGTTCCTTCCTTGACCCATATCTTACCCCATATTCTGCATTTCAATAAATGACAAGTACCTAGGCCTGAAAGAGAAATTCTTCCTGGCCCATCGAGTCTGTCCTTACCCCTGTTGCCTGCAGGTGTATATCTGAGTAATCTAAACTCTGCCATTTCTCAGTGTGTCCCCTCTTTCCCATTCCTACGTCTAGACAGAAGGCTATAGCCTCAGATGCATTCTAATCCCTGATGTGAGGGTCTGATGGTGCTGCCTTTAAGAAGTCATTGCCATGATAGCGAGAACAGGTTGATGTTTTTTTATAAAAGAGGCCAAAGATACCTTATAGCTGCTGCTGCCATGTCAGGAGGAAGTGGAAAAACTGGCCTTTATCTGGTGCCTGGATCTTGGACTTGCTGCCTCCAGAACCATGAAAAATGGAAACAACTTGGTCTATGGCATTGCTATAGAGCAGTCTGGATGGGTTGAAATGGATGGCTCATTGACACATAATATGGCCTTGTACATCAAGGCTGTGGTAGCCTCCTAAGTGGAAGAGGGACCAATCCACTGCTGCTTACACACACACACACACACACACACACACACACACACGTGTGTGTGTGTGTGTATCTACAGTGTGTGTGTTTATGCTTGGTGTGTACGTGCATGTGTGTATTCATGTGTGTGTGTGTGAGCATGTGTGTTGCAGGTCTACAACAGGTCCTCATGATTCAATGGCAAACACTTTGTCAACTAAACTCTCATCTTGTGACTTTCTTGAGAAACACAATCCTATGTTAAGAGGCATGATAAGATGGTAACATAAACCTATCATGTAGAAACTGAGTTTACACCTCATCTCTGTCATGTCCAGCCTGGGTTATGGAAAGAAGATAATTTAGCCTTTGGGGACCTTGCTTCTGTATCCCTAACACTGGCAAATCAACTTGTTTGGAAGGTTAAAATACATATATTTAAAACAGTGCCTGGCACCTGGATAGAGAAAGCAAAAATGAGTTACTATTGTTCATGATAATGATTCACATAGAGCAGTACTTAAGAAATATTGGGTGGCCTGAATTAATTTCCCTTATTTATAATGCAATATTCAACTCACTGACTGATTCCCAGAATTTTCTACTTAAGTCACAAGTTATTGTTAACCTTTGAGAGTGGGCTTTTCCCATATAGCCATTGTCGCTGACCTGGGGCAGTTGCAGAAGTGGATGACCTCTCTGAAGATGCACTCATCTCATTGCCACCTCTGCATAGGGGATTATTTCCTTGGTCAGAAGCCCAGGTTTTTCCCCAACACAAGCCAAATAGAGACATAATATCTATGAGTCTCTATGACTTCCTCATCTGCCTACATCCTGAGCAAAACTGATGGAGAATTCTCTACATACCCAGAGATGGTAAAGGGTCAAATTTAAATGTTGACTTGCTTACTGTGGTACAAAGAAAATGCAAAAGTTAGAAGGCATATGGACCCTTCATCATGAGAACAGCTTTTCCTCTAAGGAATGAGTGCCCTGTAAGAGAAAAC
>JADRCH010000175.1:4927219-4961859 GCA_019843965.1 Rhynchomys soricoides
TTTTATAACACTGATAAGAGTTGGGGGCATGTGCTAGAACATCTCCTGTCAGAGAAGATGAAGGAACTGAAGAAGCTCCTGGGATGGTGGCCATCGAGGGAGAGAAAGCTACAGGAGGGACAGTCTAGCTGCAAGCAGGTCCATGAAGGCCACCCAACACCACTTTCCCTTTCTGTATTCTTATTTTTCCTACCTCACCCCTTCTGGAGATCACACAATCTCTATCATGTTCTCCATACTGGACATGCAGCTGGCCCACAGGATTTCCTGGACTAGAGATGGTGTCGCCGGAACCATTGTCTCATAAGACAATGGAGAAAGAGAGAGAGAGAAAGAGAGAGAGAGAGAGAGAGAGAGAGAGAGAGAGAGAGAGGCAGCTCGGAGAAGAGCATGTGCTTTGTAGCAGAATGAAGCAGTGATGTGCATCCAGACCCTAGATATCTAGGCACTGACAGTGAAATGATCTCTCTATTCTTGCTATTTTTCATTTTTTTTTCAGTTAAAAAATGAAAACTTAAAGAAAGTAAATTAAAAATAAAGAACATCCAAGAATGAGACATGCTTCTTCTGTCTCATTAGGTGCTTCTGTGTGAATAAGAGAAAGACACTCCCTTTGGCAGGTCCTCCGGAGTGCTGCATCTGGTTGAGGCTTAAGATGCTCACTCTTTTAGCTATGTACTTGGGAGATAGTTACTAGAATACTGGGGTCCTGACATGATCTCCTGTGGGAATTGGTTTTCTAGGGCTGTTTAACAAATGGCCATGCACCAGGTAGCTTACAACAGTAGAAACCCATTCTCTCATAATTTTGGAGATAGAAGTCCAAAGTCAAGCTGTTGGCAAGGCCAGATCCTTCTCTAGGGAGAATACTTGTCTCTTTCAGCCTCCATTGGCTTGCTCTGAGCATGCATCTCACTGAGCCCTGGCCCACTTTCACTTGACCTTTCCTTCTGCATGTTTCTGGGTCAAATATGTGTCTTTCTCTTATGAGAAGACCTGCCACTGGATATAGGACCCACTCAGGTCACAGAGGATGATGTCATTATGATACCTAAATTTACTTACATGTAAAGATGCATTCACCAAATAAGGTCACATTCTGGAGGTCTGGAAGTTAAGGCTTGACTATATCTGTGCAACAAAGCATGGGAGGCAGGAGTCCTTCAGTCTCCAAATGCGGGGGAGTGGGGGGTTGGACTCTGGAAACCACAGAGGATGAGCACAGCTGGAGCATAAACACTGCAGGCATGAGGAAAGCTGTGGCTGCCAAGGGAGGTAAACTGCTGCTCAAAAGGGACTTAGGGTATCCAGCCAAAGGCTTGGAGAGTGTCCTCAGGACAGTGAGCAGATCTTCAGAAATCTTAATACTCACTTAGGAATAATGCTTAGCCTGGGGGTTCAAGGATGAACTGGAAGAGGGAAAGACCAGAAGTGAAGATCTGTACTATGCTGCTGCTGTGTCGTCAGTGAGGAATTTGGTGGCCTGGCATTTAAAGACTAGGACAAAATCATGTGTTGATGAGGAGAAAGAGGATTTATCTTGGTCTGTTTTGTTGCTACAACAAAATACCTGAGGCTGACCAACTAATTTATAAAGAATAGAAGCTGAATTGGCTTGCAGTTTGGGGAGCTAGGAAGTCCAAGATCGTGGTACTGAATTTGCTCAGTATTTGACTGCAAGTGTGCTAGGTGTGTGTGTGTGTGTGTGTGTGTGTGTGTGTGTGTATCTCTGTGTATCTGTGTTTGAAAGAGACATCACAGAGATAATAGATAACAGATAGATGATAGACAGACTGACAGACAGACAGACAGACAGATAGTAGATGGATAGACTGGGTGGATGGATAAATAGAAAAACATAGGCCCACCCTATGTTTGGAGGCCAGAGGTCAAATCAGGTATCTTTCTTGATCACTCTCTACCATTTTTTTTTTTTTTTTTTGAGATAGGGTCTCATTGAACTTGGAGCTCAGAGATGAGCTAGCTACCTTGGTTGACCAGTAAGCCCCAGGACGCACTAGTCTGTGTCTTTCCAGAGCTCAGATCACAGGCACACTCTGCTGTGCTTGGCTTTTCCCATGTGTTCTGAAGGTCAAAATGTAGGTCTTCACATATGCACAGCAAACACTTCACAGCCTGAGCCAATACCCTAGCCCTTTGATTTGTTTTTTATAAAGTTACAATTGACATCATGGAGACTAAGCTTCTGACATACACAGTCTTGAGGGACAGAGTCAAAGCATAGCAGATCTCCACCCAGCACTTGGAGACTGATGTGGGCTGAGTGGGAAAGCAGTAGAGTCTGGGCTGATGCAAAAGTTTCTGTCTATGTTTCAGCCACAGTGCTGCTCTGGCCACAATGAGGTGGCTCTGGGTCTGTTGCCATCATTTGCCCTTTAGAATGTGAGTCTGAGTTTGCAAGGAATCTTCAAGTACTTTAATTCAAAGAAAGACTCTTTTGGGTCACTGAACTGGCTCTGTGGGTAAAGGAGTTTGTTGCCAAGTATGATGATCTAAGTTTGACCCTTGCAGCTCACATGGTAAAAGGAGAGAACAGACCCCCACAGATTGTCTTCTGACCTCCACATGTGTGCTATGGCATGTTGTGCCCTCCCTCCATACTAAACAAATGAAATGGTGTTTTATGCCCCCACCCCAACTCAAGTCTAATTAGAACTCACCAACATGGTTTTATTCGGAAAGGGGTCTTTTCGAAGGTAATTACATAAAGGATTCCAAGATGAGATCATCATGACTTATCCAGATGGGCCCTAAAATCCAACAATGAGATGGTTAAAGGAGACACACATCTAGAGAAGATAAGGCAGAATAAAGATGGAGCAGAGACTGGAGGATGCAGACACAGACCAAGGAACACTCAGGACTGCCGAGATGGACTAGAATCTGAGAGATGTCAAAGTGAATCTTCTCCAGCCTCCAGACAGACACTTAGACTTCAGATTGTGGGAGAATCTTCTCTGATCTTTTAAGCTGTCAAGTTTGTGTTAATTTGTCATGGATTTCTAGGAATCTACTAGAGATGGATAATAACCAATGGACTACAATTGACACTAAAATAAGAAAAGGGAAACTGCAGGATGTCTAGAGATACTTCAGCATATTCATAGCCTTTCCCCCACCAGTCGTTACAACACACAAACACACACACACACACACACACACACACCCTGACACACACACCATATCCTATGACTGTACCACCCAAGAAGGAGTTGTCTTGATCACCTGTCCTCTTCCCTAATATGGCTGTTCTTTCTGTCATGTTCACAAACACCCAGGGAGCCAACATAGCTCCAAATCTCTCTTGATACTGACCATGCAATAAAACTGGCAAGCTTATTAATCAGTGGGACAGGGGAAGCCTTTTCCCCTTAGAGCAAGATGTAATGGTGTAATCATCTAGCCTGCTGACAGCAGCCAAGGGCTTGTGGTTAGAGGGTCTGCAGAAGTGAGTCCTGTTATAAAGCATTCTGCTGGGTGGTTTCAGCTGCCCTGCAGGCTAGAGTTGTCTTGGTCCATGGAACGTGTTAACTACACAGAACCCATGTTGCTGACTCCATAACAACCTTTCAAGGTCATGCCTTTTCTAGAATAAGCAAAAGACACGACTTCGACTTCCAAACCACCAGGTTTCAGGGAGCCCAGGGTCTTTCAAGGAATATAGACAAAGTTGTCCTACTCCCTTGTGAATGTTCCCCATTAGAACAGCATCTCTGACTTAATAGACTTAATGCTTCCTTTAGTCTGAGTTACCGGGCTCACCTGGCATTTGAACCTTTGTACTGGGGTTTGGGGGAGGATTTAAGCACACCATCATGACCAAGCACATCCCAGAGTTTGCCCATGACCCATCCCCCATCACTGGGCCTTCTGTGACCCTCAGGCTCCTAGCATCTGACTCACAGCACTCTCTGTTCCCTGCTCCCTTTCACAATGGTTTCTCCTTGCCTGTCTCTCTCCTCCCTAAATGCCAAACTGCCAGCAGCTCCTTCCCTCCATCCACCAGAGGAAGACCCAAGTCTATAAACCTGAGGGCCCCTCTCACCATCTGCTATGGTAGACCCAGAGCTTGAGGGTTTACTTGTGGAGACCTTCTTCTTCCAGAATGGAATTTCCTCTGTACAGATAAAAGCCCAGTTAACTGCTTTTTCCTACCAGAAAGCCTCAGTCTCCACAGGCCAATTTGGGTTTCCAATTTTAGCAGCACAAAGGATTGGCAAAATCATGGAGAGGACAACTCTTCCTCAGAGGATCCATAAGGCTCAACTCTGACTCCATAACAAAATCAGACACCAAGGGTATTTCCCTCTGTCTCTATTATAGGCTCTCTTAAGCCCCTGGGGAATTTGGTCTTCACAAAGTGGGAAACACATTTCTTCCCTCACTGCTAAGCATTGGGTGACTGCATGAGAAACTTGACCTATCAAAGAATCCAACTCCCTAGCTATAGAACAGATTAATAGCAGATTTTGTTTTTGTTTTTTGGACGTCTCACTATGAAGTTCTGGCTGGCTTGGAAATCACTAAGTAGCCCATGCTGGCCTCAAACTCAGAGATCTGCCTGTTTCTGCCTCTGGAGTGCTGGGATATAAGGCATGTGACTACTGGTAGATTTTTTTACATGAAATTATTGTTTTTTCTTCTTCTTTTTTTTTTTTAAAGATAAGTGTCTTGGCACATAAAAAATGCTTAATGTATTCTAGCCTCTACTGCTTCCTCTTTCTGCCCAGTTCTATGGCACTTTGCTTTTAGGAAAAAAATATTTATTTATTTATTTATTTATATTTATATGTGTCTGGGTGTTTCACCTTCTTATATGTCTGTATACCACATAGTGCCTGTCGAAGCTGTCAGATACTCTGAAACTAGAGCGACAACAGTTGTGAGCTGTCATATGGGTGCTGGGAATTGAACATAGGTCCTCTGGAAGAGAAAGCAGTGTTCTTAACAGCTAAGCCAGCTCTCCAGACCCTGTTTTGTTTCACATACAAAGACTGTAATACATTTCTAAAGATTAAAGGAAAGTACAAAATCAACTGAACAAAGGTACCAACATCCTACTCCATGACTGTCTTCTTGGATATATACATCTGTAATTACTTCTTAATGTTTAATTCCCAACCATGAAGCTGGTGGTCAACAGTAAATACAGTTTTAGAATTGTCACTACACATGGCCAAATGGTCCTCTAGCCATCTGTGCTGGCTCACATACCCCATAGCCTCATGTCAAAGACCTTACTTATCGAATTCTTGTTTTCCTTGGAATGTATTAAGTTTCTTGGTGAGAAATGGTGTCTCTTGGTTGTTGTAGAATTATTTGTTTGTTTCAAAACCTGGAAAACAAAAATTTAGTAAGTCCAACTCATTTATTTTTAAAGACAAATATTCCAAGACTCAGATTGACTTGGCTAACACATCTAATTAGTAGGAGAGCCAAAATCCACATCCCAGGATTCCTCTGGAATTCTTTCCATGCTACCACTCTGGGGAGACAGAATTGGCCTGGAGGTAAAACCACTCAGGACCCGCTTAATAACAGTTCAATTAGACCAGAGGGAAGTGATAATGAAGGGGCTTTAATTAGGGCCTAGCTCATTCATCATCAGATAATGAGTATTTGCGATATCCATCTCAGTGTCGCCTATTGGTTAATTGTGGACCTGCACTGCTGAATACCTTCAGAGCTAGGTAGGGGGGAGGCTGATCAGGACTGGCATCTTTTCTCTCTTCTCTTCTCTTCTCTTTTCTTCTTCCTTTTTTACTAACTTGTTTTACTAAGGAGAAAGTAGGTTGAAAAGTAGAGTGGAGTCATTGAGTCATGAGCCATTGGGCCTTAAATTGCTGAGGTCTTCAGGGTTTCTGCAAACCAAGTTTCCAATTTCCTGTTGTAGCTGGGTCAGTTTCCTCTTCCTAGCTGCTGGACAGAATGTAAAAGGTCTCAGTTTTCTATAACCTAGTTTGTAGCTACAGCCAACATTTTGCCCATGGCAGGAACCTTACTACATAGTGATGTCCAGGTTAAGAACTTTGATGGTTCAGTCCTTCAACTTAGAATGTCATTTCCTTCTCCTTTTCCTGGGGTTGCAGCTAGGATCCTAGAAGTTAAGTGTGCTTCAGGCGTAGAAACTAGGTGATGAGTGAGGGCTGCAGGCATTCCAATCCACACATATCCTCAGTGTGGAAGAACCATGGTCTTTGACCATTGGTCATACTGGCACCCAAGGGCCACATTTATCATGCTACCAAGGTCACAGACAGCTGTTACAGACATCTCATCTTAAATACATCCTATTCCTCCCGACTTCAGGTCGGCTGACCCCTGCCCCCATGTGATGACTAATTTAGGGCAGGACAAGGGAACTTTCTGGGTAGTTTCTTATGAGATGTTTGCCTGTTTGTTGTTTGTTTGGTGGAAGGAGGGGCAGGGGCTATCTCAGAAACCCCCCCCTTTTTTTGCCAGCTTTTTCTGTTCCTTGTTTCTCTGCTGTAGCTACTATTAATTGCAATGGTTAGCAAACCAAGACCTAAAAAGCAGCTGTTTAAGCAGAAAGCAAACATAGATAACAGGCATGACTCAGCTCCAATAAATTTTTACTTACAAAGATAACATGGTGAATTTGGCCATTAAGTGGAAGTGGGTGGCCCTGATACCTATCTGAGAGGCATTTGTGAGCTTCTAGGCTTTATCCTCCTCCATTTCCCTGGCCACACCCACCCTCTTACCCTCCCATTCTACCCAATCTCCTCCCTTCTCATCCCTTCATATTGCTGAGCCTTTGGATTCTGCCACATCTTTCTACCACACACCATGGCCTTGACGGCTCTCCCGTCTAGCATTGAAGTGGTACCCCATGTAGGACTCAGCACCAATCTATCCTCTGTGTTCTTCCTCTTCCTTCCCTGAGAGCACAGATCCCTGGAGTGACTGAGGAACTCAGAGCAGGATACCTTCGGTTTGAAAGTGGACAGAGACAGAGAGAAGGCATGTTTGCTGGTGGCCAAAGGCCAGGGGAAAATTGGTACCCTCCTTCAGAGCCCTCAGAATATTTAGTCTTGACTCTTTGTGGGGAACAAGAGATCTCTGCTGGTGTGTGCCCTATTGAGACAGTGGTAAAGGATGTTACTGCCCCATTCAGATGAGTCTAGGCCAATGACAGGACTCCAGGTGGAGGTGAGGCCTCTATTCCTCAAGTTTCCCAAAACATTTTCTTCTTGGACACAGACCTTCACCCTCTTTGAATTCTCAACATGAGTAACAAGTTGGAAGGCTTTCTCGGTTGTTTTAGCTTAAAATAGTTTTTCCAGCTGTAAATTTTCTTCAGTCTGGAATTTTGCTCTGTCTGCTTCAAACTCCATTATGAATCCGTTTAAAATCAGAACTATTATAAATAGCATTTTTATAGATCAGGCATTTGGGGAGGCCATGCTTTAACCATGAAATAAGTCTCCTACTGAAGATGACTCCATCCCTTGGCACTCCCATTGACCTCTCTCCACACTCATTTCCATCTGAAATTGGAGGAAATAGTAGAAATCACCAGCAGGGCTCCAATGGAAGGAGTTGCTAAGTTTAAGAACGATATGTTTAAAGTGCTAATTAGCTCAAGTGCTGAAGGGTAAGTGCAGAGATCTGAGGTCCACGTCTAGAATCCGGGGGCCAGGTGTGGTGTGCATGCTTTGGTCACAACACAGGAAGGCTGAGGCAGGAGGATCTCTGAGCATTGCTAACCAGCCAGCTTAGCCTAACCAGCAAGCTCCAGCCCAACAAGTGACAAGCTAGGTGGATGATATCTAAGGACCAGCAGCCAAAGTTGACAGGTAGGGGAGGGAGACAGAGAGGGTGGTGATAGTTGGTTTACAGTTAAAAGAGAAGGAATTTTCAAAGCTTCATCGATATTTAGTAGATTTGCCAGTGAAATAGGACCTCTGGTCTAGAAAGGGATTCTAAAGAGATATTTCTCTATTTGGGAGTGCTGGTATAAAGAATTAGATATCACTTAGCTCTTATTAACCTGTATCTGGCCCAGAGATTGGGGTCTATCATGACATGAAGGCGAAGCCATGACATTTGGATGATTCTGGCTGATGCCCATCTGTCATTTACCTCAAACACCCAGAGAGAGGGGTATTTCCAAGGAACTGGATCTAGAGCCCTGTCTCCGGTTTGTTACTTCAGCTGTCATATCCTCTATAGATCCAGATCCAATGCTATTTTCCAATACGTCCTTAAGCCCTGTTTCCAGGGCACTTTCTTTCTACTAGCTCCTCAGGGCCACACTAGTGTCTACCTCAGAAACTTTGTCCTTGTTTAGACATTCTCAGGACATCTCTCCTGTACCTGTTGCCCCAACCCAACCTTCAAAGTCCCTCCCGGCTCTCAGCTGAGCCAGCTGTCTTTGACCTTCCAGTGTCCAATGATTTCACCCATCTCTTTTTTGGGATCATGGTCATTACCCAGTCTTTGCACTTGGGGTGTGTGTGTGTGTGTCTGTCTGTCTGTCTGTCTGTCTTTCTGTGTGGTGTGTTCATGTATGTGTTTTACATGAGTTTTGCTTATCAAACTCAGGTCTTCACGTTTGCAAGGCAATTGCTTTGAGGCCTGAACTAACTTCTCAGTCCTGTCCTTGATCTTTGGTGATCTCTTAGAGTTGTTTCAATTGTTCCCGAAGGGAAAGGTTGTGTCTTAAGCTTGTGCTGTATGTCTGAACTGCCTCTCCCTTGCTGGGCGTGCTTAATGCAATCCTGGAGTGATACGTACTCTGGAAGTCTCCACCGGGCCTGCAGTTGATATGTCTGTGTTTGCACAGCTTCCCTTTATCTCTGCAGGCTCTGACCAGAGTTTGCCCCCAGCCTTACCCAATTACAGGAAAAATAGTGTTCAAAGTAGGAAGCTAGTTCTACGAATCCACCATGCTTCCTCTGTTAGGCAATGAGTTAGCTGCATGTGGCCCAGCATCTGCTGACACATAGCACGCTCATTCGGTTTGATTTCATTTATGTCAGAAAAAGACTATTTCCATTCAAGTCACATGTGGTAAAGGATAGTATGGTTTTTCTGTGACCTTGAACGAGTCATTTTACTCCCTTCAACTTCAGCTTCCTCTTCTATAATTTTCCAGCTCCAAGGCTTGGCAGGTTCTATGGTTTTGTGGCTACTCGAGGTTTCTAGCAATGTATCCAGCAGATTTATTTGTAGACAAAGGGAAAGACTCTGGGTTTCCCCTTGACTCTCTGGTCTGGGCCTGATGTTAGCAGATGGAACTAGAGATGTTTGTTATCAGTGGCCTATGCTTTCTGTATGACCCTGATGGATGCAGCTAAAGCTATTCATGGTCAGGAACCCAGGCCTTTTCTCTGTTAACCCTAAGACCTTATAATCCTCTAGCTAAGGTTCCATGTTCACACTGAGGATGGTGGTATTTGCTCAGAGACACCTAGATGACTTGTTTTTGAAAAAGAAAACTTTTGTTAATCTTCTTCCCACTGTGTAAACCTAATACTGAAGTTTCTGCTTCTAGATTTTTCGATGGGGCCTATGGGAAATTCAAGACACTCACCACTGACTCATAGGGAAACAAATGGAGGCTTTATTAGATATTCTCTCTCTCTCTCTCTCTCTCTCTCTCTCTTATGCAGTGTAAGCAACAGCAAGAGTATCTATCACTGTCAGCTGTCATTTTGGAGTTTCTCTTTCTGTGATTTATGTCTCTGCTGTGTCATTTCAGGTGTCATGCCTTGGGGATATTATTGGTAAAACAGGAGGTGATTTTCACTTATCAAAAATTGTCCCTTATGTTTGACAGGGAGAGGAGAAAATCATTTTGTTATTAGTCTTTTAAGTGAATGTTAACATCCCCATAAATCGATGATCATTGAAGAGATCTAAAGTCTGTAGAGATCTAAAGATATCTAGAAGAGAGATCTAAAGTTAAGTCTAATTTAGAAATGTCTATTACCTAATGGCTGCTTGGGTTAATAGGTTTCTATGGCAGCTAATTTATTTGGGGGACGTTTTCAAAGGGAGTTGATTGGATGCATAATGTTTGCACTTGTAAAGGATTTACCAAAGAAGGCATTGTTCGGTGGAAAGGAACAAGGGGACTGCCCCTCCTTGTTCTGTGAGGTTAGTGTGATTTATATGCCTTGACTTCTGTGTATGTTCAAAGGCACAGCTCTCCTTTGAAATCTACAAGTAATGATGTTGTGGGGCACAAGGGAGCAAAAGAGGGAAACCCGAGTTTCAGAAGAGAGTAAGCTGTTTGGATGAACACTGACACGGAGTAGGTCCCTTGTACTCTACTACCTACTAAAAGTTCTTCAAATAAATGTTCACGTGCAGGAAAGGAAAAGAAAGAGAAAAGCCATTCATTTGGCCTCAACAGACTAATTCTAGCAGATACTGGAAAGCTGTATGATTCCACTTTGGATCCATTCTTATGTGAAGCTCATTATTATCTGTTTTTAATTATTGCTCACTTCAAGAGTAGGACAATGGAGAGACAGGAGAAACTTTGAAAGCATTCGGGGCCTTCCCAAAAGCTTTGAAAAGCATTTCTTTGGAAACATTTCTGCTGAGGCAGCGGGCTGGGTATGAGTGGGTATAGGGATGGGTGTCTGGGCTTCCCCTTTTCAGATCTGTTTACCTTACACCCATCTCCATAGAAACAAAGCTTGCCTATGAGGTGACTTGAGGGTTGCCCTAGAGGAACAAGCAGAAAGACAGCTGAGATTTTCCTATAATCCTAAGAAGGTTATCCATGGCAAGAGACCTTGAGTTCTACTGTGCCTCTCCTTAAGACAAAACCCTCAGAGCTAAATGGTCTTTGTGTTATAGACGGAAACCTGTAACTCTGAACACTTACTCAAATCGTAAGTGACCTACCCAGATTTGCACCAGGGCCTCTCTGATCCTGATACCCATGTTCTTCCTGTAAAATGACACCCCCAGTAGCAGTGATCTCTCCTCCCACCTCCCCTACACATTTCCCAGTATGACATAAAACATACCACACTTTATGTCACCTTCTTGGGGGTAAAGAAGATTCTTGCAAGAAAAGGGACTCTAGGAAAAAGGAGAAATGAAGCAGATGACCCGAGATCAGAATCAGGAAATGTTTAGGCAGCCCTGAATTTCCCCAACAATACATGGGGTGCCCCAACTGAATACTGACTTCCTGTGACAATCTCTGAAATACATATGGAGAAAACTGTAAGACAGGCACATTGACTGGAGGCATCACTCATATCCAGCGCTGTAGAATTTCAGTAAGTGTGGGTTATTTTGATCTATATGGGAAATACTTAGAAGTTCAAGGTATCTGAGACACTAGGGCAGAGCCTGTATCTTGGGTTGTAAAGTGAAATAACTCAGCTACCAGGGAAAAGTCTGGAACAACAACAACAAAAGCATACCTGTAGGATGAAGAGGCATGGTGCAACTCTAGAGATCAACTGTGATGATTCAGAATGAGGGAGTCCAATCAGGAGGCCTCCCTCCACCTCCTGAAGCAAGGAGGAGGCAAGCCAGAGTGATGGAGAGATGTAAACAAAATACACACCACACAGGCCAAGTGGGGACTGAAGCCTCATCTTCTCCTTCAATGTTTTGTTTTGATCCAATTTCAGATTCTCAGAAAAATCACAATAGCACAGAAGATCCCCACGCACCCACACACTTTCCCCTCTAGCCCTGAAGGGCTAGCTAACACTGCATTCCTGGGCCACGTACCAAAGCTGCATCTTCTATCTATAACTGGCCTACGTCATCTAGAGCTACTCATCAGCATTATGAATTTTCCTGAATTGCTTGAAACCTAATGCCTCTGTAATACTCAGTACGCATTCCCTAAGCATAAGAATGCTCTGTTTCCCACAGAGAGTGGTCACATTAGGGAGATGAATGTTGATATCTATCATCATATGACGGACAGGTCTCATTCAAGCCACACCAATTGTCCCAGCATTGTGATTTAAGATCGTTTCAGAACACAGGTTTGTTCAACTGCTACATCTCAGCCTCTGGAAACCTGCCACAGCTTTGCAAAGCTCCCCTTTCATGGTGTTTACATTTTGCAGTTATTTTGAGGAATGGCTTTCCAATTTGTGTGTTTGGTGGTTCTCTGTGGCTAAATTTAAGTTATGGGTTTTCTAGCACAAATACAGTTCTTGAGGTTGGAGACATAGCTCGGCGGCTGAAGGTGTTTGCTGTTCTTGAAGACTGGAGTCCTGTTCCAAGCACCCATGTTGGGTGGCTCAGAACCCACTGTAACTCCAGCTCCAGGGTATCTGATGCCCTATCCTAGCCTCCAAGAGGACATGAATACACATATGCACATACATATGCATGTACACATGCGCACAGGTGCCTGTGCACAAACACGCTTAAAAATGAAACACAGAGAGAGAAAAAATATGAAGTTGTGTGGGTAGGGAGGTAGAAAGGATCTGGGGAGAGTTGAGGGATTGAGAAAACATGATTAAAAAAAGCTTTTAAATAAAGAAAATAATCCAAAAGTGGCCCCGTAGCTTCCCGTTGCATTGCTAATGCTGGGAGGCAAATGCTGTCTTTTACTCTCATGACTCAAAATGCTGAATCTTGGCTCCATGGTTAAGGTGCTGTCTGCTCGTTTCTCTACCTCAGGGATATCATTTTTCATTTTACCATTGCTAAGAACGTAGAAGGTAGGCATAGAGGCTAACACCTATCATCCTAGCATTCAGTAAGCTGAGGCAGGAGTATTACTGAGAGATCAAGACTACATCGTGAGCTCCAGGCCAGCATGGGATTCAAGTGTGTGGCCTTGTCTCAAACCAAACAAGGGCTGGGGAGTTAGCAAAGTATTTAGCATGAGAGTCCTGACTTCAGTCCCCAGAACCCATGTAAAAAAATCTGCTCATAATGGCACATACTTATAATCCCCATGCTGGGGCAGACATGGGAAGATCTTGGGGGCTCATAGGCCAGCCAGCCTAGCCCAGAGGTAAGTTTCAGGCCAGTGAGATAGCCTGTTGTTAAAACAAACAATCAAACTGAATAGCATCTAAAGGAATGACAGATACCTAGACTTTACACACATGGACATGCATGCCCTCAGATCTGCAAATACTCCATATGCCTTCACATGCACAATAACATGTACATGCATGTATACATACAGCCAAAGCAAAGAAAGTATGAAGAAAGTGAATAGCTGACCCCATGTGAACAGCCTGTTACTTCTCCAGCCCGCTGCGTTCACCTAAACTTATTGTCATTATGCTGGTTTCCAAGAGGAGAAAGTCAGATGCTTGTCCAGTCTAGCTCAGTTTAGTAAGCTCAGCGGTGAGCCCCTCATCTCCCTACACATGTTATGGCTCACCTGCCCCCTTCTCAAAAATGCCTAAGACTCCTTGTCCCCCATCAACAGCTCTCTCAAGATCTAGTTCACGGTTCATCACTAAAGGGTCTGACCCTTGGTTCCCTTGATTACAGTGACCATTCTTCATTTTCTTTGCACTCTTGCCTTTAAAGTCAATCTCCACTACCATATCTTCTTCCCTCTGCTTGGTGCAACAGAGTTTATAGTGTAGTTCAGGCTGGCCATGATATTTCCTCTTGCTTTGGCCTCTAGGAACTGGGATTATAAACAAAGACCACGGCACCTGCCTTAGCTTCAGGGTATTTCTTGACCTCTTGTCTTTGCCTCACAGTCTAACAAGGGTTGTGCTGTCTTTCAGTACAGCTGTTCCCATACTATCTGTGGCACAAACTCTACAGCAGTGGTTCTCAACTTGGGGGTTGAGATTCCCTTTGGGGATCACATATCAGATAACTTGCATATCAGATATTTACATTATGATTCATAACAGTAGCAAAATTACAGTTATAAACTAGCAACAAAATAATTTTTATAGACTGGGGTCACCACAGCATGGGGAACTGTATTAAAGGGTCATGGCATTAGGGAGACTGATAACCATTACTTTTCCTTAACATTGAGAAGGATGGTGTGACCCTAATGTGTGGATTTCTCATGTGTTTGTGTGTGTGCTGTGTAATATGATCATTCCTGTGTGTGAATGCAGGTGTGTACACATACCACAGCTCACATGGACATTAAAAGACAGTCTTAGGCCTTGTGGGTCACCTTATGGGTTTGGAGGTAGAGTCTCTGTTGATTTTTGGGTGCCTATGCTAGTCTAGTTGTCTCCAAGCTTCAGACAATTCTCCTATCTCCCCCTCCCACCTTCCCTTGGGATTACGCACACATGCGAGCACCAACAGCATCTGGCTTTTACATGGGTTCTGGAGGTTTGAACTCAAGTCCTTATGCTTGTGTAGCAATCATTTTTACCCACTGATCTGTGTCCTCAGCATCAGCATGTATATGACTTAAACAGCATCCAGTAAGGTCCTTACTGCCTTATTCTCTGTGACTAGCTTACTGACTATGGACTTAGATGTCCTACTGGAGTGAAATTGCCCTAAAATCCACTAAATTATCAGCTTATGTGTTTAACAGGGTCCATCAACATTTTGAGCAGCATATCTACGGCCTCTCCTCCCTCTCTCATTCCCAGACCCCAGAGAGATGCAGAATGGTCATGAGGTGAGAGGCAAACTCTTCCCCTACTCCATTCGAATCTGATGAGATTCCTCTGTGACTTAATCACCACCAGAGACTGTGGCTTTGTGGGAAGGGCAGGAGGAAGAGCAACTTCTAATGAAGAATATGTGTAACGGGTGAGAAGGGAGCATTAAGATTAAGGAAAGTAATTCCTAACAGCATCATATTTAAAAAAGGAACCAACAGATGTGTGCTCGTGGCTTGAGTAATTCAGCCTGCAGCAATCCAGGGAATGACAACCAACATGACTGCTCATTTCCCTTGTGAGCTTTTCCTCTGATCCCCATCTTCACATCAGAACCCAGTGTTTCAAAGCAGGCATTGCATCTTTATCAGATTCCCCTCTGGTGCAGTGGTAGGTGTTGGACAGTCCCTGTTCCCTTTGTGTGGACACAGCAGTGGGAAGCAGAAATGGACTCTTTTGGGATAAGGAGCTCTGAGGTTGGAGGAGGGAAGCTGGGCAGAAGCAGGAGAACAGCAAACACTGTGTTCCATTGGAGTGGCCAGCATGTGCAAAGCATGGGAGCCACACATTCAAAGGCTGCCTTCTCCTTATCTCAGCACAGACAGAGGCATGGACGGTGAGACTGGCCAGTCAGCAGGAGTCAAACTTCTGTAGGGATCATGGATCCAGGTCTCAGGATCATGAAAAGCAATTGAAAGTTCCTGACAAGGAAAAAGATGGGATCATATTGCATTTGGGGAAAATTTTGGTTCAGAATGGTAAGACCATTCTCAGTGGGACTAGCTAGCGGTCAGACCAGGCTCAGTGGGACTAGTTAGAAGCGTGTTGCCCTGGTCCAGGCCGGAGATGATGCTGACCTGGATTAGGCTATGGAATCTCCAGTTCCTTCCATCTTAGGGGGACCTGCCAAAGACCTCGCTAATTAAACCCTTGGAGGGATGAATGGGCAACTTTCCCACTTACTCAGAGGGGGAGATGATGGAAGTGGCTAGATTCAAGGTGTTTCTTCTCCACAAGAGGGATAGGGAAAAATAGAGACCATAGAGTCCAGGAGTGTGGCTGCCAAAGCCCAAAGACTGAAAACTCCCCTGACAATGCCCCCAAAGTCATTGATACACACCTTCTGCACCCGTCTCTTGTCACGTTCACTCAGCAGATTTTGAGAGCAACAGGTCTGTCATAGAAAATTAAAATTGAGTTTGGGCTGAGCATTTGGCTGGAATGAGCCAGCCTCCAGTCTAGCTAATCTTACAGGTGGGGGCTGAGGGAAGACAGTAAATGAATGTGATGTTTTTCAAGGACAAAGATGAACCATCAGGAGTCATGTGAACAAAGTGACTTTCATTTCTGTGACAGGCCCATGTACAGTCACAGTGCTGACACACACTGACATGCTCTCCTCAGCTGGGCATTCTCCTAGTTAATTTCAGCTGTCAGCTTAACACAGCCAGAGTTATCTGAGGGAGTCTTAATTTGATAATTGATGAAGGAGAGCTAAGCCCACTGTGGGTGGTGTCACCCCTAGGCAGATAGTTGTGGGCAGTCTAAAAAAGCTGGTTGAGCATGAGCCAGAAGAAGTAAGTCAGTGAGCAGCTTTCCTCTGTGGCTTTTGCTCAAGTTCCTACCTTCAGGTTCCTGCCTTGAGCTCCCATCCTGGCTTCCCTGGATAATGGGCTGTCTTCTGTATGCTGAAATAACTCTTTCCTTCTCACACTGCTTTTAGTCAGGGTGTTTTATCACAGCAAGAGGAAACCAAGATAGAACTGAAGTATTCTGCAAGTAACAGGAGTTAAAAGATAACAATAAGGCAGAGGACAGGCATTCTGGCATGCCTTTACCCATCACACAGGAGGCTGAGACAGGAGAATTGCTGTGAGTTCCAGACCAGCATCACCACAGAGTGACATGCTCTCTCATAAAACTAAATAATAGCAATAATAATGATGATAACGATGTAATGGTCCTTATTGAGTATATTGCTATTTACCAAGCATTTAACTTGTATAACTAGGTCCTATGCTAACAATAGGCCCCTTGTGGCAGGCTTCTGTTATGATTATGAAACACATGAGAAAGCTAATACTTAAAGGGATTAACTTGCCCAAGGCTACAACTCCTGTACTCAAGGGAGTCACCTCATTCCATGAAACTGGCCACCCAGCCTATGGTCTACTTTCAACAATGGAAGGCATGAATGGGCTTCGTGTGAGTTACTCTATTTAGGGTCATGTCTATACAAATGACACTCTTGGGGGGTAGGAACTGATGGCCTAAGGAAGTATGTGGAACCCTGGTGAATCAGTGAAAAAGATCTATAGATAAGGCCATCAGTTTGGAAACTCAATAGCCTTGTGAGCAGGATGGTCCTAGGGAAATGGTGCTGAGCCAGTTCTGCCATTGGGCTTTAACCTCTTTTTTCTTCTGCTCTTTGTCTAGGGAGTCTTTTCCAAGAGGTTGGCTTGGTGTCCCCAAGATCTGTAACTATGTGAATGCTTGGTGTGGGGTGCCTTGGATAGGTGATATAAATCTTAGGAACATTCTCTTCCTGTAAGGTCAGCGTTATGGCTAAGCAGAAACTTCCTCTAAAATGATAGACTATGGACCAGGGCTATAGATCAGTTAGTACAGTGTGTGCCTTGTACTCACAGAGACCTTGGTTCTATTCCCAATACTACAAAAGATGGGTATGTCAGGGCTAACCTGTAATTCTAGCGCTGGGAGGGTAGAGATAGAAAAGTCAGGAGTTCAAGGTCATCTTCAGCTACATAATGAGTTCTAGTCCAACTTAGGATGCTTGAGAAATTGTCTCAAGGGTGTAGTGGGGAATAGACCACTCTACTACAAAATTGGAGTCATAGGAGTCAGAACTTCTCTTGACAATGTCCCAAAAGCTGTGACTCACACCTTCTACCCCATCGCTGGTATTGTTTACACCCAGTAAACAATAGGGCAAGTCTGTTATAGAAAATTAACACTGAGTTTTAATTGAGATCAGAGGGCTCAGTGAAACTAGTTAGAGAGATATTGGTTGGGTCTAGGCTGGAGGTGACATTGGTTATGGAATCTTGCTTCACACTGTCAGACCTGCTGTGGTCTTAATGTGTGCAGTTTCAACAGTTTGTCCCTGATTATACAGCAGCCTCGAACTTGGATCCTCAGATCTGATCTCCCTAAGGAGCTCAGTGGGAACTTCTGTAGGGCAGGTGGACACTGACACTCATCAGGAGATTCCCCCATCATTCCCCTTGCCCTTGGTAAGTATTTCCAGTTCCTGTTGGATCTGTTCTCCTCTCTCTACTCCAGGTGCTGCACTTCCCGGAGACCCCTCCCTTCCAGCCCTCTGTAGGTAGACACCAGTAGTTCTCCTATGCCCTGGGACCTCCCATCTCCTTGCTTGTCTGCCCATCTCTTACATGCATCCTTCCTCACTCCTCTTCTGAACACCCTGAGACTATCTTCTTCTACCTGTGTCTGGCCTTCTAGTCTCCTCTGCAGGCACATGCACATATCTATGACTGACTTTCTCACATTGCAGTGTGTGTGTGTGTGTGTGTGTGTGTGTGTGTGTGTGTGTGATGTCACACATGTGGAAGTCAGAAGATGACCTATAGGAGTTTGTTCTCATCTTTCACCATACGGGTTCTAGGGATTGAACTCGGGTCATTGGGCTTGAAGGCAAACGTTTTTCTCTGCTGCCCACTGGCCCCACAGTCATTTCTAGTTAAACTATTAATAGATATTAAGAGTTATTGACACACTATAAATATGTTTGGAAAGCTTCAGCTAAATCTAATGATGTAATTATTGAAAAATGCAGTAGAAAACCAATTTGAAGAAATCGTGTGTGTGTGTGTGTGTGTGTGTGTGTGTGTGTTTCTTCTAGCCTCCCCTGCCTGTTCTCAGAGAGTCCTATGAGAATTACATGCCCATTGAAACTACAGAAGCACTGAGTTTCTACTTTTCCTGGTGCTTTAGTGTGTTTGGAGTACTGTAAAGATAAACCTGACCTAATACTTTATAAAGAAACAATGTGTTCTTGTTTTTGTTTTAGGTTTCTTTCTGTTTTTTGTTGGTTGGTTGGTTGGTTGGTTGGTTGGTTTAGTCTTATGAAAGTCCAAGGACAAAGGATTATATCTGGTAATGGCCTTGCTTGGAGAGTTCTAAGTGCACAGGAGAGAGAGAGAGAGGATCGTCTATTGTATAGGTTGTGTCTGTCAGATAGTTTTCTCTCAGAAGGGCATATGTAGCTACCATGCCTGTATGTGCTGTCCTACTTCATGATGTTGAAGTACAGGGAAATGATGGGAAAGAGGCATGGTAGGCCCCTAGCACTTTCCAGGCCTTCTTCAGTAGGTGCCATTGGCACCCAACCCAGACTCCCTTGGGTTATTGGAGGCTAAGAGCTCACAGTTGTCCCTTTGTCTTTGACTGACCTACCAGGAACTGGGCAGCTGAGAGAGTTTACTATCCCTCCCAGGATACCCTCTGTCAATGACTTATTGCAATGTCATACAGAACACCAACTCCCTGTGCGAGTCATACAGTAGAGATGTTCTACAGTCAGAACAAAAAGAGATGACTCACACCCAAAATCATCTAGTGCCCACTGTAGCATAAAAATTCAGTTATAACCTGCTTCGGGCACTACTGGATCTAGACGCTCAAAAGACATCTTTGTGCGTTTGTCTCTGTCAGCTTCAGATTTTCTTCCATCAAAGGGGCTTCCTTAGTCTCTGCTTATTTCCTGACCAGCCAGTACAGCAGAAAGAACCCCTGCTCCACAATCATTCTAGCAGAAAGCCTTGGAAAACCGTATTTCTCATGCTTTCAGTTTGTATAGATCAGTAGGAGCTTTACTAGAAGGAGGCCCAGTGAACTCTGGGCAGATAGTGTCACTGTGGCTTCCATCACATGGAAGAACTGAAGCCCCAAATAACCAAGAATCTCTGTGAAGTTGCCAGATAGCCCGGGGAACTTTCATGATCTATAATACATGAGCCACCCTACAAATGAATACCAGTCAGACACTTTCACAGAACTGAAGTTGGCAAAGCTCCCTTAGGAAGTCCTGGGCCTTGCCTGTCTAGGTACTGGAGGGTTTCTGAGTTTCATTTCATTGTTATCTTTTTGTTTATTCTAGGCCTGGGTTTTTCTCTCCCTTGAGCTTAGAACAAAAGCTCATCCCCAGTCAGCTAACCACAGTTGTGTTTCCCAGAAACTATACACACATGCACACAGGTGAGCACACACATCTTCAGCCTACAAAGTATGCACATGCTGCACACACATTGTCTTTCTCTTCCTTCCTTCCTTCCTCCCTCCCCTTTCCTTTTTTTTCTTTTCCTTTCTTTTCTTTTCCTTTTTTTCTAATAATAAATCACCCTGGCAAAAGCAACTTAAGAGAGAAAGGATTTATTCTGGCTCACAGTACAAGGATATAGTCCATTGTGACAGGAGTCAAAATGGCAGGAGTGAGAAGTAGCTGTTAATATCACATCAGCAATCAGGAAGCAGAGGGCAGCACGTGGTTGTGCTCAGCTCACTTCTCTATTTAAGACAGTCCATAGTCTCAGTAGGGAACAGTGCTAGGAGGACTCTTGCCTTAGTTAATCCCATGCGCATGCATAGAAATGAGCCTCCCCATAGATTTTAGATTTCATTAAGTTGGCAATTGAAATTATCCATTATAGTCTACCTGTGGTCAACCAACTGCATGGAGTCAGGGCCTTTCTGTCTGCAGGTGGTACAGGAAGAGCTGCAAGCTGGTCACATATGTTGCAGTGAGAACAAAGGCTAGATGTAAAAGATTAGTGGTTGCCAAGACAAAGTCTGACACACAGAGGAAGGTGAATAAGAAGGCTTGGAGCTGGGTATACGATAAGAAGTTATATTAATGATACTCTGTTATGCTTGCAGACAGGAGCATGTTGTCCTCTGAGAGGCTCCACACAGCAGCTGACTCAGACAGACAGATGGAGACACCCACAGCCAAACAGTGGAGGGAGCTTGGGGACTCTTATGGAAGAATAGGAGGAAGGTTTTGAGCCCTAAAGGGGACAGCAACTCCATAGGAAGATCAACAGAGTCAACTAACCTGGACCCTTGGGGCTCTCTAAGACAGAACCACCAACCAAAGAACATACAGGGCTGGACTTAGGCCTCCCCACACATATGCAGCAGATAGGCAGCTTGATCTTCATGTGGGTTCTGAACAATTACGGTAGTGCTGTCCCAAAAGCTGTTGCCTATATGTGGGATAAGTTCTTCTAGCAGGACTGCCTTGTCTGGCCTCAGTGGGAGGAAGCACCTAGCCTCACAGAGACTTGATGATGTGCCAGGGTTGGGGGGATACCCAGGGGACCCCCACCTGTTCCGAGGAGAAGGGGACGGGGTGGGGGAAGGATTGTGGGAGGGAGTGACAGGGAGGAAGGACAGTGATCAGGATGTAAATAGAATAATAAAAATAATAAAATTAAACTAAAAAACAAAAAGATAAGCAAGTTAGGCAGATAAGAGGGCCGGGGCTCCCAGCTAGTCATGAGATGGCCCACAAAGCCCTTGAGTAACATGTACAGCACTATTGTTCCTGTATACATTCTTGCTCCTAATACAGCTAACTGCAAGAGACTTAATTGTAGGGAAGGGTGGCTGCTAACAAGAGGCTTCCATTGCAGATTACCCCCATAGACAAAGAGGTAATCAAGAAAGGCTGGAAAAACATCTTGGTGGCCATGAGAGACTTAACTCCCTACCATGGTACAACTATGAGCTGATCATGTGAGAACAAAGAGAACTTAGTGTAATTAACAGCACTTGAGGTCAGAGGGTAGTAAAGCTGATCCAATGACTAACAACCAGCAGGACCTCCAGGTCAAAGCTGGAATCAGAGATGGGCAGAGGAAGGTTTCAATAACCTTAATTGGGTGGCACTAATTGGGTTTATGAACACTGTATAATCATTTCCCTGGCATAGAGCAAGTAGGCCTTCCACTGCCTTATCCCATGATAGCCCAGAGAACTCACCAGTCTCCATAGAGACTACCCCCACCTTTGTCCAGTTTTTGCCCTTGCTCTATAAAATTCAATGATTCTTTTCTCCTTTGGAAATCACAAGACTTTTCCCCTATGTGTATGCATGCCCAATTTGAAAAGATGAATCTTTGAAAGGTAGCAAAATAAAAGACACTTCATGTATGTACTGAAAGTTGGGGGGTGGTCTGGGGTTTCAGAAGAGACAATTGAGGGAGGGGTTCAACTGGTGTTCTGCAAGAATGCTTATCAAACAGAAATAAAATGTCAGTTCAAACCAGTCTGGAAAGCTGCTGAGTAATACCCAGGGACATGCGCAATGAGCCTGGTCTGGACTCATCCACACTTGCTCAGCACCAGCACCCTTCCCAGCCTGCTGCTCCTTGAAGAACTCTGGAGTCTTCTGGAATGGTCAGTTTTCATTGTCAAAGAGACACAATCTAGAATCATCTGAGTAGAGAGTCTCAGTGGGAGAGTCTCCTGAACGGGTTGGCCCTTGGGGATTGTTTTGATCTTGTTGATCAGCGTGGAAAGACCCATCCTAAATGTGTGTGGCAACATTACCTAGGTTTGAGTTCTGGATTATGTGAACTAGAAAGATGTAGACTGAACACAGGTTTGCACACAATCGTTCACTATCTCCCCAGTCTTGGTCATGGGTGAACTAGCTACTTTAAGTTCCTGATGCCTTGACGTCCCCCACCATCATGGACTGGAACCTGGAACTGTGAACTAAGACAAAACCTTTCTCCCCTCCCCCCCCCATTTGCTTTTTTCAGGGTATTCTCACAGCAAATGACGCCAAGGAAGCCTCTATCCTTTTTTGGGTCATCCATCCCTGCCCCAACCATCTCTCTCCTGCTTATATCCTTTCTGTGTCTTCTCATCTTAAAACCACCTCTGGGTAACCACGCCCGTGTTGAAACATATCTCCAGGGAAAAAGAGGGCAGCAAGTTCAGGCTCCACCCTTCCTTGCCACAGGCCCCTGAGCCAGAGAGCTGTGGATATAGTTCAGTTGGTAGAATGCTTTCCCTGGGCTCAATGACCAGTGCTGCATAAGCCAATAGTAGCTTGGTTTTATTTGTTCAGTTTTTAAAGACAGAGTTTCTCTGTGTAGCCTCCAGGCTGTCCTGGAACTCACTTTGTAGACCAGGCTGGCTTTGAACTCATAGAGATCATCCTGCCTCCACTTCCAAAGTGCTGGGATCAAAGGCATGAGCCACCACATCAGGCTCTAAGCCAGTAGTAGTATTGGACCAAGCCTGAAATCTCAAAATCTCAGCACCGGGAAGCAGAGGCATCAGAAGTTCAGGGTCATTTTTGGCTTATATAAGGAGTTTGAAGCCAACATGAATTATATAAGACCCGAGAGAGAGAGAGAGAAGTGAAGACCCCTCAAACCCCAGAAGAAGGAACATGAACAAGGTCTTGCTGCATGTAATGCAGATGATCCCAGAACACATGTTAAACTTTTCTTTGAAAACAAGATTTAAAAACTGGTGTGATGTTCCTTCTTTTTGCCCCTTTTCATTCTGTATTTGGAAAATAACTGTAAATACTTATCAGGGCTTTTCACAAATGTGTCATGTGTTTTGAATGTTGTACTTTCCCATTCAAGAATTAAATTGCTACTTAAAGCCGTCTATCATTTTCTTACAAAACCAGACTGTGCCTTGCAGAAAAGTTTTATGTCAAGCTAGCCCAGGGGTCTGTCAGGAAGGCTTTGGGAAGGGCTGGAGTTGAAGCTGAGTCCCGTACAATGTGTGAGGGCCCCAGAGTGTGCAAGCCTGGAGCTCGCTGGCCACTAGAGCCAATTGCTGGCTCTGAGCATGCGCGAAGGCACAGCTCTGAGCTAGTTAACAGCTCTCGGGCCAGTGGAAAGTCCCATGCCAGACGCATGTGAGCAAAAACTGCATCTTGTACTCCACCTCCCTGAGGTAAAAAGAAAGGGAAAAGAAAATTAATGTGGATGAGGAGACTTGTCTGGTTTCTATCAAGACCAAAAGTGGGGCCGTTGGGGCGAGAGGGCCCTGGCACTGACTTGAGCCAGGCTCTGTGTAACACCCTTGAGTCATCATGCAAGTCCTTGGGTGGTGGCTGCCGACAAGTTAAGGACAGTGCAAACCTTGTTTTTAACTTGTCAGGTCCAATCCAGTGGGATGGAGGCCGAGGGAAGCCCTTCCACCAGGCCAGGGGGCCCACTCCAGGGATCAAGATGGATGGATGGCCAGGATTGCATGGGGTATTCATAGACCAATGTGTGTTCCCAGAAATTCTGTTGGCAGAGGAGCAGGGTCAAAAGGTTTGAAGGGTAAAATTTGCAGTCCCAAAACATGTGGAGACTGCTTCATGGCAGCTCTCCCTGGTCACATCTGTTGCCACCTGAGGGACAAGGGTTCCTTCAGGTTAGGGTTTAAGTTCCATGCATTTAAAAGGCCTAGTTACCCATCCTAGTGTGGGGCACACAGTAGGAGTTCAGTTAATGGGCACTGAGCAGAATGACTGTGGAAACATCATTCTGAGTTTTATAGTATCTTTGCTCTGATTGGTAAGGACTGGAAAAGGGGACAAGGTAATTTTATTTTGAAGTCATCACAGATGAGTCAATAGACTCACACATCGTCCTCAGAGAGTGTCTGTTTGGGCTGAGATCCTGCAGTTCCAAGACATGCAAAGTCAGGTGTCATCTTGGATTCACTAGAGCCATGATGAAGATTATAGGATGAATTTGCCTCAGCTTAGATATCCCTGTGAATCCGAAGACAGCCTGGTCTACAGAGTGAATTTCAGGACATCCATGGCTACACAGTGAAACCCTGTCTTGAAAAATAACAAGAAAAAAAAATCATGCTGAAATCTTTCTCCCTACCAGGATGGTTATCTGGAGGTGAGGCTTCAGACCGATGATTAGAACAAGAGGCTGGGGCCCTCATGGATGAGATTAGTGCCCTTATAAAAGAGAGCTCATAAAGCTAGCTGGGGAGATGGCATGGTGGGTAAGAGTGCTTTCTGCCAAGCATGAGGACTTGAGTTCAAATCTTCAGTATTCCCACAAAAAGCCTGATTGATGTGTCCACATGGATGAGTGCAAGTCTACAACCCCAGCACAGTGGTGGAGGTGTGTGTTGGGGGTGGGGTGGGGACAGATAGGAGGTGGCTCTGGGGCTTGCTCACTCACATGCTAGCTCTAGGTTTAGTGAGGTCTCTGGCCTTGGTTACAGACTCCTATCTATTACACACATGGCTGGCCCTCAAACACTCACATGAACCAGAGACTCTAGAGACCTTCTCTGTCCCTGCCTCTGTGTGAGGACAGAGCTAGAAGGAGTCATCTGTAAAGCAGGAACCAGAACTTCACCAGGAACTGACTGGTAAACCTCTGCCTGGAGCCTGGGTTCTCTATCCCAGATCAAACTCCTATTGTTGGTAATGTATCCCACACCCACTGTTTTGTTACGGCATCCCAAATGGACTAAGACACCTGTGAACATGGAGTTTCTCCCTGGGAACCCCACGAATAACAGACTTAGTCTAGAACGATGACTAACATGGAGTGAACGAGTGGGGCAGAACTTTCAGAATGAAAATCCACTCATGGTGTGAACAAGAATTCCATGAGCAAAGCTGTGCCTCTTCTGTCCCATGGAGCCCCTGTCCCGCTTCACCTCCATCCTTCTCAGGGCTGACCTGGGTTTAACTCCATCAGTGCTGTTGGGGGCCAGGTACTTAACCTGTCTGAGGCTCAGCTTCCTCACCTGCATATTTGGTGATGAGAGTAAGCTGTACCTCATAGGACTGTTTGTGGAGTTCATGTACTAACAGGGCCTAGGGTTGAGAAGATGGCCTAACATCTAATAGAGACCCAGAGAGCGTGACTGCTGTTCCCTGGGAGAACAGACGGTCCCAATGCTATGAAGGACACCGTGACTTAGTTCACAAAGACAAACTGCGCCTTGAGAAGATACCCAAAGTGCGTGAAGCCTCCAGAAAAGTTCAACCAGGATACAGGACAGCCTAGAGCTATAGTATTCATTCATTCATTCATTCATTCATTCATTCATTCACTTATTCTGAGTATCAAAACTAGTACCTCACATATCATACACAAATGCTGTACCACTAAGCTACATCCTGGACCCTCCTATCTATGTGACTCAGGGCAAACTAATTCCACTAGACTAGAGCTTAAAAGAAAAAGGAGGTTCTCTTACATTGACCACCTAAGAGTCGTGCTGTAAGAAGCAACACCTCCTCCTTACCTCTACCATCCACTAGGCAGCTGCGAAGAAGCAACCATGCATTTCCATCCATGTTGGCCAGGCTGGTGTCCAGATCGGCAATGCCTGCTGGGAGCTCTACTGCCTGGAACATGCCATCCAGCCTGATGGCCAGATGCCAAGTGACAAGACCACTGGGGGTGGAGATGACTCCTTCAACACCTTCTTCAGTGAGACAGGAGCTGGCAAGCATGTGCCCAGGGTAGTGTGTATAGACCTGGAACCCAGTTATTGGTGAAGTTCGCACTGGTACCTACCGACAGCTCTTCCACCCTGAGCAGCTCATCACAGGCAAGGAAGATACTGCCAATAACTATGCCCGTGGCCACTACACCATTGGCAAGGAGATCATTGACCTTGTCTTGGACAGGATTCGAAAGCTGGCTGACCAGTTCACGGGTCTCCAGGGCTTTTTGGTTTTCCACAGCTTTGGCAGAGGAACTGGCTCAGGGTTCACCTCCCTGCTGATGGAGCAGCTCTCAGTCAATTATGGAAAGAAGTCCAAGCTGGAGTTCTCCATTTACCCAGCCCCCCCGTTTTCCACTGCTGTGGTTGAGCCCTACAATTCCATCCACATCACCCTGGAGCACTTTGATTGTGCCTTCATGGTAGACAATGAGGCTATCTATGTCATCTGTCATAGAAACCTCGACATTGTGCACCCAACCTATACTAACCTAAACAGGTTGATAGGTCAAACTGTGTCTTCCATCACTGTTTCCCTCAGATTTGATGGGGCCCTGAATGTTGGTCTGACAGAATTCCAGACCAACCTGGTGCCCTACCCTTGTATCCACTTCCCTCTGGCCACTTATGCCCCTGTCATCTCTGCTGAGAAAGCCTACCATGAGCAGCTTTCTGTAGCAGAGATCACCAATGCCTTCTTTGAGCCAGCCAACCAGATGGTGAAATGTGATCCTTACCATAGTAAATACATGGCTTGCTGCCTGCTGTTCCGTGGTGATGTGGCTCCCAAAGATGTCAATGCTGCTATTGCCACCATCAAGACCAAGTATACCATCCAGTTTGTGGACTGGTGCCCCACTGGCTTCAAGGTTGGCATTAATTAACAGCCTCCCACTGTGGTACCTGGTGGTGACCTGTCCAAGGTCTAGAGAGCTGTGTGCATGCTACGCAACACCACAGCCATTGCTGAGGCCTGGGCCCACCTAGATCCCAAGTTTGATCTGATGTATGCCAAGCGTGCCTTTGTGCACTGGTATGTGGGTGAGGGCATGGAGGAGGGGGAGTTCTCTGAGGCCCGTGAGGACAAGGCTGCCCTAGAGAAGGACTATGAGGAGGTTGGTGTGGATTCTGTGGAAGGCGAAGGTGAGGAAGAAGGAGAGGAATACTAAATTAAATGTCACAAGGTGCTGCTTTCACAGGGATATTTTTTCTGCTCCAACATAGAAAGTTGTGGTCTGATCAGTTAATTTGTACATGGCAATGTGTGCTTTCATACAGTTACTGACTTATGCTTTAAATATAAATGATTTATCAGAGACCCAAGCAGTCAACTTCACTGATGCGTTTTAAATAAAACTCCCTGTCTTGAAAGAAAGAAAGAAAGAAAGAAAGAAAGAAAGAAAGAAAGAAAGAAAGAAAGAGATGGAGCACATATCTGTGTATCATCCCAGCACTCAGGATGATGAACCAGGAGGATTTTGAGGTCAAGGCAGCTTGAGCTGCATAGGGAGTTCAGCATTAACCTGGGATGCATGGTAAGATCCTGTCTTCAAACCTAGAGATGCTTTGGGAGACAGCTTAGCTTGCCAAGCAAGCAAGAGGACCTGGGCTTAATCCATGTGAAAAGCTAGGCATGGTGGTGTGCACTTGTAATCCTAATTCTGGGGAGCAGATACAGAAGGACTCCTGGGGCACACTGGCATCCTGCCTTTGCCCAGTCAGAGAGTTCCAGACCAATGCAAGAGCTTGTCTCATAAATCAAGGTAGACAGTTACTGAGGAAAGACACCTGAAGATCTCTGGCTACCACACATCTGTACATACAAGGTGTACCCACACACGAAAAACTACATATATAGACGTCAAAAACTATCCAGTCATAGCACTCAGTAACTTGATTTTCCCAAAACCTGAAGATGTGCATGATTGCTCGGCTGCCTCATGGTAGCAGTGGGCTTATCTCCAATCTTTAAAACTGTTCGTGTCTGTGGTGAGCTTGCTGCCTGCCCAGACAGAAGTGAGCTCTCAGGCTCCTCTTCCAATGAACAGGAACTAGTTCAGCTAAGCACTGCCAGGAGAGCATTGCCAGGTGAGCTGGCATACATCTGTGATTCGGCTCTGGGTAGATGGAGGCAGCAGGATCAAGACTCAGGATTATCCTTGGTTACACAATGAGCTAAGGCTATCTGCAACCCTGTCAGAGACAGAGAGAGAGAGAGAGAGAGAGAGAGAGAGAGAGAGAGAGAGAGAGAGAGAGGTGAGGGAAATGGGGAGGCATTCCCTAGACTTCACAGCTATCTAGTGTCTCCTTATCACTTCTCTGACTACGAAGGAAAGGACAGGATTTAGCTGTGATATCTGTGGCTTGGAAGCCCCAGCCTGGGAACCACAGGACTGAAGAAGAACACACTTTGAAACCTAATTTGGGACACAAGGTTGAACAATGAGTTTTCTCATTTTTGAAAGTATTTGAAAAGGAATGGTGTCTTAGTTATAGTACCTACTGCTGTGATAAAATACCATGATTAAAAGCAACTTGGGAAGGAAAGGGTTCATTTCCTCCTACACTTCGACATCACAATCCATTATTAAAGGAAGTCTGTACAGGAACTCCAGGCAGGGACCATGGAAGAGCACTGCTTACTGGCTTTCTTCTCATGGCTTGCTCAGCCTACTTTCTTATACAACTCAGGACCACCTGCCCAGAATTTGTATCCCCCACTCTCATGGCTGTTCCCTCTCACATCAGACATTAGCCAATGAAACATCCCATAGACTTGTGTACAAGCAATCTGGATGGAGGTATTTTCTCACTTGAAATTCCTTTTCCTGGATAACTTTAGCTTTTGTCAACTTACACACACAAACACACACACACACACCAGAACACATAAAAACCACATTATCTTTGGCTATATGTTTTAAAGGTATCACACCTTACAAGAAATCAAGGAACCAGCCACAAAAATGTATTGAAAAAAAAAATCTCAGTCACAACAACAGCACAAAGTTGAAGGTGCTCTGGACAACTTGAGAGGAAGTGTGGGCATAAAAATGGCCTCAGCAGGGCACATACCAGAACTCAGGAGGCAGAAACAGGAGGATTTCTATGAGTTCAGGGTCATCCTGGACTAGTAAGTACCAGACTATCTTGGACTACATAGCAATAGTAGAAAGATCCTATATGTTAAAGGGGGAGGGCTCCCCGGCATCTAGCCATGACTCCCTTTTGTGGATCCAGTGGTTCATGATGTTGGCCACATCTTGTTATCAGGACAGGAGCCATCAACATGCTTTAGTCACAGTAACTGGCTCAGATGAAAGAAGATAGTATAAGCCAAGTGATACTCAATGCTAGTGTTTGGGAATGTGAGACAGAGACATTGAGTGAGGAATAGAGTTGCTACAGCCATTTTTGTTACTTGGAAGGCAGTCATCCTGAAAATGATTCAGTCTTGAGGCATCAGTACTGAGAAAATGTCAGGTAGTAGAGTGGAGCCCAGGTCATAGTTAAGTCCTCTGGAACAAAGTGTACAAGAATTGCCTTGACCTGTACGTTTGGATCAAATGACTCAATACATTTACTATCTTGAGGCCCCAGTGAAGGGAAGAGAAACCGACATATTTTGAAATACAGGAATTAGTGAAAGAGTTTGCTTGCTGTTACTAAGATATATATATATGGCTGTGTATACTGTTTTAAAAGGACGTTTATGTATGTTACTGGGATGAGGGCTGCAATGTGAGACAGCATAGCTTTGATTCTGGTGAGAGCCCCAGTAGCTACCTCAGATCATGTTTGATGACATTGCCATCTGAGTGTGTGTGAGCAAGAGGCAAGATAAGAAGCTAGCTAGAGTACTCCACTTCTGTGAAACAACTGTCCTAGTTTACTTTCTGTTGCTGTGATCAAATTCTCTGACCCAATACAACTTAGAAAAGGAAGGAATTAATTTCATTTACACTTCCAGGTCACAGTCCATCACTGAGGGAAATTGGGGCAGACATTCAAGCAAGAACTGAGGGAGAGACTGTGGAGGAACCTTGTTCTCTCAGGTTCATGCTTTAGCTTCCTTGTCCTTATTTATATTCCTTAGAGTCTAGCATAACCTGCCAAAGGATAGTGCTGCCCACAGTGGGCTGTGATTACCTGCATCAATTAATAATCAAAATAATACACATACACAGAGAGAGAGAGACAGAGAGAGAGAAAAACAGAGACAGAGAGAGATACCCTACAGGTCAACCTGCTATCTGCAATTCCTCAGCTGACTCATATGACTCTAGGCTAAGACAAATTGACAGAGCTAACCAGGACATATAATGAACACAGCGTCCAGCTGAAACTGCCTTAATCCATTTAAGAAGGCTGCCTCCAGCCCCTTGACTTAATGACTTCCCACTATCCTCAACACCCGAAAGGTTCCATTTTACCTTCACACACTGGTGACCAAGCTTCCAACATCAGAACTTTTAGAGAGCACACATCTACAGTATTCAGCCCATAGCCTACATGGAGCCATCAAAATAAGGGTGCTGGGGTAACTCTGAGACAGATAATTCCCAGGTAATGGAGTTAACTGCGGAACAGATGATTACCAGAACTTGGAACCTTGGACAAGGGTCTCATGGATTGCCAATGCTGGTCTGGAAGAAAACACAGAGCTTGCAGTTAGGTTCCTGAAAGCAGGTGGTAAGAGTTTAGTGTCCACACTGCCAAGGTGGTGGGCCAGGGATTGTTCTGATGCCCCCAAGTGCGTGGCTCAGTAGATGAAGGAACCTGTGTAGCTAGTCCACTCTTCCTGAGGGTCCATAGCTGGTGTGCTCCTGTGACATGATAAAGAGGCTGGGGGAGGCTGGAGGAGTTGGGAAGAGATGCCCATGAGGCCTCGGGCTCTTGAAGATGAGCCTATACACACTGGAAAACAAAAGGAAGTCCTCCCAGTTTTCATCGGTGTCTCTTCTTGGCAAAACCAAACAGGAGCCAGCTGTCATGAGACAGAAAAAGAAGGGCCAGTGAGAAGGCTCAGCAGGGAAAGAGGCTTGCTGCCAACTCTGATGACTTGAGTTTAATCCTCAGGACCCACATAGTAGGAGAGAATCAATACTTGCAAGTTGTCCTCTGACTACCATACACATACTGGAGCATGTATGTGCATGCTCAAATGCACACACTAAATAATAAATGTTTACTTAACTATTTTAAATACATTTCCACAGGTAAAGCCAGTGGAGAGGTCCCTTCTAGTGTGTGTGTGTGTGTGTGTGTGTGTATGTGTGTGTATATAGATATATATATATATACACAATGAAAGCCTGTATATACACAGGCTTTCATTAAATAACCCTGACTGTCCTGCATCAGGCTAGCCTCAAACTCACAGAGATTTACTTGCCTCTGCATCCTGAGTTCTGGGATTAAAAGAATTTGATGGAGATGTTTCTGGCTTCAAGAAAGAAGCCAGGGTTGGAGAGATGGCTCTGTGGGTAAAGGTGCATCCTGCAAAAGCCAGATGAGCTGATTTCTATCTCACAACTCAGTCGAAGGTAGAAAAGGAGATTCAGCTCCACAAAGTTGTCCTCCGGTGGCCATGGGACTGTCCCTCAACATATCACATACACACAGAGAGGGGGGAGGGGGAGAGGGAGAGGAGAGAGGGGGGAGAAAGATAATTAAAAAGAAGAAGGGGCTAGGGAGATGGCTCAGTAGTTAATGTGCTTGCCACTCTTCACAGGCCTCCAGTCAGTCCCCAGCACCTCCACTGGGCAGCTCACAATAGCCTGTAACTCCAGCTCCAGGGGATCTAATGCTCTCTTCTGACCTCTAAAAGCCTGCAAATTTTGTGACAGGTACACACATGTGTACAAATTTTAAAAGTTAACTCTTTTTTTTTTTTTTGGTTTTTCAAGACAGGATTTCTCTGTGTAGACCCGGCTGTCCTGGAACTCACTCTGCAGACCAGGCTGGCCTCGAACTCAGAAATCTGCCTGTCTCTGCCTCCTAAGTGCTGGGATTAAAGGCATGTGCCGCCACTGCCCGGCTAAAAGTTAACTTTTTAATGAGAAGACGAGGAGGAAGCAGTCTTAAGCTTAAACAAGGGGAAAATGTATCTTCCTCCATAGGTGGAGCTCCAGGGGAGCAATTTCTAGAAAGTTTAACCATATGATGGGGGCTCACATCCTTCTCATCTCTTCCCTCTAATCTGGCCCTTGTCTTGTGTCTTAGTTAAGGTTTCCATTGCTATGAAGAGATACTGTGACCTAGGCAACTCTATAAAGGACACCATTTAATTGGGGCTGGCTTACAGGTTCAAAGGTTCGGTCCATTATCATCATGGTGGAAAGTATGGGGTCGTCCAGGCAGGCATGGTGCTAGAGAAGAAACTGATAGTTCTACATCTTGATCCAACGGCAGCCAGAAGACCGGCATACAGACAGCTAGGAGGAGGGTCTCAAAGCCCACTCCCAGAGTGACACGCTTCCTCCAATAAGGCCACACCTCCTAATAGTGCCACTCTCTGGGCCTAGCATGTTCAAACCAGGCTGTCTTAGTTCCAAGCATGGTCTCCAGATATGATACCAATATCCAGATTTAGTAACATACACTCTTCCTGCCCCTCATACCTCTCATATTTTTTCTTTTAAAAAGATGTCCTAATGTAATGCAAGATGAACTTACATTTCTGCTTCTCCCACTCCATCTTCTGATTCAGACTAAGATTCTTGGTGTGGGCCATCACACCCAGCTGATGGCCATCTGACTCTGCATCCATGTTTCCAATCAAGGAAAGATTTCCCTGGAGCTGCCACTGGTGTTCCAGGCCACAAACCTGTCCCCAAATCAATCACCATTGAGTGGACTGGGAACACTCTCTTTGATACATACCACTAGGATTCATTCTTAGACTGGAGACACAGCATTGGTACTAATCAGGGGTCTCTCAGAGGCTTAGTAATCACCTGTCAAGGGTTCTGAATATGAGTATGATTCAGTGATTTTCAATAGAAACAGACTCTCTGCATCCAATGACCAGCTAAGCACCTCAAAGCATCATGAAGATCAAGGGCTGGGAAGTTGGAAAGAAAAGTCGGATGCAAAAGAGAGGAGAGCAAAGCAACTAGGAGCCTGTGAGGATAGACAGGAGCCCGAGTCAGTGCCCCCATTCCTCAAAATCTGATTTTCTTTGTTATGAGATCAGTATGCAAGACCTTGTAGACAGTGAAAGTAAACCCAGGCAAAGTGAATTCACAAGGCTGGCTACTGCTTTCTAGCAGCGGTGAAACGTTGCTGGCCAGGCTTGTCCTCCAAACCACAGGCAAAGGCCTCTCCCAGTTCTCCTCTCCTGCCTGTACTGAAAACACCCAGGAAAGGAGACTCTGAAGGGCCACCTTCAGCTCAACCAACAAGATGCATCATGACCCCACATAACTGTCCCTAGGCACACAAAAGTCTCTGTCCACGGGGGAAATGTGTTTCTTTTTCTTCATTTTGAGATTCTGGTATTAGGTAGGATTTATGCACTTAAGAAATACACAAAGTGAGATATAACCAGTAAATAGAATTCTCCTTCCCTACTTCTCTCCAAAGGAAAACTGGCCCTCTGGGTCTATCATGGGCCAGCCTCTGGCAGAGAATACTAAAGAAAAATAAACCCCATGGAGCTCTCAGCCCCCCTCTGAGTCACCAGACCACTGTCCACACCCTCCCTGGAGCTCCCCTGTGCCATTTCCTGTTCTCATTCAGGGAGCCAACATGAGGCACCTACTGTGTACTAGGGAAAAGAACAGGTAAGATTGGAGGAGAATGAAACTGAGCTCTCCTCCAGAGGGACCGACCTCCATCCTTCCAAAATTGCCCTTCCTTCCAGAAACTTCTCAGATGTCATCCCAGGCACTCTGGCACAATCCCACAGCCCCTGCTCATGTCTCCACACGGCTGTTTGTGATTATCTACAGTATGTGTGTATATGACATGTCATTTTTGTTTTTAATGAATGCTTTATTTTTGTTGGTCCCATCTTCCCCCTAGAGCATGCAAGACCTTTGAAGGTTGGATTTCTAGTCGTTTTTTTTCTCTGTGCCTAATGACAACGTGCAGTGTACAAGGCTGTGCTCAAAAGGGAGAGGACCATAGGGGTTTCCAAAGACAACAAAGAGTCTTTCCACAGTCCTTCAGGGATGCAGAATGTGCTTTGCATACATTGCTTCCTTGCTCCTCACCCTGCTTTGAGTGGCCCTGATACAGCCATCCCTATTGTCCCATTGTCCTATTCAACTGATGGATGGCTGGGGTGTTTGAGAAAGTGGTGGACACAGAGCTCCAGCATGAGCTTCTGTCTGGGGTGTCCACACTGAGCTCCATGTTTCCACTAACCTAGGTGTGGTCAAATTGTGGAATAATTACTAGGAATTTAGTCTGTGCTGGGCTCTGAACCACATATGGCTTCACACAATTCTAGTTTTGGAGGTTGTTACTCTTCTCACTTTTAGTAAGAAAAGCAAGGTAACTTGTGGACAGGAGGTATGGGTAGTACAGTACGGTGTATATGCATGT
>JADRCH010000175.1:4968953-4989968 GCA_019843965.1 Rhynchomys soricoides
TTACCAAACTGTGGTTTTCAGGCTGTGCCTTGCCTGTGCCTGGCTCTACGCTGCCAAACTGTGGTTTTCAGGCTGTGCCTTGCCTGTGCCTGGCTCTACGTTACCAAACTGTGGTTTTCAGGCTGTGCCTTGCCTGGCAACTCCATTTGACTTCATTTTGAAAAATGCAGAAGCAGGAGGATTCTGCACCTGGTGGGCATATAAATGCCACCACCTGTCCAGCAACCCATCAGACACAGGCTGGTTAATAACATGTTCGTAAAAGCAAAAAGGGTGTTACCCTATAAACTTGCTGAAGTAGAGTGGGACCATATGAGCACATGGGGGTATTAAAACTGTGTCAGTAAGGCCAGACCCCAAAGCACCAGACTAAGGAAGGGCACAACACTCTCACCAGGACCCCATAGAGAGGAGGATACTTAACACTGTCGTAGTAACATGTGACCTGTCATCTTACCATTGGTGTGTATGTCTAGAACTGATGAGCAGAAAGTTCCTAATTGTCTCAGGTACTTCTGCTGACTTAGGTCCTCATTGCTAATGCAACCTACTCAAACTGCTGATTTTGTAATACATATATATGTATTACAATATATATATATATATATATAGAGAGAGAGAGAGAGAGAGAGAGAGAGAGAGAGAGAGAGAGAAAATAACGGGTGTTCTTAAAGCTAACAGTGGTGTGGCCTGGAATAAAAGAACCTGGGCTTGGAGCCAGAGAGATGATTCAGCAGTTAAGAGCACTTGTTCCTCTTGCAGAGGACCCAGGTTCAATTCCTAGAACTGACACAGTGACTCTTAACTATCCGTAACTCCAGAGGATCTGACACCCTCTTCTGTCCTCTGTAGGCACCGTGCATGCATATAACATGTTTACATACATGCAGGCAAAGCACTCATACATGTAAAATAATTCCAAAGAAGTTAAAAATTAAACAAAGAATATGTGCTTGAACCATAAACTCACAGCAGCTGTGGCTGCCTCCTCATGATCTGTAGGAGAGCAAGCCAGTCAATCTCCCAGCATGGATGGAGGAGGGACTATTGGGCCCCCAACCCTTGCTGAGGAGTGATTGACAGTAGATGACTGCTTGGAAAGAGAGAATCAGTTTTCTTTAAGGGTATGGCTCCTGATTGGCTGGCCATGCACCAGTGCATAGCCCCAACACCTCTGCCTACAGCACTAATCAAACTCAGTGGGTTATTAAAAAAAAAAAAAGATGAAATGAAGTTGTGAGGGCATGCAGTTGAGGGGAGAATCCAAGAAAGTGGGAGCGGCAGGAAATTATCAAAGAATAAGTAAAAATACATACGATTTAAAAAAGAATCCGTGTTTGCCAGTGGTCAACTATCAAGGGAAATTGGACTGCTTAGCAAATTGTAGCCAACAAACCTGACTTAGCCTGTGAATTTATTGTTACTGAATGTATTCTGACACTGTGGAATATATATATATGTGTGTGTGTCATATATATATACACACACATATATATATATATGTTTCTGACATAATACGCTCACATTCTGATTAAAATTATCAGAGTTTGGCCCTGAGGATGCTTGACTTGCTTATGGCTGACAGATGCAGGGAGGAGCTGCTGGGGTGCTCGGTGCTGGCTGACAGATGCTCTAGGTTAACCCCAGCATTTTAGAGGTTATTATGAGATGGGATGAGTCAGGCTTCCAGGGAATCCACTCATAGCTTCTTGGCAGAACGGTCTATGGCACTGAGCCTTACTGGGAGCTGCTGAAGCACAGTGTGCATGTGCTTCTCTCATCCAGAGCTCTCTCCCTTCAGATGTGAGCAGGAACCTGGATTCCTCCAGTGGGGAGAATAAGAGGCTAAAGTCATAAACAGATGGATAGAGGAATGTTGTGCATGGTGAGTATCAAGTGCTTCATCCTCTGAGCAGGTGAGAGATGGTTTCTCCTTCCTAAGAACCAGAATCATAGGCAAGGAAAACACCAAGGGCATGCACTAAGCCATTTTCAAGGGAAAGATAGATTTAACAAAAAAGAAAAGAAAAGAAAAGAAAAAAAAGAGAGAAAGAAAAAAGAAAGAAAGAAAAGAGAAGAGAAGAGGTCAGGACATGACTGTTCCTAGTTATGGTGGAGAAGGTTTATTGTAGATAAAAGGCATAGTGAGAGGTAGGGTGTCTTAGGGTTTTACTGCTGTGAACAGACACCAAGACCAAGGCAACCCTTATAAGGACATTAACTGGGGCTGGCTCACAGGTTCAGAGGTTCAGTCCATTATCATCAAGGTGGGAATATGGAAGCATCCAGGCAGGCATGGTGCAGGCGGAGCTGAGAGTTCTACCTCTTCATCTGAAGGCTGCTAAGAGAAGACTGGCTCCCATGGGGTTAGAAGAAAGGTCTCATTGCCCATCCCCACAGTGATGCACTTCCTCCAACAAGGCCACACCTACTCCAACAAGGCCACACCTCCTAATAATGCCACTCCCTGGGCCAAGCATATTCAAACCACCACACAGGGACATCTGAGAGAGTCCAAAGTGAACATGATCTTGAGCTGGGCCATGTGAGGAGAGGGGATAGGAAAGAGGCAGACCAAGAGGCCAGGAAGGTAAAGGATAGACCAAAAGAGGACAGGTAACCAAAATGGTTGGCTTATACAGGGAAGGGCAGCTAGGGGAAAGGAAGAAGTTTGGGATAGGAGATGGGATATTCCAGACATGCCAGTAACAGGTAGGAACTGAGGGATGCTGGAAGAATCTGGTGTCCGGCATCTGCTTTGATATGTTAAATGGGTACTTCAGTCATTTGTCCCCAGTTTGAGACCTAACAGTAAAGAAGGAACAGAGCTGAAAAAAAAAAAATGGGAAAAGGAGAGTGGATAGAGCTAAGACTGATCCTGTGCATGTTATCAGAGAGCCTCCCTGCAGCAAAGGAGCTAAGAGAGAACAGAGGGCGTTGGAGTCTGAAGCAGAGTGTCCCCTGCTAACGGATCCACTCAGCTCCCAGGTCCTTAGCTTTAGGCATAATAGGAAGGTCTGAGTCTGCCTGGTTGCAGGTATTAAATGAAAGATCAGCTAGGGCGTCCACTGGGGCTGTGTAAATAGATTTGTTAATGGGGGGGGGGGGGACGACAGTGTTTCTGAGTGTTTAAACATGGTGAGTCACCTCCTCAGTGACCCAAAGGAAAAAGGATCTTTTAGCAGCCAAAACATGCTTCTAAGGTCAGCGGTTTGTCTGTAGAAAATAAAGTCAACAATGATAGAGAATATTCCGGGTCACTATAGAGGCTGGGTATGAAGAACCCAGAGAAAATCCACGAAGTATTTGTCCTTGGTTATTTATGGAGTGCCGGATGGACAGACATGTACTTGGAGGGGAAAGTGAGCCAAGTAGTGTTGAGTTTAGGTCTGGTTCTACCTCCCAGCCCTTTGCTCCCAGAAATAAGACTCAGCCTCAAAATATATTTATAGATACCTAGATCATATAGCTAGGCTCTTCTCTGACTAGATCATAACTTAAAACAACCTATTTATTCTAATAACTTAAAATAACCCATTTGTGCTAATCTACATTCTACCACCTGGCTAGTTACCTGTGCTCAGATATCATGCATCTGTCTCATCACATCTTTCCTGTTGAATCTCCCGCTCCTGGCACTATACCAGAATCCTTTCTGCCTACAGGATGTCCAGCCTCCTACTTCCTGCCTAAGCTATAGGACATCAAATTTTATTTTGACAGGTACCACATCCATACAGACACAAGATATTTTCTCTGCAAAGTGGGGTCTCTTCTCACTAAAGCCTATCCTAACAAGAAAAGAAAACAATAAATCAAAGCAGTATTGATTCAAGGAAAAAGAAGTATAGGAGAGTACAGTCAGGGGGCAGCAGAGGGCATGGCTTCCTCTAGAAGTCAGTCAGGAAATGGACATTTTACAGGAGCCTTGATGACGCTTTTCAGAAGGAGGAATGGAAGATGCCTCTGGCTAACTGTTTATCCAGAGGAAAATATAATATTAAAGAAAAAAAATAGGAGACAGATATTGTCTTAGTTAGGGTTTCTATTGTTGTGATGAAACACCATGACCAAAGCAACTTGGGGAGCAGAGGGTTTATTTCAGCTTATATTTCCATACATATACTGTTCATCATCAATGGAAGTCAGGACAGGAACTCAAGCAAGGCGGACAATTGGAAGCAAAAGCTGATGTAGAGGCCATGGAGGGATGCTGCTTACTGGCTTGTTCCTCAAGGCTTGCTCAGTCTGCTTTCTTACAGACTCCAGGACCACCAGCCCAGGAATGTCACCACCCACAATGGGCTGGACCCGTCACCATCAACCACTAATTAAGAAAATGTCCCACAGTCTTGGGTTCAGCCTGAGCTTACGAAGCTATTTTCTTAATTGAGTTTCCTTACTTAGGTAACTTTAGCTTGTGTCAAATTGACATAAAACTAGCCAGCACAGATGTCAATATGGCTCAGCAGGAAAAGTGCTTGCTGCCAAGTCTAATGGTCTGAGTTCAATTCCAGATATCCACATGGTGGAAGGAAAGGACCAGCACCTACAACTTTCATACTCACGGGCCAGGGCAAACATATCCCCTCCCCCAAGCACATAAATCAATAATTTTTAATGCAGAAAAACCATGATGAAGGTTTTAGCAGTGCTTCCATGGTTGGGTTCATCTCTTTTACTCAGTACAATTACTGTAACCACACGTTGTCTCTATAGAGTATGACAATTCATTGTAAACTCTAAATATCAAAGGATGCTTGAGCCAGCAGGTTTGTTTTCCTCTGAGATAAAGTCTCCAAGAGAGACACTTGAACCATGGAGTCAGTCACTGTCAATCTGCATAGGAAGTGTGGACCACAGGGTGTCCTGTCAGTACACATTCAAATGTCACTGGGAGCATCACCATCTATGATGGCTATTCCTGGTTGTCAACTTGGCTACATCTGAAATGAACTATAATCCCAAAATGGAGGGCATACCTGTGATCCAGATCTTGAGACTAGAAGACACAGACTTCTGACCTGGATCTTGACATGGGATGACACATGTCTTTAATCCCAGAAGACAGAGGCAAGCAGATTTCTGAGTTCAAGGCCAGCCTGGGACAGAGCAAGTTCCAAATCCAGGCTTGGTGGTACACACCTTTAATCTGGGCCATACCTTCTGCTGAAGGCCTACATAAGGACAATGGAAAAAGGAAGGTTTTCTTCATCGTCGTCTGTTCTTGCCAGCACATCTGTTGGAACCTACTTCTTCAGGATTCCAGCTTATACAGAAAACCAGGTGAAACACCTAGCCTCATGGAAAGGAGCAACTACTAGATTCTTAGACTTCCCATTGACAGCTGCCCATTGTTAGATTAGTTGGATGGCAGAATATAAGCCATTCCAATAATTTCCCTTAATATTTAGAGACATTCCATAAATTCTGTGGCTTTAGAGAACCCTGACTAATGCACCATCAGAAAGGCCCAGGCCACTCAGTCCCAGACAAGCTGAGCTTCACAGCTACTTCTGTCTGGTTTGGGGAAACATGGATTATGAGATCAGTGAATGGTCAGCACAGCTGGGAAGCCTTAGGAAGGGAGAAAAGAGTGAGTTTAGCTTCTACAAGTGGCTAGGGCAGGGGGCACTTGCTAGCTACCATCTGTCCACTACATGGCCTGAACCCTCTGAAGTGTACAGCACACATCTGTGGCTAGTGAGCACTTATCTATGCCTTTAAGGAATGAAGGAGAGAAAGCCTTCTTCAGGGAAATGTTCTCCAAAATTCTGCTGAGGAGATGGTGAGCTAAAAATGTCCTGGGTCTGGCCAGACAGTACATTTGGTATTTGTACAGAAGGGATGGGGGCAGTGATGTTTCTATTTAGAACAAATGTGCATTTAGGGAAAGCAGTAGGGGGAACAAGTACTTTTTATTTTCTTTTTGAGAAAACTGTTTATAATAACAACAATTGCAGGATTTCAAAGCTGCATTTAATTGGCTAGCTGAATAAGTAAGTGAATAAATTTAGTATGCAGCTGGCCCCAAACAAAGGGGGAGGGAGATTAAACTGGTTGCTGTGAGTGCTTCCAGACCAGAGCAGACCATCTTCAGGAGCACCCCCAACCTCATTTTATAGTGTGTGTGTGTGCACATCAGTTTATGTGCACCACCTGTTTGTAGGTGTCCACATAGGATCTTCTAGAGCTGTAAGTACAAGCTGCTGTAAGCTGCCTTATGTGGGCGGTGGGTACCAAACCTGGGTCACCTGTAATCACTCTATTTTTTAACCGCTGAGCTGTCAGAAGCTACCAGAAGCTCTTCTCTTGCTTTTTAATGAAGCCATTATTAGGTAACCCTGATGCTGAGTGGAGACAGTTTGGGGGTGCTAGACATAGTCTTCACCCTTAAGGAGATTACAGATGTGTCCTGAGGCCAGAAGACAACAGTTGATGCCAGTGGACAGTCAGTCACATAGACGGACCAGGTCCTCTGTCATCATACCCTGCTCACTAATGTCAAATAGGCAATATCTTTCAACTGTCAATGCCAGATCCAGATCACTCCATTCAACAAGCATTGTACACCAGGCAGTGAGAATTCTAGGCACTGGCTACAAAGCACTGGAAAGAAATTATAAAACTCTGCTCTTGGGAGTTTTATAGAAAGTCTCACAATACAGAAAGAGGTAAGGAAATTATAAGCAGATTATGTGGAGACGCCTCAGGCAGCCAGGGGAAAGAGAATCACAATGGGGCTGGTCATGTTTTCCATCAAGGAAGAATTCCTACTTGCAAATAAAAATATATAAATAACCAAAAGGTGCAAAAGGAGGAAATATCACTGGAAAGAACATTCTAGACAAAGGAGTCAGCATGTTCCAAGGTCCTGTGTTGAAATGATGATGTTTGAGGAACCAGTTTCAGCACTGTTGCATCAGCTGTGAGGAGACCTGCAGGCAGGTGTTATGTAGGGTTTGGAAAAGTGAAGGGTTTTGCTGGGTATGGTGGGGACCGCAGCATTGAATCTCTGTGGGACTGTATGCTGTTGGAACACTTTGATGGAGAAATGGCATGGGTAGCTAGGGGAAAGCTCTGCTGACACACTGTGAGTTTCAGGGGATGAAGCTGAGTGAGGCTGGGATGCTTAGAATAAAATGGACCGGTGGGAAGGATGAGAAATGATTGGGTAGAGTCTCTCTCTCTCTCTCTCTCTCTCTCTCTGTGTGTGTGTGTGTGTGTGCACGTTTGTGTGTGTGCACGTTTGAATGTGTGAGTGCACATGATGGCAGGACACACATGCATGTGTGCAAATGTGCACATACATAGTGGCCAGAGTTCATCTTCCATTGTCTTTCCTCCAGTATCCTTTGGGTTTTGAGATAGGATCTTTCATTGGGACAGGGCATTCACTGATTAGGCTATGCTGCTAGCCAGCAAGCCCCAGGGATCCACCTAGCTCTGGGATTACAAGTTTGTGCCACCACACCACACTCAGCATTTTTATGTGAGTTGTGAGGATCAAAGTCAGACTTCTGGGGAGATGGAGCTGGGTATCAAGGTGGAAGAAGCCATGAATAAGGGTAGGGGGGTTCATGACCTCCCTTAGTACTTCCAGGGGTCATGAAGAGCAAGCAGTCGTCAGGAAGTGTGAGGCTCAGGAGAAAGGTCTGGGCTATGGAGGAGGCGTGGGGAGTATCAGAGACACACAGCAGAAATGTGGAAAAACTCTCAAGGAAGCCAGTGTGCACAGAAGAGAGATGAGTTCTGTGAGTAGACAGAGCACACTAGAGTCTGGGGACAGAGAGGGGACAGGCAGGGAATGACAGGCAGCCAGGCGATTGCCTTAAAAGTCAAGAGCAGAAAGGACTTTGAAAAGGAGGGCTGAATGCAATGTTAAATCCGCTAATAATGGGGCTGGAGACTCATGAGATCCTCAGCACCCGCATAAAAGCAAGGCATGGCAGCATATATCTGTAACTGTACCTTTGCATAAGTGGAGTGAATTGGATCCTGGGGACTCTGGCTAACCAGTCTAGCTCACATGGGGCATGCTAGGTTCAATGCTTCAAAAAATAAGGTTGAGGTCAATAGAGGAAAAAAACTAGTGTCAACCTCTGACCTCCACAGTCCCACACATGGTCAGGTAAGTTCATAAACATATAACACACACACACACACACACACACACACACACACACACACACACAGCTCTTTAACAAAGAAAAATCCTACCAATAAATTAAGAAGATGAGGTCTGAAAATTGACCACTGCATTTACCATCACCAAGGCTACTGGAGACTTTGAAAGGGTGACCTGTGGCCTGGTAGGGATCAAAGCCTGTATGGAAAAGATTCAAGAGATGACTATGACCTGGAAGGTGAAATAAACCCTTTCCTTTCCAAGTTGCTTTTGGCTGTGATGTTTATCACAGCAACAGAAACCCTCGGGTAAGTAGCAAATGAAGGAGGTAAGGGCTCAGCCCTGGGCCTTGGGGTCAGACCTGGCTGTCTGAAAGCCTCTCACCGCACCTGAAGAATCACTGTCTGGGAAATCATTGGTTTCTGGGGAGCACTCCTCTTCGTTTGCAGTAGCCACACTCTTACACCTACGCCGCACAGCTTGGAAGCCTTGCTCTGAGCTAAAGTCAACACCCATTACTTGTGTCAGTGTGTGCACTGTAATGATAGCTCTTGCTTCCCCCAAATCCAGACTGCGGCTGAGAGTCTAGGATTGGCTCAGCCTCTCGCAAAGTGTGTGCTGGCATCTCCAGTCCTCCCCAGCTAAGAAGCAGCTTTGTGTGCACATGGAAAATTCCTCTTCCAAGTCTGTGCCCAACGCCAGAGTTTGTGTTCTCAATACTGATACTAAATTGCCTCCAGATCTCCTGGCAATGGCATCTCCAAGGACGACCCTCTAGCACTCTCCTTTGAAATGGCAGCAGCCGGCCAATGTGCATTGAGAACCACATGAGAATGTGCAATTATTACGCACAGGTCACGGTTCATTTCAGCAAGTTCCTAAACCCAATCTAGGGTCACTCGATAGGATTTGGAACTCTTTCATACTCAGTGGTTCAAGAGTCCTAGAAATAGCATTGTTTATGCTTTTCTAGGAAAGTAAGACATAGTGCCAACACAAGAAACAAAAAACAAACATGCACTCACATACATGGAGGGGAAGCATGGCAGGGGGGAGGTCCTGATTTGGAGCTATGTCGGATTCCTGACTTTACATCTTCTTTTTTCTCCCCTGACTTTACATCTTGATTGTGGGTGCATTGATCTTTTCATTGTTGTGACCAAATACCTGATTGAAACAACTTAGAAAGAGAAAGATTTCTTCCCTTACAGGGTCAGAGATACCAGTACATTGTGATCGGGAAGGGGTGATAGAGAGTTTCCATCATAAAGAACAGAAAACAGAGGAAAGCAGAAACAGGCAGGGCCAGGGCAAGATGAAGCTCCCAGGATTGTATTCCCAGGAGTCTACTTCCTCAGCCTGGCCTTACTTTCCTTGGCACACTACCCCCTGATAGTCTGTTAAAATTATGAATTTCAAATTATGAATAATTATTAATTATGAAATGAATGGAAAAAGCGTTGATGCTAGCGAATCCTCAGGATCCAGTTGCTCCCGGTAGACATGTTCAGAAGTAAGTGTTAATAATCTGAGCATCTCTCAAGGTTGACAATCAAAATTAATCATCACAAACCAGTCATGAAGTCTGAGCACTTTCCACTTTCTCAGCTATAGTCAAGAATGGGGCCTGTTGAAGGACTGTCATGTGAATAAAGGGTTAAAGAATCAAGGGTGAGACATGTGGAAGGTATGTCAATCAATCATTATTTCTGTGATTTCCTATTTTCTCAACATAGAGATCCAATAGTCCCATGAGTATCTACTTGTGTGCGTGTGTGCTTGTTTGTGTATGTGTGTATTCACACATTTGTGTGTGAATGTGTGTGTGTGTGTATATTTGAGTTGTGGGTCAAGCTTCAACCCATTTGAGATTCCTGAATGTGCGCCCCTTTCCATCACTGTGTCTGGAAAGGGAGGTGGGGGAGGTGAACTCCCAGGAGTGGATTTGCAGGGTAGTGTGTGCAGTTGGAATGGTGCATGGTAGTTTGGACAGGTGCTATGAGATGGGAAAAAGGAAATCAGCCTTGGCTCTCTTCGCCCTGATGCAGCTCCAGAGCTGGATGTCTGTGGGCAGCTGCAGGAGAAAGCAAACTGAGCTATCTGTGGAGGGTTGTGTGGTGAACACAGCAGAGAGTCAACAGCTCCACTGTACTTCTGAGCCAGCTAGTGGGGCTCTGTTTCTGTAAGGCCTTTGGAGTATTCAGTGCCACAGGAACTGCCTTTGTGTGGCAGGTGGCCACTAGGGACAGAATCTCATATGGAGGAAGACATCCCTTGTTAGACATGTTTGGACCTTGATGAGGAGGGGTTAGGCAGCCTTTCTTGAGCTAACTGAGATGGTCCCAGGAATACACAGAAGCTGCCAGTGGGACTTTGTGGGGCATGGATGGTGTGTGTGTGTGTGTGTGTGTGTGTGTGTGTGTGTGTGAGCATATCATGCAGGGTACTGTTCAGGTTACTACAGAGGAAGTTTCTGTTGTGGCTTGGGGCATATTTTGCTTACAGATCATTCCTGCTCTGGATTCCAGGGGCTACCCTGTTGGCTTCATTTCTGAAGTTCCTACAGAGTTTCTAGGCAACTCTGCCCATGAGAGGCACTGGCAGGGTAGAGCTGAAGAGGGGGAGGATTCAGATCTCTCATCTTCTTTCCTCTGCCTTGAATTCTTTAGTAGTGGCTCTGTCTTCTCCATGCCTCTGGGCAGGGCCCTGGTGGCTCTAGTTTATATTTGTCATCCAGGTCCCTGGACTCTATAAGTTGGTATGGTCTCTGCCTCTTAGTTTGTGGTATCCCCCTCTCCCACCCCCCACCATCACCAGTATAACCAGTTCTATCTGTTGTAGAAGACGGTATGATTCCGTTTTCCTGTTTGGACTCTAACCACATCAGTGTCTTTCTATAGACCGGGAAAGCCAGTGAAATCTGAGATCAAATCAATCAACCTATGGCCTATCTAGCTGTTTATACAACCATCCATCTATCTTTGTTCACATGGAGAAAACAATGCTACCCCAGGTTTTATGAGATGCTGAAGAGGATTCCCATTTGAGTTTTCCCAGTCGTACGAATCCACATTAAGTGTCTCTCTAACCCAGGAAATAGCCAGCTTGTTCCAAAACCCCAACGAAATGATTCTCTGGTCTTTCTTCCCTCAGCTTGAGCAAGTAAGAGTTATGACTCGCCTGGTTTGCATCTTGCTGAGGTTAGAGCACTCAATTTCCTCTCAGATTTACTTCCTTCTGGCGGGTAGACAGTTGCAGCAATGGCTCCCAATGAAGTCAACCCCTATCCCCGCCACACACTCTCATGGTCTCATGTCTGCACAACTGGCTTGGCTAGTGGGACAGCATGTAGAACCCAAGCAGAGACTTGAAAAAACATCCTGCTTTGAGTCTTCCCATCATTCTTGCTGGTTTTGGATCCCAGCCACCAGAGAAGAAGCCAACAGAGGTCTCTGGAGATGTGTAGCCCCACTAACAGCCAGCATCCACTGCTAGAAGATCATCTTAACCTACCTAATCTCATTTGAACTGCTACATAAGAGCAGTTAGAGGAAGAACCACCCAGCTGAGACCGGACCAAATTGTTGCTATGCCGAACCACACATGAAGAAAATGGTAGTTGTTTTCAGCCAGGTCTTTTAAAAGTTTATTTAATTTTACTTTATTTTGTGTGTATGGGTGTTTTGCCTACATATATGTATATATGCCATGTATATGCAGTGCCCACGGAGACAAGGAGATGGTTTTAGATCCCTAGGGGCTAGAGTTGCTCATAGTTGTAAGCTTCAATATGGGTGCTGAGAGTTGAACCCTGGTCCTCTGGAAGAGCAGCCAGTGCTCTTAACCACTGAGCCATTTCCCTAGCCCCTTGACCAGAGCTTTGAGGTCACTTGCAGCAAAGACTGGTTCTCAGATTTCTCTTCCTAATTTTCTTCTTTTTTTTCCCTACCAACTGCCAGCACTTCCCTGTGTCAAACAACCCTCCTAGAAAAAAGTATCCCTTACCCTTCCTAAAACCCCCAACCAGGGTTTGCCAAGAACCCCACTCACACTCAGAGCCCTGGTTCCATCAACACAGAACCAACAGTTGCCCCTGAGCAGCTTCTCCTCAAGAGTTAAAAACCCTGACTTCATTGAGTGAGACGTCTCCTTTTAAAAAAAGAAAGAAAGAAAAATCAGGAAGAGGGTGGTTTTGCTTTCAAACAATGTTCCAAAACCTCTTTGGCTCACCAAGAAGAAATCCTCATCTGGAGAACTCAGCAACGCTGCTATTTTAGAATGTCACCAGGCCTCCAGCGTCTTGATTCAGCCACGGTTGCCACCTCTTCTTCATGGAGAAGGAGAACAATTGTCTAGGTGTCAAGCTGCTCATTCCTGAGGACTTTACAGAAAGCAGAGGCCTCTCACCCTCTTGCCTGTGATGCCCCTTCATTACTATGCCCTCACCCCCAGCCAAAAAGACCAGTCTTTCTTCTTTAGAGCAGCTGAACTTCTAACCTGCTTAAGTGAAGACCCATCTGTTGTTCTTGACCCTGGGGTGACCTCTGCACACTCATCCCAACTGTGTGATGAAGACTGAGTGTAAGCCGGTGTAACATGCTAAAAATGCACGGCTGGCTGGCTGTACTGTTAATAAGAAAGAGCCCTATGAAAAACCAATCAGTTTGCTCACTCGGCGTCCCTTTCTGCAGCAGACCAAGTCTGGAAGCTTTTCCACACTCCCAGGGAAAAGGTGCTTGCTGATTCACCCTTGAGCAGCATAATCAGTGAAAGCTGCTTCTCCCACTGTCCCCAGGCAGACCTCCTGTGACCCTGCCCTGGCCAGAGTGCAGGGCCCCTTCAGGCAAGGTGACTCCTTTGAGGTGATAAGTGTCTCCTCAAGCTCGATTCTTCCTAGAACTGGACTAGCTGGAGACAAAGGTTGTTCCTTCTAGAGATAAGCTTAAAAAGCTGCCTCTGGCTCTGGAGGTTGATGCAATTATGACAGGAAAAGGACCCGAGGCTGGGAAGGAAATCACCTAGAGAATGGATCAGGTCTGAGCTAGTAAACAACTGTGGCCACCTTTCTGGGATGGCACATAGGTGGATCAAAAAAGTTCATCAACGCTGCTACTGTGCTGCCCACAGGCCTGGCACACCAGGCTGCTCTTCTTGCCCAGAAGTAGCAGCCATACCTCCTCCTGCTCTCCCATCTCAGGAAGGCCTTCCTCATCCCACACCAGTGAGATCTGGCTTCACCATCCACCTCTCCGGGCCCCTCTTCGGCCTGCACATCCTCCTATCCTGTCTTTCCACATCAGGACAATTGAACATCTCCTTCTGACAGACTTTGCCCTCTTACAGGGAGGAACACACGATCACATGCATGTGCTCAGTAGGCCCTAAGTAAATGCTCACAGGGTGAACCAACAAACTACCCATTCTTCCTTCAACTAAGTGCATGTTCAAGATCCCTCACAGGCCTGCAGCTTCATTCTCTACTCAATCTTCCTCTGTAGTCAAATCATCAACACACACACACACACACATACACACACACACACACACACACACACACCATAGGCATACACCATGCACACACACACCACATACCACAGGCACACACCATGCACATGCACACCACACCACATGTATACACTATACAACACCACACACACAACACAACACATGTACACACCACACAACACCATACACACACCACACATACCACACACCCCATACCACAAACCCATAAGACACACACACACACACACTCCACAGTAAGAACTTTGTTTGAGTCTCTGAATATCAAGGATGCAAAAGCCCTACAGGTATCACTGTCTATTGTTTAACAAATGAGCACACTCAAGCCAAAGCAATCTAATCATTTGTGTAAACAGACAATTCTTTAGGCTTTCTTTGATTTCAATAATCACATTCCATTTAATTTAGTCCAGGGGCCCAAGGAGCCTTTACATACACAGCTGAGGGAGTGTTCCCAGCTGAGGGAGAAGATGACATTTATCTATCTCTAAATACAAGGCAGGACTTGAGGGACCCAAAATGGGACAGGCCATCATTGCAGGGAGATGTCCCTACCCAACTTGGTAGGTTTTGGAAAGGTGTGAGAACACAAGTTGTTACTGCTGTGAGCCTGGGCCAGGGCAGGTAACATGAGCCAGGGCTGGTGGTGGTGAGGCAGGAGGTCACCTGTGACAGAGGAATGGATGGGGTTTTCCCTGAAGGTACAGAGAGTGATGTGAGGCTGTAGGCTGCGTGTGTTGTACATCGGGAAGATCCCAGTCATCTGGCATTTTTAAGGAACAAGGCCGCTGACGTGTCCATTTTGGGAGATGAGCAAACAGGACTAAGAGCTGGGGCCCACCAGAGCAGTAAGAGACAAAGAAAAGCTGAGAGTTAGCTCTTAGCTGCAAGTGAAGGAAGGGGAAACCAGTTTGGATGCATGATAGGTTTTTCTCTTCCAGTCCCTGCCCCAGGACTTCTAGATACCCATCTGCCTGTAGGGAGGAATGATTTGGGGGGGGAGGGGGGTCCCATCCCTGTGTGCATGCTCTCATATTGGTTTCAGGGAGAATTCCAAGGGAGAGTCTTGGACAATGTTCACCCCTGTATTTCTAAGGAGGATTTCCTGGGGCTGACAAGTTGGCTCAGCCCTGAGAACGTATAGCAAGTCTGAAAATCTGAGGTCGATCCTCAGGATCCACACAAATGGAGAGAGAGAAAAGACCCCTGTAAGCTGTGCTCTGAGCTCCACACCCACCCCATGGCCCTTGCCCACCCAATCACACACATACACACTAGATACATCTGAAATAGGGTTATTCAGAAAGTGCCCCACACCCCTTCCCCAGGGGAACTTGAGATGGGATTTTTTCCTCTTCTTTTCACCTGTGATCCTTACACACTACAGGAGAGCAAAGAGGATGAAAGAGGTCCTGGGGCAGGAAGGGGAAAGTCACAAAGGAAGTCACAAAGAAGTGGAAATCTCAAAGAAAAAAGAGAAAGGTATAGCCCGATTGTATCTGGCTTAGGAATCAATATTTTTTCTGACTTCTGGAATCTGAGCGAAAGTCTTTCACAAATCACCCCAGGAGAACACAGGTAGCTGTAAGCGCAGACCAGGAGCCAAAGGGGTCAGCCTGGAAGAAAGCAGCTGGAGTGTAGCTTCCCCCAGAAAGCTGAGATCTTAGGCCCACCACAGGCTTGCTATTGTGAGACAAGGCAGCCACTGGACCAGCTTAAGAGGTGGATTTCTCAGCGGCAAAGCCAGTACACATACATAGAAGAGTTTAAGAGCAATGGCCCAGTGGCTCCTGGAACATCTCCTTGACTTGAAGACTTCCAGGCCAAGAGGAGATTCATAACCCAAACAGAACACAGACATCTCCCGGTCTATACATAATCTTCTGCCCACTTCAAAGGGAAGAAGATAATTGATTCTTATATGATTCAAATGTGAGTGACCGACCTTAGACTGGGAATACAGGTTCCCCTTGTCCCAAAATAACACATTCCAAAGTGGGAACAGTTTTGAGAACTTTTTTTGTTGTTGTTGTTTTTGGTGTTTTGTTTTGTTTTGTTTTTCGAGACAGGGTTTCTCTGTGCAGCCCTGGCTGTCCTGGAACTCACTCTGTAGACCAGGCTGGCCTCGAACTCAGAAATCCGCCTGCCTCTGCCTCCCAAGTGCTGGGATTAAAGGCGTGGTCCACCACTGCCCGGCTCAGTTTTGAGAACTTTAAGTGACAGAGCAAGGGACAGGATTAGGATCTCAGGAACTATCTGATAGCAGCGTTCTTAGTTTGGAGGTTGGTGAAGGTTAAACTCTGGTTCCTGCATTCCAGGATTTACCTGATTGTAGGAAGAATGTTCTGGCAGATAGGGATGCGATAAGTGGCTACAAAGCAGACTGAAGATAACCAAAGAGGAGCCAGGATCTACAGCATTCCAACTCTCCATAATCATTAAATTGTAATCAGTCCATCAGCCCAGAAGACTCTTTAACATAGGTGTGGCTCTTGTTTTTTTTTTTTTCTTTCTGGGAACTCAGTTCACACCCATCCGGGAATCAAATAACCCAAGGCAGGGTTGCTTCTAGGGGAGAAGGACCCTTTGTTGAGAGAGTTTCCCAAACATCCAAGGTTTAACCAAATACCACCCCAGCATTTAACAGCTCTGAAGAGGCCAGATTAACCAATCGAAAGACTCTCGTGAATCCTTTGTGCCCAGCCTAGCTTCCTTGGAGCTCTGGGGACAGCAGGGACAGTGATAAGCTGGATTCCTGCAGTCCTCAGGGGACACACTCTGGCATGAGAGAAAGGACCGGATTTATATGCGACTGGGCTTGCTGGCAGTGATGCAGGCCAGGCAGAATGGTGAGCCACGTGGAGAAGAGATGAGCATGGGTGGGTGGGCCACAGAAGCTAGTTGAGCAGGAATGGGGATAGGGAAGATGAAGTAAGAACATGGCAAAGGTGATGGCCAGGCCGGAAGGAGGCCTCCCTGGAAAGTGGCAGCTTCAGGAAGAAGGATGCTAGCTGGTCGAGTGAGAGGTGCTCAGGCCACAGACGGGACTTCCCCAGTCCTCCCCTCCTCTTCTGGGACCCTCCCTCCTAGAGAAGTCGTGGCCCTGTTTGCACGTGGCGTTGCTGCCCCCTCCTGGGAGATGCCGGCACCTGCTCCTCACTCCTGAGCCGCTCAGCTTGTTCCAAATCGACTGTCTGCGCTCACGGGTGAACTCTCCCATAGCTAGCATTCCCATTAAAATCACCCAGGTCAGCCAGGCTGGTGGTGGTGGAGCAGGCCTGTAAGCCCAGTGTAGGCAGGAGGATTTGGAGGTCGAGGACAGTCTTAACAACTCTGTGAGACTCTATCTCCTGAGAGTAAAAACAAAAAGCAGAGAAAGGATATTGCACTTGCTGACTTGATCAGGGCAACCCCCAGTATTAGGGGATGTGGGGGGCAAGGGGGAGGGGAATGGAATCCATTAAACTTGTCTTACTTCTTTTTCCTCCCTCGGGTCTTCATTTAATCTGTCTTTTGCCCCCCAGCATGCACCGGCCAAGAGTGGAGTTCGGCATACAGGGTGCCTCTGAGGGGTCAGGAAGGCAGGGGCTGAGGATCCAGAGCCTATCAGCTCTGGCCACTTGGTGCCCATGGCACCCCTTGCCTGAGAGCAAAAAGTTCCTTGAATATCCCGGACACCTGCAAATCAGCTGGGCCCTAAGGTATGCCTGCTTCCAGGCAGTGCTCTTTCCTAGCATGTGTAAGCTTTGACTTATAAAGTAGGCTGAGGTAGCTGGGGCTAGCTCAATTGGTAGACTCCACCTAGCCCTGGACTCATCCTTAGCATGGCATAAGACTGAATAAACCAACATATGCTTGTAATCATGCAGGAGATAGAAGCAGGAGGATCAGAAGTTCAAGGTCATCCTCTGTTGCACAGTGAGTTTGAGGCCACCCTGAAGTAGCTGAAACCCTGACTCAAAAAAAAAAAAATTATCATTACGTTATTCCCAGAAAGAATTAACAAATTAACTCATAACAATTGGGCACTCTCTCAAAATGTCCACTCTTGTGTGGCTTCTCCTTGGCACAGCTCAAACCAACACAATCTGCTCTTGTTCTCTGAGGCTGAGATCAAGTAAAGTGAGAGTTGCTGGAACCTGGGCACTATGACCCTGTACCTATCAATCTGAAAATGAGCCTGCTAAGAGGAAGGGCAGACTCAAGGGTAATCCACACCCTGAGAGAGATGGTTCAGATGCTGTGGGGTTCTAGATATACTGCCAAAGCTACTAGAACAGCAAGCAATTTAAAACCTATTATGGTTTATTTCTGAAAATACCCCTTCATGTTTTTGGGCTACTATTGACTGTGTCCAGCTTGTCCCTGCTGGACATCAGGGCTCACCACAATGTTGTGAGACATTTCCTCTGCTCAGCCCATTTCAGCTTCTCTAGCAGATGCCAGTCTCTCTTGCTCAGACTCTGGTCCTGAGAACCCACATAGTGGAAGGAAAGTGGCACTTAAAATACTTTAACATGTGCATGCTCAGAGAGAGAGAGAGAGAGATACAGACACAGACACAGACACAGAGACTGGCAGAAACAAAGAGAGAACAAATTAACAAATTAATCCTATAGAAACAGAAAAGTAAAAAAAGAAGTAGCAGGGTTTGTTCAACCTGTATAGACACCAAAGTCCAGTGGGGCCCAGGTCCCGCTGACAGCCCTGCCCTGCTCTAACGCTTCCTGTCTGGATCTTACTTCTCCTTACTAAGCCTCACGCTTGCTCTTTAACTAGTTTTCCTGCCTACTCTCTGCTCCTTTCTTCAGTTGTCAGAAAAGCGACCTCCATTTGTGCTTCTTTTTAAGACCTTCTTGTCTGATTGTTTGGGGAAGTCTGTTGGTGTGATTTGTATGGGGGGAGGGCCTGTTTTGGCTTGTGGGGATGCTTTGTTTTTTAGAAACAGATCTCAGGTATTCTGGGCTGGTCTCCATCTTGCTAAGTGGCTGAGTGACCTTGCTGACTGATTATCCTATGTCCGCTTCCTCCTGCAGGGATTACAGCTGCATGTCACCATATCCTTCCCCTGCTTTCTACTTTCCCTGTCAGCAAGTACTTCACCCGCCTAACCTACATCCCCAGCTCGCTCTCTTAAGATTCAGGAGTTAAATGACGAAGAAGTCTCTGGAAATCTCTGAAACTTACCAGAGTCGTAAGACCCCTCAGTCCCCAAGATTATAGATACATTAAGGGCTGAGGAGGAGACAGAGCTATTCCCATCTGCTCATCTGCCAGCCAATCATGCAGAGAGCTTCGGGATTCCAGCTTTGGCAACTGTCATCCATGGCAGAGTAAGGTTTTGGTGGAGCACTGGCCTCTGAGTTGGTCATGTTCCTGTAAATATTCCCTCATCAATACTCTGTAAGCAACCCCACTAATCTCGTTGATTTACAAAGTTGGACTTTGACGTAATCGTTACCATGGTCTATTGTCATTTCTATATCTGGGATGAGAGGACATTTGGTCACATCTCTCTAGAAAAAGTGTCGCGGCACAGTTTTATCATCCTGAACTTTGCCTCTTATCTTTAAGGTCATCTCACAGCTGCAAGATGGCTGCTGCAGGGTAGATTCCACAATGACATTCCTCACAGCAGAAAGGACGGATTAAGAGTGAAGATTTGTGGTGCTTCATCGGTGCTTTCTTAACCATCTCCAGAATTCCCAGCCCATGACTTCTTCCACATATCTCTCTGTGGTCTCAAGAGGGTTTTCCGGTTAAGTGCATTGAAATCTTGAGTGGTAGAGAGATACAGTTAATTAGAATGAAGAGAACAGTTGAGCATCAACATGAGGCAACTCTGCCCAGGTTGCCTTCCACAGCATCCTTGGCTTCCACCAGCCACTGCTCTGACCTCCTTGAGGTTAGAATTTACCCACTGATTAGCTTACCTAAATTCCAGCTGTAGTCCACAGTGCAGGGGACTAGACCTGGCTTTTAGAGGTACTTGGCATGGGTTTGCTATCATCTCCAGAGGCTCCAGAACTCAAGATTCCAGACCCAGTCAAGAATTTGATCTTTTTCTGTGATCAAATGAGACATGTAATGAAGTAGTTAAAGGTGACAGTCATGATGACTGTAACAGCTCCAAAATTGTCCATTAATAGAAATAAAGTTATATCAAATTTGGATGCAGATATTAAATATTCATATATGATGTGTTGATTGACAGGTAGGTAGAAAGAAGGGTGATAGAAAAAACAAACTTGGCAACATTCTTTTTTCAGTACAGTAACCTCTAAGAAAGGTTTATTCTCTTATAATTAACTGGGTGATTCTTTCCTTTTCCCAAAATGCAAGAAATCAAAAGGATAAGAAAATTGTAACATTTAGAACCAAAAAGAATTGAGAACTTGGAAGCTGTTCATTTATTCTCAGAGAGGAAACTTCTTTCTCAAGGCAGCTCTCCTGGGCTGCTCCTCTCATTAATGTGAGCCTTTCTCTGCAGGCCTGTGTGCACATTGTTCCCTCAGACTAGAATGTTCTCCTCACTGCCCAGCTCCTTCTAATTATTATTTGGATCTCTGTTCAAGTGTTACTCCTCGGGTAGCTGCCCCAGCCCCAGCCCACTCTCCGGTGTGGACTCCAGCAGCAGGATGAGAGCCTTAGTTTCTTCCCTTCCTCAGTGCAGGACATTGATCCATTGGGTTTCTGCAAGAGAGTGGGGAAGATCCTGCACACTTGTATTTGTTACCCTGGTCTATTCTGCTCCAACGACCTTCACTAGCGTTCACTTTAAGTGTTTCACAGAGTTAATAGCCACTGAAGTCCCAAATCCACATAAGGCCCACTGCCCCATGTCTGACTTATAACATAATACATAAACAGAATAAAACTGTGTGGGCATCTAAACCTCACCAAGGTTAATACTAGCTCTCCAGCTTTCCCTAAGGGATCTCTCCCCCTCCCTCCCCCTTTCTCCTTCTCTTCCTCCCCACTCTTCTTCTCCCACACCTTTCCACCTCCTCTGTCTTCTACCTTAAGAAATTTCAGGATTACCCACTCTGCTCCCCCTCCCCTTAGAACTGACCCTCTCACTCTTCCAACACTGCGAGTTCTATTCTCTCAGCCTCTCAGGAATCTCTCATCTGGAAGGGGCTAGCTAGGGAACTAGTGGCAATTGATGGCTACTAGGGATATTTTTCTTTGGAGGTGTAGTCACTGGTAGGTTACCCATGGTCCAGTGGATGGCACTACACTATGCAAAGCTAATTGGACTCAGTGGATTGTTGAAGAAGAAGAAGAAGAAGAAGAAGAAGAAGAAGAAGAAGAAGGAGGAGGAGGAGGAGGAGGAGGAGGAGGAGGAGGAGGAGGAGGAGGAG
>JADRCH010000175.1:4999248-5050073 GCA_019843965.1 Rhynchomys soricoides
CAGTGTGAGCCAGAGCCTGGTCCCAGGAGTCAGGGGAGGTGGTGCAGAGTGAGCCAGAGCCTGGTCTGAGGAATCAGGGGAGGTGGTGCAGTGTGAGCCAGAACCTGGTCCCAGGAGTGAGGGGAGCTGGTGCAGTGTGAGCCAGAGCCTTGTCCCAGGAGTCAGGGGAGGTGGTCCAGTGTGAGCCAGAGCCTGGTCCTGGGAGTTTGGGGAGGTGGTACAGTGTGAGTCAGAGCCTTGTCTGAGGAGTTAGTTGGCGTTTTAGTCAAGCTCTGTCCGCACCATAGAACTCAAAGATACCATCTCTGCAATGGGTGTAAAAGTAGTATCTCCCTCTTGTAGACCCCCAGAAGATTCAATAAGCTCCTGAATGTGGTGGCTTTCAGACATAGGTGGCACATGGGACACACACAATAATAGCTGTTGAATGTTGTCCCAGCTTGTATGATAGCGAACTTCATGTGCCAACGTGACTTGGCCATCATATTCAGATATTCAGTCAAATACCAGTCAGGATGTCAGTGTGAAGGAATTTATAAGATGGAATTAATATTGGAAATAGCAGACCTTAAGAAAAATGGACAATCTCTAGTGTGAATGGATTTCCCCTTAGCTGGTGATAGCTCTAAGAGAAAAAAGAGTATCATCACCTAGCCCAGTGGGAACTCTGCTTCCATGATGTACTCCAACATCAAGTTTTTGTGTCTCCCACCTGTGAATCCCTTCTGGATTCAGCACAACTGCAGAACCAACTCCTTAAAAGAATTTCTCCAAGCAGGGCAGTGGTAGCACACGCCTTTAATCCCAGCACTTGGGAGGCAGAGGCAGGCGGATTTCTAAGTCTGAGGCCAGCCTGGTCTATACAGTGAGTTCCAGGACAGCCAGGCTGCACAGAGAAACCCTGTCTCAAAAAACCAAAACCAAAAAAAAAAAAAGAACTCCTTTTCCCCTCCCTTTCTCTCTCCTTCTTTCCCTCTCTCTTATTGGTTCTGTTTCTCTAGACCCTAATATCCTCCAGGCCTAAGAGGGAGCATCATGAAAAACAGCTGACTCTTGTGAGAAATGAAAGATGGACCCATGGCACCTCAGGTGGTGCTCTGAAGAGGACTTGGGAGCAGCAGAAAGAAAGATGTTTCCTCTGACAACTTTGTGATCCCAGGAGTGAGAAGTGGGGTCATATTCCGGGCCTAAAGGAAAGCAGTTTGTAAAGGATGGTGGGGAAATCGGGGTACTGGTGCTTGGGCAAGCAACTGGGAACATGAAAGCCCTGCTGAGGTGGGAACCAATCCATGATGCTCCAATCTGCAGGGCTGGGAGGCCCAACAGGGCAGGAGAAGGCCATTGGTAGGGTCCCATATTGATACCCACTACAGCAAGGATGCAAAGACTGACAGTAGGTAAAAGTGGACCCTCATCTCAGGTCCTGCCTATTCTCTGATCCAAAAGCTGGTGAGCATGAGGATTCCCACAGAGAATCCAAGGCTGTGTTTATCCACAGGTAAGGCATTTCTCAGATCTTCCGATCACACATAACATGGGGAATTTGTCAACAGATAAATCCCAAGGCTAACTAGAGTTCCAGCAAGATTATAGAAAAAAGGAGACCTGAATGAAACTAACCAACAGTGTTTGTTCTAGAAGAACAACAGGAAGCAAAGGTCAGACGTCTTGAGTTCCACCCCGTAAAAGATCTAGGCCTTAGGAACCTCAGGACTACAGAACAAAACATAAGAGTCCCAGTGGTGGCACATGCCTTTAATCCCAGCACTCAGGAGGCAGAGGCAGGTGGATTTCTGAGTTCGAGGCCAGCCTGGTCTACAGAGTGAGTTCCAGGACAGCCAGGGCTACACAGAGAAACCCTGTCTCAAAAAACCAAAAAAAAAAAAAAAGAGAGAGAGAGAGAGTACCGTACCTAGGTTTGAATTTGTAGGGATATGGGGGGAAAACTACCCCCCCAAAGTACCCCTTAGGAAGGTGTAGGCAGCACTTTGGTCTCTGAGCAGTGTGCTGCCCAAGACATATGACATCATCTTGCTAACCCTTGGCTCTTTGGATCACTGAGGTGGCCCCTAGCTGCAGCATCCCTGGACTCTTTGAGTGGCTGTCTGAAAGAGCCCCAGCTTTGCCACTCCTCTTTGCTCTTACACCCCAGGCTGGCTCACATCCTATGTGTCCTCATTCAAAGTTGTCTTCATTTACACTTGTCCTAGAGAAGCCTTAGAGCTAGGGCTACCTGTGAAAGGCAAAGACAAGTTCCCTTCTGCCTGGCTAGACTGATGACATCAGGACCAGATAAACCAGGAGGGAACTTAAGAGATGGGCCTACCTAAGCCGATTTCTTCAGGACAGTTAAGTATTTGGAGATGGCTCCCTTCACCTATAGCTCTGAGCATTTATCTAAATGCTATCACAATACCAAGAAATGACTGAAACTATTTGCTTCCCCAGTGGCTGTGCCCACATGGTTGAACTCAGACCATCTAGTGGCTTCCTGACTTTCTTCTTACAGGTTTATCCCATTAGCTCCTGCTTGGAAACAAAACTGCAAAACACAACATCTTTCTCCGAAGGTCTCAACCATCAATCTCCCTGAAAGCCCCTAATTTATCATCATGAGAAAAAAGGGGAAATGTCTTCATCCTCTGAAATTTTTCAGGGATAAGCTGACAACAGACAGATTAATAGGAGAAAACCACATACAGAGGTATTTAATGTGTATAGGGGAAGTCACTGGAGTGTGATTACGCACTTAGCCAGAGAGGTTTAGATATTCATTGATCTGTCTTCAGAGTAGAGGAAGAGAGTAGAGGGGTGTAGGCAATTCTTTTTGTAGGCTAGTCAATGATTACTAGGGAGTATGAATGGGCCAAGGGGACAGAATAGTTCATAAATGATTTTCTTCGGAAGAACGAATGGACCCTGGAGATGAACAATGACTCTTGATAAAGTCTTTCCGGGGCAGGTACACTCCTCATTCTCTCTTCCTGTCATAAGAGTTGAGCCCATGAAATCCCAGGAGAGGATGGAAGTCAGTTATTTTCTTCATTGGCACATTTGTCTGGTCTTCTGAGAGATCAGAGACTACAGAGCCTCCTCCAGCATCTGCTGGTCTATAAGAGACCTTAATGTAAAATTGTCAGCATAACAGGGTGCCATATTTAAGGGCTGAAATTACCACACTCCCTTTTAGTCAGTCTTTTGCGTCAGAGGGAGCAAGCTCTGGCTGCCAGACCTGTATTGTGGGGTCAATTAGCCAAAGACAGGACATGGAGGAGCTTGTTGAACAGAGAGGGAAACATGATGTAACAGTCCATGTGGGGGCGACTCCCCTCTCTGCTTCTTTTGGGGAGGGACACAGCAGAGTTCTGACCCTTAGAGTTCTAGCAGCCCACCCAAAGGACAGCTTCAGACAGGGAAGCAGTCCTCCTCCGGAGGGCCTCCCATAGAGCAGTGTCTCAAGGGTAAAGCCAGAGCTGAAAACTACAAGCAAGCCTGGCCTTGAGTTTATGTGGGACACTGTCAAGGGAATGGCTCCCACATAGTGCATGAGAGTGCTATGCAGAACCAAAGTTCTCTGTCAGCATTGTGTTCAGACCTTCATACCCCTAGACATAGGTATTATACGTGCTATGTGGTTTTCCATGTTTGATATTCATAGTTATAGTTTTACAAATACTATCAGTTTATTACCTTTTTTTTTTTTTAACAATTGTGAGGAAGAAAAATAAACCATAATAGCAATGACAAAGCAAGCAATAGATGCTAACGTGTCTGGGTGAAGCTGTTCTTGGGTAGAACTCTTCTGGTTGTAAGCAACAGGAACACAGGCCAAGCCAACTTAAGCAAAACCATATTTACTGAGTCTAGAAACTGGGAGCTCCTAGCATTGACCTATGAACAGATGCTGAGGCTTGGCAAGCCTCTCTTTGAGTCTCTCTAGATCAGCCTTCTGCCATTGCTTGGGATGTTGGAAAGAGTGATGGAGAGGAAGGTAGGAGGAGGATCCAGATAGGTTCAAGCTCATGTCATCCACTGTTGGAAAAGAGTAAGCTCCTCCCTCAGAAATCTGATTGGTCTTAGAGTTGCTTTCCCAACCCACGAGCCTCTTACTCCAGCCCAGGTACCTGCAAATAGGAATGAATTTCATGGCCAGTGGCTCCCCCAATGACCCACATGTTATGGAAAAAGATGGATTCCTGAACAAAAGAGAGGACATGTTAACAGAATAAGGGGATTTTGGCTATTGCAAAGAGAAGCTTGTAAAAGCCAAGTCCTACAGGTTGGCCAACAGTGTGTCCTCCTGCACTGAGCTTAATGTCAGGGCAAACAAGAAGTCTTCATTCTAAAAACAGAAGTGAAACCCACCTTTACACATCATAGTATACAGTGTCAGCTACATAGAAGTGTGTCCTCTGGACAGTGATTATGGGCACACACGTACCTGTGGTCGGTGGGGAAAAGCCAGTCCTCCTTTGAAAGATGGAATGGTGCTGGCAAGAGCATCATTTTCCTTTGAGACCTTTCCATGGCCTCCTGTTTCCTTTCAATCTGTCATGTGCTACTCCATTATGACAACGTGGAAATAGCTTGTGCTTTAGCTTCACGCGGCTTAAAGATCTTAAATAATTTTACTTTTGGTTCACCTCATAAAGTAAGTGTTCCAATAAGCCAAGTAGAGGTGGCTTTGAAGACAGGACAGCAGTGGAATGAATAGAGGTCTAACCCCGAGGACCAGGCAATCTCGGGTGGGGGTGGCTATGAAAGGCACTTATAATGACAGTTTCACTACAAGGGAGGCCAACTGGACGACCTGAGCTACAGTGCTCCCTGGTTCCCTCCATGACCTCATGTGGTCCTCATATCCTCCTGAACACCTTCCCGGGGCCCCTCCCCCACCCATTCTTGTCTCCTCCCTTCCTCCCAGTGTGAGACGTGGGTGACCATCCCCAGTAGTTCTGTCCTGTTGAACTCTATACGACACTCATTGCCAGCTGAGGCATGGAGTGACTGTTGGGAAGCTACAGAGGAGTATTGAAGGCTGGGACTCTGAGAGCCAAGTGCTTCGGTGAGCCTACAAAATTGCTCTGGTTAGGCAAAAGTGATCGGGCGTTTAAGGATTGGCTTTGTATATGATACTCTCAGGGAAAAGTGTGTCCTTGGGCAAAATGACTGCATCTGAGCCAGAGACTCCAGTGTTCTGATTACTGACAGTAGAATATGGAAGGTGACCCCAGCAACTGGCTCAGGAGTCCTTCACTGAAGAGAACAAAGCACATGAGTCTCACCATCTCTGAATCTGTTTCCTACACCCAAGTACATCTAAGGTCACGGTCATCCTGAGGATTGAGACCATCATTCTCAGCTCTCTGAGGACAGGGACCCTGTGTTAGTCACAGTGCATCTTCTAGCCTTGATAAAACACTGCCTTACCTACCTCAGAGGTAGAGAAACTCAAGTCTTTCTTTCTGAGGAGATGTGTGCTGTGTGGGAACTAAGAAAGCTTGTGCTTTGGTGACAACAGGGTTCAGTGTGACTGACTGGTGCTGTCACAAACATACCCCTCACGGCAGATATAGTGAGCTGAGGTAACCATATGCCAAGATGAGGGAAGGAATAACGCAACTGTGAAGAGTTTAGGGAATAAACCAAGACTGGTGGCTACCAGCCTTCAGGCTTTTCCTTAAGGGAGAATAAATCTCTTACTTAAAACACTGTGAGTGGTGCTCTCCTGATATATATATATATATATATGACCCTCCTCTACAAATCTTGAATAATGTTAACTTTGATAAAGGGTCTTTGCAGATGTAATTAAGCCAAGCATCTTAAGATGAGATCATCAGGATTTAGGAAGGACCCTAAATCTAAGAACAAGTGTCCTTAAGAGAGAAGAGAAACAGAAAAGCACAGAGGAAATGTGGTGTAAGAAAGAGAGTGGAAATTGGAGTGGTGTATCCACAAGCCGGAGAATGCCAAGGTGGTAGTCAGCCATTGGATGCCAATGGAAGGCCCAGAAGAGAACTTCCTCAGAGCTCCCAGAAGGACCGGTCTGCCAATGCTTTGGTTTCACAGTTCTGCTCTCTGAAAGGACCAAGAAATAAATGTGTGCTGTTGTAGACCACTGTGGTGCCTCAGAAAGCTGGTGCACACTATACATCAGATTCATTTCTTATTTCAAACCCACTGCCTAATTGCCATGCATAGCAGTACCCAATGTATAGTAGGCACTCAAATAGATATTGAACAAGTCAGTGAATGTACATGTAAGCGCTCGACAGAAGGCTTAATTCTGCTTGTTTCCTCAGTGGGATAGTAGGGAAGGCTGCAGAAGGCTCCCTGGACTAAACACATCATTGTTTCCTCTCTATGGGGGAGGCTGAGGTAATGTCACAGGCAAAGGTACTGAGCTGGGAGAGTTGGAGGTAGGTTGAGGGTAGGCAGCTGGGGCCTGCTCACCGAAGATGGAGCACAGTGTGTGTGGGAATCAGAGGTGAAGCTGGAAAGGCAGGCTGAGTCCAGCTCTGGATACACATTGCCATTCCAGCATGGCACTTGGCCTCGTCCCTGTAGGTAATGGGCTGTCACGGAGGTTTTTAACCCAGGTGCAATGTGCTCAAAATGATGCTTGGGAAAAAAAATGGATCTGTTCTCATTAGCATTGACTCCAGACCTGCTGAGACAACAAGGCATAGACAAATGGTCCACATTCATCTTTGCAAATACATAGCAATTGTCCAAATGAGCCCACTCTACACTGGCTGAGCTTCTGATTACAAAGTGCGATCATTCACAGGGACACAATGGGGTTGGGGATAATCAGTGGAGTAGAGAAGCTGTGTTCTCCCACCAAGACCACAGCCCTCCGTGAGTGCCTCTCCCACTGGCTAGCTGTGCCCATTGGCAATTATACCTGGCATCTCCTGGAAAACACAAGATCTGCAATCACTTGACATACTCTTGGCTCTGACCCTCTGGGGTCACGCTGTGGCCATTTGGCCATCTGTAACAGATCTTCTTACTCACATTTCATACCCACAGTCAACCACACTCCTGGCCACTGTGAAGAGCAAATTTCCACTCCATGCTTTTGGGGGAGGGATGGCAGGAGGAGTGAGCACGGGCCTGGGTTCAACCTAAGCTCAGCCATTGGGATGTTTTCAATTCCTCGGAACCTTGATTTTCTAAGTTGATGAAAACATCTAGCTCACAGGGCAGTGTGGAGATCAGAACAGCAGCACTCTCAGGAGGTGTGGACTCTCTGCTCTGGAACTTCTGTGTAGAGCCAACCAACCTTCATTTACAAAGAGCTAAAGTCAAGTTTGGAGCATGGAGAAATGCTCACTGGTTAAAAATGTCTGTTTGTTGCACAAACACATGGATCACAGTTTGAATCCCAGCACCTGGGTAATAAGCTAAGCATGGTCCTGTGCACATTGGTAACCCCAAGGAAAAATTTTTGTGTCTTTCTGGCTGCCCTTCTAGCTCCAGGTTCAGTGAGACACCTTGTCTCTAAAGAAATAAAGCAGAGACTGATAGTAGGTACCTGACACCCTCCCCCTGGCCTTGGTGCATATACATGTGCAGTGTGCATAACACACACACACACACACACACACACACACACACACACAGAGTCAAGCTGAAACCTCCTGAATGTCAGTCCACTTCACACACTGTCACACAAACCCAACACATGCCTGCCACTCAGTCATCCCAAACAACAGTGAATTTGAGTTAGGGTGACCATTGCTATGATGAAACACAACGACCAAAGTCAAGTTGGAAAGGAAAGGGTTTATCTGGCATCCATTCCCCATCGTAGCTCATCACTGAGGGAAGTCAAGGCAGGAATTCAAACAGGGCGGGAAACCTGGAGGCAAGTTTAGAAAACAGATTAGAACCCCACACAAGACAACCTAGACAGATTTAAAGAACATAGTCCAGAGTTCTGGCCACTTTGTGCTAGACATCGATCCAAGTTCTTGACAGAGATTACCTCATTCATCCCTCACAAATCCTTGAGGTACTCATTATTAATTCCGATGTACAGAGAAAGAGATGCAAAGAAGTCCAGTGTTACATAGCGCACACGCACACACACACACACACACACACACACACAGAGAGAGAGAGAGAGAGAGAGAATGCCACACATCCAAATTTCTTGATAACAGCAAGATCTTTAGCATACTACCAGTCTTCCTGTCTGTCTACTTTCAGTTCACTCTGTCCATCCCTGCCCTTCCCCTGATTGTCTCTGTATCCCAGGGAACTCCACTCAAGGTCTTTTTACCTCTGGCTTCTTGGTGGGTTTAGGCGATGGGATAGTATGGTAGAAGACCAAAAGATAGGAGGAAATGAACAACAGGATGCTCCCTCAGTCTCTGCGCCTCTCCCCGCCATCAAATCCTGCCATGACTTTAGATCATGTGGGCAGTCCTCACCTTACAGACCAGCCATAAACCTCACCTCAGCAGTTCTCAACATTATGATCCATTCATAATGGTAGCAAATAAAGTTATGAAGTAGCAATAAAAATAATTTTATGGTTGGGGTCACCACAACATGAGGAGCTGTATTAAAGAGTCACAGCAGTAGGAAGGTAGAGAGCCACTGCCTTGCCTGCTCAGCCTCAATAGCATCAGTCTTTCTATTGTCCTCCAGCTTAGGGACAGCTGTGGTTTCCTATGCTTGATGTTCCTGGGTGCTCTCATCTCCCTTCGTTTAGCTTCTCAGCTCACCCACCTGTGTATAACCAACTTCCTCTATTAAATTTCCTGTATTTGAAAGACCTAGAGTGGCCAGGTGTGGTGGTACACACATTTAATCTCAGGAGGTAGAAGCGGGTGGATCTCTGTGAGTTCAAGATCAGCGTGATCATATGCAGGACAGCCAAGGCTACATATAGAGACCCTGTGAAAGAAAAGAAAGAAAGAAAGGGGGAGAGAGAGAGAGAGAGAGAGAGAAGAGGGAAGGAGGGAGGGAGGGAGAAAAACCTACAGTCATTTCTAGTTTTCTTGATAGATCCTTACTAAATAAATAATATATGTATAAATTGTAAACACACACAGTATTCATGCTGGTGGTAGGAGGATTATCTGAAATCAAAGCCTAGGGTAAAGGCCATACCCACCCTTCCCTCTCACTCGTATGCAAACTGACCTCTTAGTCTCCCCGTTGCCAGTTAATAGTGTAGACACTCTTACTCAGACATACACATAGCTTACTTTTATCATTTTCCTCCTATAATTCAAGGTTGCCTGTCATATTGAGGCATTTTAAGAGAGTGTGTGAGCAGATGAAGTCTTGAGATAGACCAGGAATGAGAGATAACATTACAACACCATCTGAACGTAAGATTTCATAGGGGCAATTCTTTATGTCCCTTTGTTTATAGAGACATGACTCAGATCTGGAGGAAGATACCTGGCTTCTGACACAGCATTCACAGCACACAGGGGTGAGGTTGGCAGTGCCTTGCTGAGCTTCCCATACCGACTTTCCCATCCCGTGCCGGTAGACCCCATGCCTAGGGCCCCTTGGTTGCTCTGAGCCTCCCAGCTATTAGGAAGGAAAAAGAAGCATATCTTTGCCAAAACTAAAAATCACATTTCTGGGGTGTGTGCTCTTGGCTGCTGAGATCTTTCCATGCGTGCTAGGACCACCCCTTCCTCAGAAGAAGCAACTGGGAAACAACAGTACAAGACAGCGCACCACCGGCCATTAACCTTTGACCAGCCTACGTGCTGTCATTAAGTCGTGAACACACCACAGATCCCCTTTCACACTCCCCCAATTGCTTCCTAAGAAAGGGTAGCAATTCTAGCTTTTCTTAGGTTAAGCCTCCAAGGCCCTGAACCCGGGGAAAGAGGCTGCAGCTCTGCCAGGGAAGGCAGCTAGCGCCATCTACTGTCCGCATGGAGAATTGACTCCGATAGCATCCTCCGTGCAGGGATTTCCGGCCACTGCTCTGGGCTCTCCCTAAACTCCATCTGCTTTTTCAAAAACGTCACAGCTTGCCAATTTGCAAATATTGGGAAATCACTTCGCCTCACATTCTTCAAGGGGTAAATCTCCTGAGCCCATTGCCAGCAGAACTCGCATAAGCTGCCAGACAATTACCTAACCCCCAAGGGGCTCTAACAAATTGGACGCTCCAGCTATTTAAAACCCACCACCCGCACGCACCGAATCTTAGGAAACTCAGTTTGCAAATTTCATCCTCAGAATTTCTCAGGGCTACCTGAGTCTTTCCTAAGGGTTGGAAAATCACTCCCATGAAGTGTGAGACATCTGCTTCCACCATCACTGTATCTAAATAACAATTTCAAAACCAGTGGTTGGTTGGCATTTAAAATTTAGAGCCGTGCTTTCTTTTCTCCTCATAACGGAGAAGAGGCTGGCTGTTTTCGTCTTCAGTTAGCCCTAATTTCTTCATCAGGATTCTGGCCATAAGTGACTTAATCTGCTCTACCCAATGTGTTTGTTAAGCCACCCCACAATCAAATCCAATCCAGAAACAAAACAAAATAATGCTTAACTACACCGGATAAAAGAGGGTCTTGACTTCTTCATAATCAGCTAGTGTTATCATTGACCCTGATGGACTAACAACGTGAGAAATAAATTCAAGTCCTGAATAAAACTGCAAAATGCAGGAACTTTCTGTAGGAGTTGATGCTGTTGTTCTGAAGGAACCAAGGAACAAAGACAAGAGGCCAATACCTTGAAGAGACATGTGAGAGAATTCATAAATACCGAAATAGCTGATCTAGACTCTCCACTTCCAAAGAGAGAGAGTGTTTGCGATTTTTGGAGACATTATTGCTCCTTTGACTGCTCCTAATTTGTCAGGAATATCTTTTCCTGAAGACAGGTGATTTCACTTACCCCTCTATTAAGGATGCAAGAAGACAGTGAGGGCCAAAGAAGGCATGGAGGAGGGGGAGAAGGAAGAGGAGAGGGAGGGGGAAGGGAGAGGGAGTGGAGGGGGAGGGGAGGGGGAGGGGAGGAGAAGGAGGGGGGAGGAGGAGGGGAGAAGGGGAGGGGGACAGGGAGGGGGAGGGAGAGGGAGAGGGAGGGGAGGGGGAGGGGAGGAAGAAGGGGAGAGGGGTGGAGGGGGAGGGGAGGAGGAGGGGAGAAGGAAGAGGAGAGGGAGGGGGAAAAGAGAGAGGGAGGGGAGGAGGAGGGAAGAAACCCATCCTTCTCCCCCTTCCCAGCCTTAGGAACATGCTGCTGTAGCTAGACAGAATTGCCTTTTTGTCTTTTAGCTAAGTTGGGTTTCGACAGGGCCCTTTTGCTCTCCTGTCAGCTTCTCAATTTAGGCAATTTCACGGCTTCTTTCTGGTGCTGAGGCGTTTGTGGGAGCACAGTTGTTAGCCGCAAGCATAAGAGCCAAATTGCTAAGCAGCCTCACTTTGACTGCAGTCCAGACCCTTACTAGAGGTTCTGTTGGTGACCTGCAGGCAATTCAGGCATAACAGAGTGATCAGGGATGCCGAACAGTGTATCCCGGTTAATTATTCAGTGCAATGATGGCTTACAGCTCTCTGTACACTTACATTCAACAAATTGGAGTTTTTTAAAAATGGACCTTTTTCATTCACTTAATAAACCTTTCTCGAGAGCTGTCCTAAAGTTCTGATGACCATAACTAGCTTATGAGATGGAACTGTGCTAAAGAGGAAGAGAAGCCAGGCACAGAGAGTGACAAGGTCAAGGCCTAAGTCAGGTGCTTGGCTTTTCTCAGAAGAACAGGAAGGGAGGCACAGCTAGAGGGCTGGCCATGAAGGCCAGAGGCTGGGAGGTGAGGCTGGAAGGTAGTAGCCTGGGCTGGGAGACCATGGCTTATAAGGCTCCCAGGCTACTGTGGAGACTTTAGGTTGCAATGTCAGTAAAAGCCTCTGTGGAGTTTGAAGACCACGTCATTTCAAGACTCGTTGGGACTTTAAAATGTCACAGTTACAAAAATAAAACTGCTCCCTTAGCATAGTACCCCATCAGCTTTGACTCTGGGCTAACCCCCTTCTATATGGCTCCCAGCCCTATGCATATCAGCTATGGCAATCTTTTGTGCCAACATCCTTCTGTCTGCCTGTGAATCCTTAGCTAACCCTGAAGAACCAGGTAGCTGCCACTTCTCCCATCAAAGGTCCCTTGACTTTTCTGGATTGAATTATTTCCTCGCCCCAGAGCATCTTGGGCCCAGTCCCTACAGAGGACCCATGGTGTCTCTCTGGGGTCTCCCTGCTCTTCCTGATTCAAGGTTTCGAGGGAGAATGTGTTGTAGAGCAGGCGTGCTGAGTTCTTTCTGGAAAATGACCCAGTGATATATGAAGAAGTCGGGAGTAATCCATCAGCTCTCTGTCAGTTATCCATGAAGAGAGGACTAGAGTTTAGGCCATGCAGGCTCCCTCAACTACAGCCTAAGTGACCCTGAGGAAAAAGCTGCCCTTTGTCGGGAGCCAGGACCTCCACACCGTTCCTGGGAACCTGACCCTAGTGACATTCCGAGAACTAGTCATGTTTGTACAAGATAAGCTGTCCTTCCCACCTCCGGAAAACAGACCACCATAAATGGTTTGGCACCAGATGGTCTGGCTTGATAAAATAGTTGCACCATGACAGCCGGGAGGCCACAAGCTTCTTTCCCCCTCCCTTCTGCATTCGTTTTTTTCTTTAAAAAGTGACATGTGTCTGAAATAAAGTGGAGACCTTGACAAAATTTTGCTTGGTCTCGCTCTTCTCTCTCGCCCATTTTCCTTTCAGGCTTAGTCCCCCTCACCTCCACAAATAATGAGGTCCTGCTGGGCAGGGCACGTGGTGCCCAACGTGGGGCTCGAGGTACGGACCTCTGCCAGATGGACCCCAAACTACGAGAGTATCGCTGCAGCCCCAGGAAGATTGAGGACCCTTCTCATAGCTCATGAGGAGTTTTCGTCCTCGGTAAGTAATTTCTGTTCGTCTCATAAAAATGGGCCAAAAGTTGACTAAAGAAGCAGTCTTCATCAAAGACTTAAAGAGTTTGCTCAGAGAGAGGGGAGTTCAAGTAAAAAAGAAAGATTTAATTAAGTTTTTCATTTTTATAGATGAAGCCTGTCCCTGGTTCATAGTAAATGGGCCAGAAATTCACCGGGGAAAATGGCAAAAGATGGGACGAGATCTTAATGAAAAATTAAGTCGCGAGGGACCTGATGCCGTCCCCACCACGGTCTTTTCATATTGGGGCTTGATCCGAGATATAGTTGAGGCTGCGTCCTCCGATCCAGACAAACAACAGTTATTGTCAGTTGCGGAGTATTGTCTCTGTTCTCTTTCCCGTGCAGGGTCTTTAGCCTCCCTCCCAGATAAACAATATGACACCCAGGTCCCCACCAAGTCCCCCTCTGTAATTACAGATATGTCCAGGTCCTCAGATTCAGGCATCCCTTCCTCAGAGTCCAAGCCTCTGGGGGCAGAGGCCCCCCCCCTCCAAAACCTCTTCATCCATCCCTCCCAAGGAACAACCTTCCTCCGTTTAGAGGACCTTCCCCAGGACTTCCCGATCTAAAAACAGGTCTTCCCTCCCAAAACCAATTAAGAAATAAAATAAACCACCCCCCTTCCCCCGGACAGTCCCCTCCCCCCCCCCCCCCCCCCCCAGCTGCCTTGACATTCGCGATTGTGGCCCGGGAACTAAATGATGATCCTTTGGGTCCTGCTGAGGCCACGACTTTAGAGGACGAGGCTGCGCAATATCATAACCCTGACCGGCCTCCACTGCCCTTGGCTCCTCTCCAAAGACCTCCTCCCTATGCTTCCCAGCAATTTTGTACTCCTGCGTTGTCTGTTCCTAGTTCATCTCTCCTTGAGTCCAAAAGACAACTCTCGGCACAGATAGGTGAACTTAAAGAAGTCTTAAAGCTCCAAAAACAGTTTGCCCAACTTTCCGCTGAACTCATCTCTTTACAGTCCACTCTTCATGAGACTGTCCTTGCCCCGATTTCTGGATCGGCAAATAAGCCCCCTCCCCAGTTCCAACCCCCCTAAAAAGGCCCAAGGGTCCCATAGCGTTTCTTTGGCCTTGCCTGTGGTAACCCGTTCTTCCGAGGCACCTGAGCACCCTTCCCCCACCTTTAACCCCTCTGAGGACACGCTGAGCGACCCTGACTCAGGTGAGGGGGAGGGAGCCCGAGAAAGCAAAAATGAGGACGAACCACCGACACCTTCTAGTGGGCACGGCGAGTTCCACGAACCACCAGCCCCATCTAGTGGGCACGGCGAGTTCCATAAGCTACATATTAAAAATTTAAAAGAATTAAATGCTGCCTTCAGGACCTACGGACCTAGCGCCCCTTTTACCCTTTCGGTCCTTGACTCCCTGTCTCGGGGCGGCTATTTGCTCCCAGGAGAATGGATTCATGTGGTTCAGGCGGTTCTCACCTGCGGCCAATTTCTAACTTGGAAGGCAGACTTTATCGATCGCTGTCAAGCGGCTACTGGGTGATATTAATTGGCTGCACCCTTATTTAAAGCTAACTACAGGTGAATTAAAACCTTTATTTGACATATTGCGAGGAGATTCTGATCCATCATCTCCACGAACGTTGACCTCAGAGGCCCAAAAGGCAATGGCCAGAGTAGAACAAACCATAATTGACCAACACGTTGGCTACTACTCCCAAAAATTGCCTCTTCACCTCCTTCTCTTTCCCACCCCCTTTTCCCCTACTGGTCTGCTTTGGCAGGCTAAACCCTTATTTTGGGTCCATTTGTCAGCCTCCCTGACTCACAGTCTGCCTACCTACCTGTACTTGGTTGCCCGCCTGCTACGTCTTGGCAGGGAGGCTGCCCTTAAACTCTTTGGCAAAGACCCTGACATTATAGTCCTTCCCTATAATGCCTCCCAAGTCCAGTGGCTCATTCAAACTGATGACTATTGGGCTGTTAACTGTACCTCCTTTCAAGGCATTATTGATAATCACTATCCTGCTGATAAGTTAGTCCAGTTTCTACATAAAACACCAGTTGTCTTCCCCAAAAGAACTAAGAGCTCCCCAATAGCTGGGGCCACATTGGTCTTTACCGATGGATCTTCCTCAGGCATGGCCGCCTTCTATATAGACAAAAAGGTCTCCCGATTTATGACTGACTTCTCCTCAGCACAGCTTGTTGAATTATCCGCCATTATAAAGGTGTTTGAGGTTTTACGAGATCTGCCCTTCAACTTGTATACTGATAGTGCTTATGTAGCCACCTCTGTGCCTCTTCTTGAAACAGTCCCCTATGTTGGCCCCTCCACAAATGCCTCCCCATTGTTTTCCAAATTACAAAAATTGATTCTCGATCACGATGCCCCTTTCTTTGTGGGCCACATTCGCGCCCACTCCAGTCTGCCCGGCCCCTTAACAGAGGGAAATGATGTGGTGGACTGGGCCACCCAGCTGATTGCCTTGGGGAGTATAGATCATAGGCCTGTTGAGCCTCTTGACGCTGCACGACTGGCTCATAATTTACATCACCTCAATGCTCATACTCTCAGGCTAAGATTCTCCATCACCCGTGAACAGGCTAGACAGATTGTCCGCCAATGCAAGGGTTGTTTGATGCTTTTGCATGAGCCACATCTTGGAGTCAACCCGCGTGGGCTGATTCCTGGGGAATTGTGGCAAATGGATGTTACACATTATCCTGCCTTTGGAAAACTTAAATATATTCATGTCTCTATAGACACCTACAGTGGCTTCCTTTATGCGTCCTTACAGACTGGAGAAGCTACTAAACATGTTATCAACCACGTCCTTGCCGGCCTGGCAACCACCCCAATACCTAAAATTCTTAAGATGGACAATGGCCCAGGATATACCAGCTCCAGCTTTAAACAATTCTGTGCTCAAATGGGCATCAAACATATCACGGGCATCCCTTATAACCCTCAAGGACAAGGGATTGTTGAACGGGCCCACCAGACACTCAAAAACATGCTCTTCAAATTACAGTCTGGGGGAGAAGCACTCTACCCCAGAGCAGGCAATTTTAAGACCCTCCTCAATCATGCCTTATTTGTTCTAAACTTTCTTACATATGACTCTGCGGGCAGATCTGCTGCGGACCGTCTCTGGCACCCGTCCACAGCCAATAACTATGCACAGGCACTGTGGAAAGACCCCCTATCCAACAAATGGCAGGGCCCAAATCCAGTCCTCATCTGGGGCAAGGGGCATGCATGCATTTATGACTCAGAGACACAAAATGCCAGATGGTTCCCAGATCGCCTCATAAAACCCTATAACCCACCCAGGGACCCCCCTGAGAAGGCTTCTCATTGTGTTTAATTCCAGAGACTAAGAAAAGCCAGAGATGTCCCTGTCTCCAATGATGCTGCTCCCTTGGATCTTCTTCAAGTCTCTACTGTGCTCCAGCAGCAAGAACAATCCCTCGCCACATCAACTTTTTAACTTTACATGGGTAATTCTTAATGAGGCAGGAGACATAGCTAATTCAACCTCTCGGCTCTCTGCCAATATCCCTTGGGACCCCTTACAGGTTGATCTATGTGTGTTGGCCCTTGGGGCTCATGACTATTGGGACTATCAAGATTTCTTTATGCCACAGCAGAAGCCCCCCAATCCTGTCTCCCGGCTGGTCTGGCACCCGGGATGTGGATCCCAAATGAAAAGGTCCATCTTACAAACGGCCCCCCTATATATATGCCCGGGGGGACATCGAGACCGCACTCTTAACACAAAGTGCGGTTTCTCTCTTGATTTTTACTGTGCCTCCTGGGGCTGCAAGAACTCTGGAGACACTGATTGGAAGCCCTCCTCCACCTGGGATTATATTACCCTAAAAAGAAAAGACCCCTTCCAAATACACCTTTGGTTCTGGGGCCCTCCCCCTCAAAGGGGAATGTAAAGATCAATGGTACAACCCCCTTTCCATCACCTTCACTGACGCTGGGAGAAAGGCCTCCTGGGACAATTTCAGAGGCTACAAATGGGGATTGAGACTCTATATACCAGGACATGACATAGGCCTCACATTGAGATCAAACTTATTAAGACACTTCCACAGGGCCCTACAATAGCTATTGGACCTAACGCAGACTTACATCTTACACAGACGAGCCCAAAAATCATAACAGGGGATTCCTCAATTATGAGAAAACCAGCCTTAAGCCCCTCCGCTAGCACCCTTTTTCAACCGACCATCCCGGTGGGACCCCCCTCATCAGTTAAGCGAAATTTGTAATCAAACAATTACTGTCAACTCCACCTTTCAATACACTCAGGCACCCAATGGCTCTTACTTCATATGCTCCACCGGGATCACTCCTTATGTGGTTTCAGCTTCTTTATTGACACACAGAGATTACTGTGTCTTGGTCATTCTCATTCCAAAAATTACCTTCCACCATGCAGAAGACCTGCTTACATTTTGGGAGCGGGGCACAACCCGTACTAAGAGGGAACCCATTACAGCCATTACACTGGCCGTCCTTTTGGGCTTAACTGCCACAGGAGCCAGAACAGGTATAGCCTCCTTGATTTCTTCTACTCAACAGTATAATCAACTTTCCATAGCTATTGATAATGATATCCGTGAATTACAACAAGGCTTAAAATATCTTAAAGAATCTGTCACATCCCTATCAGAGGTAGTATTACAAAACAGAAGAGGGCTAGACCTCGTCTTTCTACCGGAGGGCGGTCTACATGCTGCCCTTAAAGAGGAATGCTGCTTTTATGCAGACAAGACGGGGTTAGTTGATGACAGCATAGAAAAGATTAAAAAAGAGCTTAGAAGACAGAAAGAGAAAGAGAGAACAAGACGAAGCTTGGTATCAAAACTGGTTCTCCACCTCCCCTTGGCTTTCTACATTACTCCCTAGCCTCCTGGGACCCCTTGTGGGACTCCTGCTACTTTTGACATTTGGCCCTTGGGCTTTTAATAAACTAACTAACTTTGTTAAGTCACAGATTGATTCTGCCCTCCAGAGGCCGGTTGCTGTTCATTACCATTGACTCTGCCCAAGAATCCACCGAGGACCTCCCCCCTGGTGCTTCGTCTGGTGGCCTACAGTTTTCAGCCCTAGCGACAGAGACTCCCTGGTATCTCAGGTTGTGGAGGCTCTCCTAAACTGCCTTCTGGCTCCTGACAATCCATAGCCAACAGAGGTGGCTTTTGGGCCATAAGCTGTGGAAGAGCCCATGACAGGACTATTGTAGTGCCATGACTCTCACACGCCCTCAAAGGCTGCAGGGTAACCATATGAGGGGATTATTGTGGATCTCTCACCTGGGTGCACATCGAGACTATAAAAGAACGATGCCAGGGATGAGGGCCATCCACATAGCCTAAGACAGGGTCCCTACCCTAATAAGGCTAACATAAAAATCGAGCATGAGTTATGGGTACCCACTACATAGCCTAAGACAGGCCTTCCACCGACCCTTCTTAGCCGCTCTTCAATTACTGTAAAAGAAAGGGGGAGATGTCGGGAGCCAGGGCCTCCACACTGTTCCTGGGAACCTGGAAGCCAGGGCCCCCACAACATTCCTGGGAACCTGACCCTAGTGACATTCCGAGAACTAGTCGTGTTTGTACAAGATAAGCTGTCCTTCCCACCTCCAGAAAATAGACCACCATAAATGGTTTGGCACCAGATGGTCTGGCTTGATAAAATAGTTGCACCATGACAGCCGGGAGGCCACAAGCTTCTTTCCCCCTCCCTTCTGCATTCGTTTTTTCTTTAAAAAGTGACATGTGTCTGAAATAAAGTGGAGACCTTGACAAAACTTTGCTTGGTCTCGCTCTTCTCTCTTGCCCATTTTCCTTTCAGGCTTGGTCCCCCTCGCCCCCACGAATAACGAGGTCCCGCTGGGCGGGGCAGCCCTTGACTTCCCAATATGTAAACAGAGAGGTCACAATGCTACCCTTGACTCATGGAGCTGTTGAGAAGGTTGTACATAAAGGAACTTGGAATGGGGGTAGACTCATCCCTAATGGGTGCTATTAGTATTAAGAGGGGTTGTGCTGTTTGGGACAGGAGCTAAGGAAGGGCACACCTACAAGGGAGTAGGAATCTCAAAAAGGTTGGACTCACATCTTCTCCATCTGCATTGCCTGGATATGTTCTAGCTTCACCAGACCTGAAAAACTCATGTCAAGGGTGTGAGGAAGCCATTTTCTCACCAATTCCCTTGTAAGGACACCATGGAGCAGAGGATCAATTACACTATTCCCATCCCCCACCCCTTCCCTGGAACCATTTGCTAACCCCATCTGCTATAGAAGGAGCCTGTTAAGGGAGCCTAGTGGGACTAGACTTGGAGACAGGATGCCCAGGCTGGAACTCCTGTTCTGCCATCTGTCATGTTAAGTGGCCTTGGCCAAGAGGTGTCACCTAAGTCTTGATTTCTGCACTATAGAACTGTGAATGGCTACAGCCCTACCTCTGTGGGTATGGGGTATGCAGGCAGGAAGTCTGTGCTCAGGCTGTGTCATCAGGGCTATTTCTGCTCAGCATTGGCTCTATTGTTAGCTGTGTATCGGGATAAGTTACCGATCTTTCTGTTCCCCAGTTTCCTTTTCTGAAAAACAGGAAACAGTAGCTCCTTGCCTCTTGTAAGCAGAGGTGCATCAACCTCAAGTTCATATCAATGCCTTTCAGCCACTTGAGACGTTACCACACAGCTTTTGGAGACAGGATCTTCTGAGAGGTCAGTCAAAACGAGGTCATCTGGGTGGGCCCCACTCCAGCATGTCTGCTGGGATTGTGAGAAGAAATTAGGACACCACACACAGATGGAAGACCCTGTGAAGACTTGAGGGAAGATGTCATCTACAAGCCAGGGAGAGACCTCAGAAGAAGTGCATCCTGCCAAGACCTTGCATTTTCACTTTGAGCAGCACTGTAAGAAAATCAATTTCCATTGCTTAAGCACCTAACTGTGGTCCTTTGCAGTGGATTGAAACACTACTGACTAGCTTGGTGCTAAGCAGCATAGCCAGACATGCCAGTCTGCTCTGCTCATCCCTGGAAGGGACTTGCTACCCATAGGGGTCAGTAGAGGGAGCAGCACTGGACTAGACTTGCTCCTCAGTTCTGTTCAGATGCCATGTGCAACTAACCTTTTTCTTTTCTTTCTTTTTTTCCTTGTCTTTGAAAAAGGCCTTTTGAAGCCAGCTGTGGCATTCCACATCTGTAATCCCAGAACCAGGGAAATGGGAGGCAGAAAAATAAGCTCAAAGTCATCCTTGTTACCTGGCAAATTTAAGACCAGCCCGGACTCTATGAGACCCTGCCTCAAACAACAAAAACAACAAACCTTTTCTCCACAGACCCCCTTTTCCCACAAACACAACACACACCACAGCGATGGTCACAGTCTATCCTCAATTCATTTTTGGTTCATAACTCATTTCCAGTCCCTGATGTTTAAGGGACCAGCAACTATCTTCTTAGGCAGTACTCTCCATATTTTGTGGATCAAGGAGGGAATGCACATGGTACCATGGAGCTATCTAAGAGTCTCAGCCTACTTCCTCATCACTTGACTCCCAACAGCATTGTCTGAGCAGTGCCAGGCATTGTAGATTTCTCAGAAGTCACCTGGTTGAAGAAACAGGAGTAGGTGAATGTCGGGTTCCCAGTCCTGACTGAGCCAATCACCAGGTAAATAAGCCTTGATTTTTCTAGTGAAACAGGATCATGACTCCTGGGCTATGGGGCTGTCCCGAGGACCAGAGAGAGTAAAGTTCTGTGTCCACCTTGGCCATGCTGCAGGACTTTTCTGAGCCTCAGAGCTCTCTAATGAATAAAGATCTCCTTCACAAGTCCCAATGGGGACTAGAGAGATGACATAGAAAACACCAGCATGGTATCTAGGTCTTGAGAAAACACATCAGGGACTGCTAACTATTTAGGTGTTTAACAGTTCCTGTGAGATATCAAAACACAGCTTTCAAGGAGCTAAAACACATGGCTTTTACAAAGTATAAAGCGAATACATGTCAATGTGTTATTGATCTCATTGAAAATAACAAGGAAACTAGTTCGAAGGTAAAGCTTATTTAAATAATATTTCAGGTGTTTATACAAAAAAAGAAAGAAAGGAAAGAAATGCTAAAATTAGGTTGCTGGCTGAGGCACAAAACTGGTTCACAGTGTATCATACATGATGGCAACACAACCACAGGCTTTCCCTTCTAGCAGGGGAATCTGGCCATTGGCATTTGTGCAGGATGAATATCTGTGTGCTAACATGGCATACTCAATATCTGACTCTCTTCAGCAGTGAGTGAGGAAGCTGAATCCAGGTAAGTTCTCTTAAAGACATTGAAAGGACCTTCAGTAAACATGTGTAGGAACATGCCCCGAGGACCCTTGTAAGGATGTACAGCTACTGTTCATCCGTTAGGAAGAACACCAAGGCACTTAGTCCTATTCTTGTTTATTTCCAAGTGCTGGAAATTTTTCTTTAATAGAAGTAATTCAAGAGAAATGTTCTGATCCCCTCACTGTGACCTGGAGGAACACAGGATTGGTCCCTGCCCTGTAGGCTCTCTCTCTCTGGGATCTTTAGCGATAGAGGAAGAGAAGGAAGAGAGACTTCACAGGTAAATGATTGCTTTTACACTGTGTCGTAGACCACTTTGCATTGCTTTAACATAAAGCCTGAGGCAGGTAACTTAAAAGGTAAAAAGGTCTGTGTGGTGGCTGGAGGCTCCGCCCAGCTTAGCAAGGATATCTCAGCAAAGACTCCTCCTTGGTGTCTTCAAAACCTGGTAGAGATGGGACCCCCAACATCTATTGTCACATTCTGCTAGATCTCACCTCTCAAAGCGTTCACATGTCAACAACACCCTGGGGACCAAGCTTGTGGCACAGGAGGAGCTTTCTGGAGATATACAATGTCCATACCATAGTACTTTGTGAATGAGGACAGCCACCCCCAACCCCTCCACGCACACCAAAGATGCCCCTAGGAAGTGAAAGATGAGGAGTCAGGTACAGAAGGGACTATGATGTGGGAATAAAAGAGTAGCTTAGTTGAGGGTGAGACAAGGCCACCCAGGAAGCTGACCAGCCAGAGCTGGCTACTGCACCTCGCTTTTGCTGTTTGCTAATGAACTTGTTCCAAGACCCACGGAGTAGTAAGGAAAGCGCTGGGGCTGAGCCCAGCTTTATTTTATTTTATTTTTCCTGTTTCCCCATACCAACTCCCCTCTCCTTGCTTTTCAAAATTTGCCTTGCAGGGACAAAAGGTCTGCACTCAGTCATTTGTACTTTTGTATTAATCTAAACCAGCTGACTTACATCTCCTGAGGTGTTTTGAGTTTTCAGACTTAGACTTTTGAAATGGAATAAAAGGTGCTGACCTGTCTAAAGGAACGGCTGGCTCCTGCGGCAGAGGTGGGGGTGGGGTGTGATGCCCAGGGCACAAAGCTTCTGCAAGGATCCCACCTCCCCAGAGAGACAGGCTGAAGCTACTTAGCAACCAAGGAGCGCAAAGAGTCCAGAACAGGTAGAGAACACATCTGCTTTATCACCCAGATGGCGGCTTCTCTTACAAGACAGTTAGCTTTTATGAGAAAATGTTGGCCTCCGGGCCCAAAGATGGTGGTAATAGGATCCCCTGAAATACTTCAACCTACAAAATTGGATGTGGTTTAATTGCCTGAGAAGAAGTTATTTCAAGGCTCCCCTTGGCCTTTGTGGAGCCGGGGATCATTGGTGATGCTGCAGGGTTCGGAGGGAAACAAGTTAAATTCAATAGCTCTCACCATGCCACACTTGAAGATCATTCATTGGTGAAATCTCTGATGCATATGGCCTGGAAGAAAACATGTCCCTTTCACCTGGCAACTGACTAATTCACAGTCAGAGGTGATCTGTCTGCCACCTCCTCCCTCCTAGATGCTAGCCTTGTTCATTGACTGAGTCCCTAGCTTTCCAAGTGAGCCTGGCTCATGGCCTCTGCTCCTATCTGCTCACCCCAGCAGACTCAAGGCCCTTCCTTCCCCAGGTTTTTAGCATCCCCTAGCTTGGGTTTAACTGTAGTCTTCTAGACCTCTCTGGTGATTGTCTCTCCTTCATCCCTTTCCCTCTTCCATCCACTGAATAGATAGGCATCAGTGTTTACATTGTTTTGTGTCAGGCACTGGGAAGATAGCGAAGCAACAAATGATCCAGGTTTCCTATTGTCGGGAGGGAGCTTATTTTGTTGCAAACAGCCTACGCTTCCTCTACAGTCATGTCCTAAGAAGCCACCATTCTGAAGAGCCTGCAATGGGCCAGACACTGCCTTGGTATTGGAGAAGCACAAGTGAGCATCTAAGAGACACAGAGAGGAAATGGGTCCAAAGCCATCCTTTTGTCTCTTGGATCTGATCACAACTGCAGAGCCCTCATAGCCTGATTGTCACTTGAAGGATCTGCCCAGTGCTACTACAGTGGCGAGTAAATTTCATCTCGAGTTCTGGAAGGGCATTTAAGCCAAAGCAGCCATGAAAGGGACAATAGAGTGGGTGGCACTGGCTTAGCAGCCAGGGACACTTCTCAAGAGGTGGCCTTTGGGGTCAGTGGATACATGCATGTTCAGCTTCCAAGGAGCCAGTTCCAGCCTTGGTATCAATCTTCACAGATATCTTTTCTAAGGGCTAAGGAACTTTCCATGGTCTTGTCTTACATAATAAGAGACGTATGTCTCAGAGAAACGCTCATCGAAGGAAAGGAATCAAACTGAGACATCTAGCTTGGAGCCCAGAGTCTCCCATGATGGAACCCCTGAGCCATTTCACAGTGCTCTGGTCTCAGTAGATCCAAAGGTGACACAGGACTTTGGAATTCCTTTTCCATCTTCCCTCCACACATACATGGTATCCTGGTGAAGCCCTCACAGCCCTGGCCTTTATTTATGTGCATACCTCAGGTCTGTGGTCGGTAGCTGTGTGTGACTTTAAGTAAACACCTTATGAAATGGAGAAAGTCCCAGCTCCCACTCATGGGTTCAAGATGACTTGGAAGTGAGTGGTGGCCACACAAAGGAAAAGCCAAGTCCCTAGCAATATATTACATTCTCCGTCACTCTGTGCATTTAGTAACTGAACCAATGGGGATATGGCACATTGGTCTGTGTCCCCTAAGATATCCTGAAATAGGGGCTTGAGGTTCCCATAAATGTGACCGAATTTGGAAATCAGTAGAATCATGTTAAAATGAGGGAATATTTTGTTCAGGCAGCATCCATCAGACTGACTGCTATGCTTAACAAAAAAAGAAAGACAGTAAGAGACCAGAGGCAGAGGATGGAGTGGTGCAGCCTTGAGCTGAGGATCAGTGAGGAGGAGTCAGTCTTGCAACTCCAGAAGTGGAGGGAGGAGGAGGTGGCATGAAGCAGAGAGCCTCAGAAAGACTGCTACCTTCTCAAAAGCATGGCTTCACCAGGAAAGAGAGAAAGACACGTGTTTCTGACTCCCTAGCCTACCCGGCTGTGAAACTCAGTTACAGTGGCTCTAAGATACAAATGTTGTAAGGGACACAAATTAGCCTTCTGAAGAACTGGGTGTCCTCTGGACCAAGATCAGTATGACTGATGTTCTGACCTGACAGAGATCAGAAGACATGAACTCTCCGCAATCCTCAGATCTTTTGAGACCTGCAGGTGCCTTTGGTTCAGAATGTAGGTTCAGAGAACAGCCCCTGAGCTGGTTTGAGAGCAGAGAGAGAAAACTGAAGGAACCCGAGTTGAACCCCAAATGAATGCCTCTTCAGTCTATGGCTTTGATCCTACAGCTTCCTTGAGGGTGGGAGGCACATTCGGAAGCTCAGCCTGAGGTACATGAGGTCCCATAGGCCTCCTGATTTAGACAAAGTAAGATTTAACCTGCCTGCCTGGACATCACAGCTACATTTATGAAGCCACCCAGCTAAGTGCAGAGGGAATCAGAAATGCGATCTGTAACCGAAGCCCAGACTGTAACACACAAGGGAAAAAGAATCATAACTTCCTGGGCAGAATTCAGTCCAGCATGCCTGAGGGGTGACTTAAGATGGAGCCGTTTCCATAAGCCCTGCAATCTCCAAGCTCACAGTCAAAATTTAAGACAGGCAAGAAAGAAAAAAAGAAAGAAAGAAAGAAAGGAAGGAAGGAAGGAAGGAAGGAAGGAAGGAAGGAGGAAGGAAGGAAGAGGAGACCACACAGGCTGATGCAATGTAGTTTCCCTGTGGATCCTTCCAAGGACGGCATCCCACAGTGAACGGGAGTGAAAGTGGGCTTGGATCTTTGCGTTGAAAGCAGTGGCTAACAGATGTGGGGTCAAGTCTGGCTCATTGATGCTGGAGGAGGCCACCTCCAAGCTCAGTGACTCTGGCTTCTTTCCTTCATAAAGCAGGACAAGATCCCAACATCCTGTGCTCTAAAAGTGCTTGTAAAGTACGGAGCCCAGTGCATGACTCAACCCACATACAGGCGAAATGATAGCTGTTAAGATTGTCACTTCACCTCCCTAGCAATCCTGGCTTCCTTAACACCAGGGACCACATGTCTATTGATCAGTGTCATGACCCCTGGTGATGCAAAAAATACTTCTCTTTAGAACCTTTGGTGACAGGATGATATTCCCTTATAAGAAAGTTTCCCAGTGCCTAGATGTCCCTTAAATTTAGGGAAAGGAAGTCCTGCAAAATGGCTAGGGACATGGCCTCCAGGTCTGCATTCCAATTCTTTAAGTCCATTAGCTAATTAGTCACCTTACCCATTAATAAATGGCCACCATGATCACACTGTTCCATTGTACAGAGCCTGTCTTCTCATCTTGGACATGATGATACTGAAGAAGACGATGGTACCCACCTCATATAGTTGTTACACATGTAAGATGCTTTGGGAGAGTCTGATACACAGCCCATGCTTAGCAGTGAACTGTTGACGAATAGCTTTCGCCATTTGGATTAATGCTACTGTGTCTCTCCCTGTGTTTGTTTTTAGCCTCAATAAACAACATCCCATTCAGCCCAGGGATCCAATCAATCATCAGCCATCATCCTGGAGTGAGGCAGGCTTCCCTGGGCATGCAAACAAAGTTTGATCTATTCAGGGGCCTCACTCTTGGTGAGCGTTCTGCAATATCTACCATCAAAATCTCATGATTTTTTTTTTTGAGCAAGGGTCCTGTAATTTCAATATGTACTGGGTCCTGGCAGGGGGCAAGTTATGTGGACAGCCTTCTTAAGTGCTGCTGGTCTCTTATCTTCGTGTGTGAGCAGACAGGCAGTGCCAACCTCCAGATCCTGGCTCTCCTCCATCCCTGTCTTCTATGACACCCAGCAGGGTGGGTATGTTTGAGGTAGGCTACATCCTTCTACCCTTTCCCTTTTATGCCCCCTCACCCAGTTCTCTTACTCTTCAACTCTGTGTACCTATGCAGCCCAATCTATAGCCAATAGCGTGGTTGTGGCCAGGGACTTGCCACCTCCTTAAGGTCATCTCTCCAGCTCCCCCTAGTGGGGGTAAAAGAGCAGCTTCACCTTGTTGACTTGCAGTGATAAAAATGTTTATTTCCATAGGGTGGAAGTCTGAAAAGACTATAGAGTATGAATTTCAGCTTCCTGAGCCTAGGAGTGGGGATTGGCATGGTGTTCCTCCACATGCATACATGGCATGCATATCTGAGACTCCTGAGGATCATGCTCCCAATTAGAGAATTTGTCCTCTGCCACTACCCAAGAGTCATTGTCACTCCTTTCTCTGAGAAAATAAGAGACCAATTCGGTTGTTAGCAAAGACAGTGGTTGCCAGGTGTTGTGGATAGCCCTGGGGCCTTTTGTATTCTAATTCGGCCTTCAAGGGAGGGGCTTCAGAGAAGGAGTGAGTTACACCTGTCACTTCTTGTGAACCAATTCCCTAATGCATGAAAGAGCCAATCACTGGGCAAGTAAGGAGTGACTTCCAGGTCAGAGGAGGAGAAGAGAGGAGCAGGAGAGAGAGAGAGTTCTTTTGGCAAGGGGAGAGCAGATAGGTAAGATGTAGCTAGTAGAGTCTCCTGGTATTATGGTGGATCCACAAGGATTCACCACCAGAGGAATCAGACTTTGATAAGGTTTACAAGATTAGGTTTTAGTTGATGCGCCCAGAGATTGAGCTATTTATTATTGCTTCTGAACTAAGTTTGTGTTGTGTTTTCCTTCTTACAGCGGCTCGTCTGGATTCTAGAGAGAAAGGTACAGAGCAAAGTGTGCACCACACTGATGTGCACCACAGAGGCCATGGGGGTATTGAAGCATGGGGCTGGCGTGGTAGCGACCGGCCAGTGGGAACCTAGTGAGCTGGGTGGAGAGATCGTGGAACTCTGACTAAGAGCTCCACGAGTTGAAAGCAGGTCAGCCATTGCCCGCCAGTGCATGGCTGGCCAGCCCGCCGGGGTTGAGAGAACCAGGGTGTGGTGCGGGAACATGTGCCATACATCCTGTCTTTTTTTAATACTTCCTGCAACAGCCAGGGATGTTTTTTAGGTCTTTGAATGATAACCTGTAAGTGAAATGAGGTAGCTTCACAATGAAATGAGGTAGCGTGCACCTTAGGATGCCCTGAAAGCAGTAATACACTGCACTGGAGACTAACCTCCACAAAAAACAGAAGCCAGTACTGGCTAGGCAATGGTGTAAATGTGGCTGCCATCTCTAAGGCAGGACTGCATTTGGGAAGGAAACACAGGAAGGAGGGCCACCCAACCCTGCAAGGCCTGAGATTTGGGGGCCCCTGAGGCCAGAGTTAACTAGTTCCATGTAAAGAGAAGTATGAGCTCAAGAGTCTTCATGCTGCCTTCTTGCAGGGGAACCATGTTCTTGCTGTAAGGTTGAGAGTTCAAGACTCCTGAGGAGCACTGGGATAAATCTCCCGTTTGGCACTGAGCAGGTTGGAAGACCTGCTTCAGAAGCACACTTCGGCTGGCTCCATTTATCTTAACAGGATCAAAGTTTCCTCCAAGCTACCTCTTTAAGCAGGGGGATGGAGGCTCACCAGGAGGGTAACCACTCAGAAAGGAATGAAGGTCTCCATTTTGCTTCAGCCACATCCTATTGGTTCCATGAACTCAGAGAGATGGAGGTGGGGCTAGTTTGTAGCTAGAGACAGTTTATGAAGCCGAGCACTCTGGCCACTGTGGGTCCTGGCAACAGGAAGGCCTGCCGTTGAAAAGACTCCTCAATTACTGCGGAGCCAGAGAGGCAGCTGTTCTAAGCGCACCACACCCTAGAATGTGAAACTAGGATATGGTCCAGAAAGAGGCTGTGGTCAGATGGGCAGAGCATCAACAATCCCCAAGGCTGAGCCCTGGGTAGAGCCTTTCAGTCGTTAGCTCTTCCAGGGCCTCAGGAACATGCTCAGACCTCACCCTGTAAGACCGAAGGGTGGAAGCGGTGAAACCCAACTCCCGACAGGTGCTAAGGTGGTGGCAAGAAGAGGCCTCAAGGACCCAGCTTGAGTCTTTCCCTTGCCACCCAGTCCTTGTTTGGTTGAGCGTGGGCCAGCCAACTTCTTGTCCTGCTCTGGTTCCCCATTCCTAATTCTGATCTGCAGCAGCGTCCTAAGGGAACATCCAGTGCTAGTTTTTTGATGATTTGAGTTTACGGTGTCCTGAGCTGTAGATAGCATGTGGGGAATAAGGAAGCCGTGGAGTGATGACTGGTGATTTCCCCTGAGAGTCTGGGGCCTTGGGGAAGCAAAAGAGATAGGCAGCTTGGGCCCTCGTGTCAGCTGTCGGCAGAGAATTTGCCAGAATTCTGTGGAGGAGGCAAGACAAGCTCATTAGACTGACCTGTGTAGATTGGTGCCTTTCACAGCTGAGTGTCCTGGGAATGGAGGGTTGAGTGAGAAACCCTGTGTCTGAAGGCCAACCTGATATCGAAATGAGGCTATTGGAGAATATTTAATGACACGGAAAAATGTTCCAAGAAAAGGTGAAAAAAGCAGTTACATAAAGCAGCATATGTGGAATGATCCTCTTACGGCAGGGGAAAAAATATTCCCTCTAAAAGTAGACATGTGCGTGCGTGTATACGCATGTGGTGCGTGTGCACACACACACAAACACACACACACACACACACACACACACACGGTCTTTTCCTCTACAAAGACACTACCCATGGTCCTGTTAAGGGGACAGTTCTCATGCAACCATGGGTCAATTTACACAAATCCATGGGGGCTTCGATGTTAGGGTTGAAGACTTGGGGTCTACCTAATTAGAAAGCAGAAAATAAAGTTATATTTGAAATAAACTTGGACCTATATCACTCATCTACATAAAAATCGAGGAGGGTCTCAAAAGGCCACTGATCTATGGCATTCTTGTATCAATTTCTTACTCAACACAAATGATTGAACGGGAAGTGATAAGCTGACCCAAGCAAATAGGTTGGCCTGCACCCTGTGCAAGAAAGATCTGAACGATCAAATTTCTTCCTGGTGGATTTGAACTGAGAAATTGGCAAAGAGTAAGGCAGTTGTGAATGGGAAAATGGCAGGATGTTTAAAGACAGTTTGTCCTAGCCAAGAGGAGGCCATGAGGAGTCACAGATGGCGCACATTGAGGAGGAGGCATTAAAATGAGTGAGCAAAGGACCGGAAAGGCGGTTTAAAGACTTAGAAAAGGCTCTACCAGTCTGAGTGTACTGGGGTAAAGTACAAGATCGCTGTTGCTGTGGATCATCCTGGCATTTGATTAGAAGAAAGCCGGATGACAATAATGGAATGCAAGTGACTTATTTGGGACATGACCCCAGGAACCTCCAGAACTGGAACCAACTGGCAGAAGAGAGCAGTCAACAAATAGCACATTCCTGAGCCAACTACAGAAGTGAGCAACTGAAACTCCATCCAGATAACTAACAGGTCTCCATCTCACAGTGATCCCCAGCCTAAGGGTCTTTGGGACAGGCACTCCTGAGAGTCACCAGTGGAGGATCGCTCTTGTAGCAATGGATTCCCGACATGAGAACATTGTGCATTTGGAGGGAGCTGCCTTTAAGAGCTCTAGGAAAAAGTTCCCCCAGCACAGACATCCAGACCCCATGAGCAGAGATGGTGGGGATGAGGACCCTGGGCAAGGAATGAACAGTCTCTGGGGTGATGGAGAATCTAGAGTGTCTGTCTCGCTGAGGCCACAGACAGAGGCTCCCCTGCAGCCTGAGAGGGTGAGAGGGACCAGCCTCTGAGCTCTTTGTTTGTGATTTCCCACAGCTTCCTTCTTATTTGGTTCATTATGGAAAGCCTTGGAGGCTGAGATCACTGGAAAGAACCCAACTGGACACTACTGGGTAATGGAAGCTGAGGGGAGAGGAGGGACTCATACCCCTTTCCAAGAATGGGTCTCCTTAACCTCCTACACACTGGCCTACATTATAGAAGCTTTAGACGCCAGAGAAGATTAACTATTCTTGGGTGAATTCTTAAATTATCCCAAGTGTAGATTAGTTAGCGTGTTCCCTTATGCCCTCCTTAATTCCCAGTGATGTGCTAAGAAATTCTGGAGCTGTCCCCAAGATGGGGATTAAGAAGCCCTACAAAGCTCCTATATCTGTTCACGATCCACTGCCCACTGCAGCACTGTTGGATGGACATCTTCATGTCAACTAGAAGCCAGGCACTGCACTTCACATACAGCACAGGACCTTGTCTGTAGTCTAAGGCAGGTTTGTGTTTAGAGAATTCAAAAAACTTCACCGAGGCTTTTGGCTTGGGTCTTGTGATTATGTGGAGACCTTCACCAGGAGGGGCTTAGAGGAATCAGGACTGATGGAAGCAAGGAGTAAGGTGAAGCCAAGGCCCTGAGCTCACCTGGATGTAGTGGTACACACATGCATCCCCAGCACCCAGGAAGTAGAGGTAAGAGGGTTAGGAATTCAAGCCCAGCCTTGGCTACATAGCAAGTTTGATACTATTTGGGTCTACACGAAACCCTACCTCAAAGAATGAATGAATAAATGCACACACAAACCAAACAAAAGCAAAAAACCCACTGAGCCAGGAATGAGTCTAGTTGACTTAAGAATGGACACAGACATCCAAGCCAAATAGGAGATAAACAAAGTGAAGCCCCACTCCTCTCCTCATCCCACTATCAAGGGCTTCACATGTTTTGTGGGTTTGAATTTCACATAAAATTGTGAACCCCCAGAAGGTTGTTCATGGAGGTCTTGGAGGGCAACTGCCATCAGTTCTTAGAACTGATCCATCAGCGAGCAAACTTTCCCATCACGGTACCAAGGGAAGCAGAGCATCGACCAAAACATAACAAGTTTGCTTTCTAATCTTCACTTAGCACTGTGTGTCACACTGAATCAGGAACTGTGGGAATACAAACCACAGTCACATGCCACTCGCTGTGACCCCATGTCCTATGTGACCCCATGTGGCCATTGATGCAAAACAAGCTTGAGAGGTGAATAATTCAAGGATCCTTGTGGTAAGGAGATGCACTCTTGACAGTACAGAGCTGTAGGTTGAGCAGGTGTGGGAAGGGAAGGACATGGTCTGGGATCATGATGGGCTGGGGAACAGGAGGAAGAGTCTCAGGCAGTAGCTCAGAATACTTCAGATAGACACCATAAAGGGAAGGAAAAAATCCACTTGTTTAGGTTCATGGTGTCAGCAGTACCTGCCCACAGTTACTTTGACTCCATTGGGCCTATGGAAAGACATAGACTCATGACAAGGGGCATATATGTGGCAGGGCGGACTATTCCTTGTGGTGGTAGAAAGGGAGACGGGGTGTGTGGAAAAAGAAGGTAGGGACAAGCTGCAGCCTCCAAAGGCACACCTCCAGGGACCCACTTACTTCAGCTAAGTTCCACCTCTTAAGTCCCCATCACTTCCCAATAATACATCAAATTACAAACCCATCAATCCATTGATAAATCCAGAGACTTTGTGATTCAATCACTTTCCCGAAGCCTCACCTGTGAACCTCAGTGGGGACCAAACCTTCCATTTGTGAGCTTTTGGAGAACATTTAGACTCAACTCATAATTACAGCCAAGTTTGGGTTAACTGAACAAAGATCCTGGGCACTGTGGGGCTAAGGTCAGGCAGGTTGTCAGAGGAAGCTCTATACCAGAGATGTGTAAGTTGCTTTTCTTGCCACTGTGACTAAATACACAACAAAATCATCTTAAGGAAAGAAGGGTTTATTTTTGGCTCATAGTTCAGAGAAATGGAGTCCATCAAATCAGTAAAAGCACAATAGCTGGGCTGCTTGGCCTATGCCACCAACCAGGAGCCAGAGAAAGGCAAATGCTGGTGCTTGCTGGCTCTCTCTCGTCTTGTTCAGTCTGAGCCTCCCAGCCTGTGGGATGGTGACACAGATATTGTGGGTGGGTTTTTCCACTTCAGTTATATCTTTCTGTATGTTTCCTTACAAGGAACACCTGAAGGTGTACCTCACTAAGGCATCAATGTTCTTTAGTCAAATCAAGTTGAAAATGGATTTAGCCATTATAAAAAACAAGCCTGTCTCCTACCAGGGACTTTGGACAGTGTTGGCAAAACTGTCTGGCATTTTGTTCTGTGCCAAGTTGACCACAGTCAAATAAAGTTGATGTCAGTACCTTGGCCAGCTGGTCTCAGCACCCTATAAGGAATTGCTGTGTGTTTCTTAGCACTAACCACCAATGGGGATGTTATGATCACAGCTGGAGGCCTGGCCCTCAAGATAGTGTACAAATGAAAGTGGAGTCTGAAGATTCACACCTCTCTACCTCACACCCCCTTACCGCCCCGCACTGTCCCTGCACTCATGAAATCTTCAACAATGGCTTCCAGGGCAGGAAACAAGCCTTCTCCTACTTTCCCACAGAAAGAGTCTAAAGCGATGTTAGAATGGCCAAGAACAATTCTAATGCTACTTCAAGGCACATATGCTGACTCATTTGTATTCTTTAGCTGAATAGATTCGGGCAAAGAGAAGCAACTTGCCTGGGGCACAGGATGAGAAAGTGAGACTTGAACTTAGACCCAAGATTTCTGGCTGCAGCATCTATTGTCAGAGGCACTGTATTTAAAAACAGCGGAGTTATATCACATGAGCGTTTTCAAGTTTGAGGAAGGAGGTTAAGTGGAGACAGAAGACAGACAGACAGTGTTTGTCTGCCATCCTCAGCACCGTCCTCTGGTGCTTCTGTGTGCTGATGGTTCTACATCTTAGTGTGCTGAATTTCATTCTAGATTAAAGGCATGCATCTTTTCATGTAGGACAAATTGTTCAGTGCAAGCCAAGTGCTTCATCCTGTGCTCAACTAGGGAAACAGCTATATCCGTTCCAATGCTGGAAGCAAAACTGGTGCATGGGGCTTCCTGAGACAAGCACGTGGCTCCATACTGCCATTTCTACTGTGGTTCTTTGTAATGTGCAACATTTCAAGTCCATATTAGATTGTGTGGGCTAGCCTCGACACCTACTCAGCATTGTGTACATTTTACTACATTCCTTTGCCTCCCCAGTAAGTGCTTCCTCCTTGCTGGCCTCTCAGCTTGTCCTGAATTCTTCTTCTTGTCTGCCCACTAACTTCTCACCCTTCAGGATGCAGCCCAGGCAGCCATCAACCACTGGGGAACGGGGAACATGGTTTTTTTTGTTCTTGTTTTTTTTTGGTTTTTTGTTTGTTTGTTTGTTTCATTTTGTTTTTGGCTTACTTTAGCTGAATTTTGAGTGCAAAGCACTACACACCAGTAACATTTAGTGCACTGATGGTCAAAGTCTGTTAATTTGTCTGGGTCCTTCTCTGTTAGGTCAATGAGGGGCAGGGTGCTGACTTTTGTCTCAGAGGTTAATAATATCTAGTTCCTGGTTGGCTTTAAACGATGTTTATCATGTAGAATATAGAGGTCATTTGCACTGTAATGTCCTCTGTGTGGGATTCACTGCCTTTTCTTGTATACCTGCATGCATATGCATTCTCTATCTACCCCCCCCCCCAATTTCTCTGTGCTTCTCTCAACCTCCATCTCTCTGTAACACAGATCACACTCCTGCCGGTATTAACTTAATTAATTAAGAATTAATTAATTAATTAAGAATTAATTAATTAATTAACTCTCCACTTCTGGATCCTCCCACTCTGCATGCTTGTGGACCACACCAGCCATCTCATTAGCATACAGGACACTCACTTGTCACTTCAGAGATTCTTAGGAATTATCTGCCAGGAAACTGGGACAAGTTTTTAAATATATAAATACCTTGTTATAAATCACAGTATGACAACTCACGAAGCAAAAAGCTGGAAGTTAATGCCTCAAATAATAAAACTGCAGGCAAGGCAGAGCACAAGGTGAGGGGCCGAAACTCTTGTTTTCTCTCTTTGGCAAATCCCTCTCCCCATCTTTGTCTCAGAACAGCTTGCTTCATGCAGTAAGAAGCAAAACTGCCTGTAATGTTTGCACTCAGATACTGGTACCTCCTCAGCCAGAGCTTTTGGCAGCTTCAGGATGGAAGTCCTGGAGAAAGGATATGATTGGCTTGGTTCAGATCACCTGATCATTTCTAGGACCAATCACTGGGAGCCAATGGCTAAAGAGCTTTGTTATTGGGCCTGGGGTCCATTATAAGGGAGAGGTATAGTAGATATCCGGGCCTCAGAGAGCTCTTGGGAGTGAGCTAGGAGCTCATCAGAATTTGCTGCTTTTATGTTCTTCAAAAAAACAGAACTCCGGTCTGTAGTGTGACTGCCCAGTAGCATCTTTGGCTGGTGTCTTTAAGTCTTTTTGTTCAATTCGAAAACACCTCTAGTGATCCCAAGATCCTCCATTCTCCAGAGTAATGGTTCTCCACCTGTGGTCAAGACCCCTTCAGGCGGTAGTATATCAGCTACCCTGCATAACAGATACTTACGTTAAAATTCATAACGGTAGCAAAATTACAGTTATGAAGTAGCAACGAAATAATCCTATGGTTGGAGGTCACCACAACCCAAAGAACTGTTTTGAAGGGTTGCAGGGTTAGGAAGGTTGAGAACCACTAGTTATTTTAAATCAGGGGGGAAAACAAATCTCCCCCAGGAAACATATGATAATGTCCGATGACCAGTGAGAGGTGGGACTAGGTGTGTTGCTGGCATCTGGTGGGTGGAGGTCAGAAACACTGCTAAATATTCTACCATGCATAGGGCAGCTCCCACAAAACTCACCCAGCTCAAGTGGTCCATTGTGCCTAAGTCAAGGCCAGCTCTCCAGGAAATGCTGATGATGCTTGTGTTGGTTAATTTCATGCATCATTTGACTGGACTACAGAGCCAGAATTTGGCCACTTACTTTCTGATATGTCTGTGCCTGTGACTCTGGATGAGATGAAGGTTTGATTGATAGAAGAGGCAAAGCACACTGCTCTCCCACAGTGGGTGGGCCTTGTCTGATGTGAACAAAAGACTTAGTAATGGGGGAGCCTCCAGCTGCTTGCTCAGCTGGGACACTGAGGCTTTTCTGCTCTCACCAGTCTGTACACCATTGGCTCTCAGCCTTCAGGCTTGGACTGCAGTTCCACTAGCTGTTCTCCTGGGCCTCTAGCTTGCCAGCTGCAGAGCTTGAGATTTTGCAGACTAAATTATATCAGCCAGTTTTCTATCATCTCTTTCCCTTTCTGTTCATATATGTACATTATCATATATATTACACATTATACTATACATATATATAATATATGCACATAATGTACATGAGCTATACATATATTATCACATAATAATATATATGGTGTAAGTATGTATAATATATGTATATGATGTACACATACTATACATATATTATCATATTGTGTAATGTATACTATATGCATATTTTCTTATATGATGTACATATATATTATTATATTATATATGTATGTAATACTATATATAACATGTATGCGTTATATAATACATTGTATAAAAGGTATATGATATACATATGCATACATACAACATATACATATAATGTATATAATATAGTACATAATATAATGTATCTATGTATTATATAATAATATGTATTTTGTATACATATATGTATATATGCACAAAATATATACATTAGATACATACATATTAAATATATATGTATAATATATAATAGAATATTCATATATTATCATGTATATATGTGTATCTAATGTACATTCTGTATATATGTACATAATGTACATGTATGTACATCATATGTATAATATGCATACTACATACATATGTATATTATTATATACATTTATGCATATATATTTGTGCATATGTATATATGTACTTTTTTCTGTTCCTCTGGAGAACCCTGGGTAATACAGTGCAATGCAGGAAGAATTTTCTTGAGAAGATGGCTTCCTAGCACTCATTCCTCTACCCCATGGTGCCTTCAATGTACAAAGACAGAAGGCATCTTCCCCAGGCCCTCATGTTTTGAGCACCATCTTTGATCAATTTTACCTTTCAAGACAGGGTGTTAAGACTGCCCCACAGGGCAAGAAGGGCCCTGGATATTGTGAAGTTCTATGGAGCTCCTTTAATCCCAGAATGCTTGTTCTGAATAACTCAGGGAGCAAAGGAGTCTGGGAAGGAAACTGGGAATGGAAGCTGGGATGAAGCCACCGGTAGGCTGTCAGAGAGGTCCAGAAAGATGTGGTCTAGTATAGGCATTCTTAACAATGCACTAGGGCTTCATGCAGTGAGAGTTGTCTTGTTTGTTTTAAGATACAACAGAGTCTTTTTCCTTTTCTTTCTTTTTTTGTGATGTTTGGGGTTAAGCCTAGGGCCTTGGGTATACTAGGCAAACACTCTACTATTGAGCATCATCCCAGACTTTTGTTTAATTTTGAGAGTCTCAACCATGTTGCCCAACTCTGAAGCCCAAGCTGACCCTGACACTGCAATTTTTCTGCCCCAGTCCCAGAGATAACTGAGTTTACCAGGTTTCTGCAACCAGGCATGATAGCAACAGGATCTTGAAGAGAGATTTGGATCAGACAGCTGGCCCCACTTTCTTTCTTTATACCATCATGTGTTCAGTGTATTTTTGGGTTGACTGAGAAAAATAAAGCCCCTGCCCCATAGATATCAGAGTATCCACCTGAGCTCTGGAGTTGCAAGATATGAAAGCCACAGTCTGGTTCGGTTGAAATAATAAATAGACCACAGACTAAGGACTTCGTTGGACACTTACTTCCCATGGATGCAGAGGCTGAGACATGCAGGATGGGGTGCTGGCAGAGTTGTTGTCTTGTTATGTTCTTATATACGGAAAGTGTTGCAGGGAAATATTAAAAAACAGCACGTCAAGTTCCCGTGCTATGCCTCCGCAGCCTGGCCGGCCATGCACTGTGGAGCAATGGCTGACCTGTTTTTATCTCGTGGAGACTCTGATTTAGTGCTCCACGATCTCTCCACCCAGCTTGCTGGGTTCCCACTGGCAGTCGCTACCACGCCAGCGCCATGCTTCAAACTCCCCATGGCCTTATTGATGCACATCAGGCAAACCCACGCTTTGCTGTCTTACCTTTCTCTCTTGAACCCAGACGAGCCTCTGTGAAAAGAAAAACACTACATAAACTTAGCTCAGAAACAATGGTAACTCACTGTCTGGGCGCAACAGCTAAAACCTAATCTTGTAAGCCATATTAAAATCTGATTCCTCTGGTGGCAAATCCTTGTGGATTCGCCATGATACCAGGAGACATTAGTAGCTACATCTTACCCTCACACTGTCCCCTTACAAAAAGACCCTCTCTCTCTGCTCCTCCCCCTCTCTTCCCCTATCCAACCTGGAAGTCCCTTCTACTTGCCCAGTGATTGCTCCTTTATTCATTAGGGGATTGGTTCACAAGTCACCTGAGTACATGACTCACTCCTTGTCTGCAGCCCCTCCCAGGAGAGTAAAAATTAACATCAAAATGCAGGCAGCACAGAGCCATCTACAAAAGAAAGAGCCGGAGAGTTCCTGGGGTCCACTTCATAAGGGCACATTAGTCCGTCCTAAAGGGCCCCTATGACCTGACTGACTCCTAACTAACACATTTTGGGGTAGATCTAACATATCAACCTGTGGAGGCTAAAAAAGCATACAGTCCACAGGAAGAGTTTAGTACCACTACTACCACAGGCCTGGGGACCACACTCTGAGAAGCATTGTTCACACAGCAGTACTCAGCCCTGGCTACACATTAGCACCCTATGTTGTATTTGAAGTGACTTTAGGGTGATTTGACTATTTAAAAACCTTCTTAGACTTTCCTACATGCAGCTGGTGGAGAACTGTAATTCCATTGACCCCAGGGGAAAGGGGAGCTTCCATCCTGTTCCAGTCAGAAAACCATGCAGGTACAGCTGTATACCTCCCTGGGGGCTTCAATATTCTCTCAGCCTTGCTTTATCTTACCTCAGGCATTTGACACGATCCTGGCATTTCTGTTCCCAATCCTTATGCTCAGTGTCCAGTCCATGGGACATCTTCTGCCCATTGTCTCAGTGCTTGATCCCTGTGTGTCAAGCTCCTCCCATGACTTGTGGATCTTCCACACAATGTCCCCTGACCAGATCCAGTATCCACTGCCTTTCTACCTTCCCCTGACCCAGGTGGTGCCACCCATGTGGGACTTACCTCAGCATGTGCTCCCTGGGCCCGGCCTACAAGTCTGACCTTCCATTGTGATGCCCTAAGCTTTAATTTAAGACATCACCAAGTCATTGCAAGGTAAAAACCTGACATTTAAATTTCAGAGCGGGACCCTCCTTACCCTTTGATGTTCACAACACAAACGGATCACCAAAGGCCGTAGTGCTTACCTCAGCACTTGAGCCTGTTCCACCATGCCTCTTGCCTAATTAGAGCCTGCTGGGGGCTGAGCTTAATGAAGAAATTCCCCACCCCCAACTCCTCAGGCCTCAGATCCTGCTTCCCTAGCTACCTAACTTTCCTGCTTCCTGACCCCACCTACAGCGTTTTAGTACAGCCATGACTCCTGACTCCTGGAAACATGAAGCCCACTCCCAGAAGTCTCCAGCCACAGAGGACAGGGGAGTGAATGTGTGACATTTTCCGGGTACCCAGAAGCCTCCTGGATTCTTGTCTTGCCACATAATTCTTAGGGTAATTTTCGTCTCATGATCACTATTTGAGATAGATCCAACTTTCAGATAGAGAAATGAGGAACTCTAGAAGTAAATTAATTTGCCTAAGATCACACAGCTGTACGTGACAGTTCTTATTTGGATTTGAACACAGGAAGCCTAGTTCCAGAGCTGGCTCTCTCTATCTCCCTGCTTTGCCTCATCCCAGCACTCTGGTCAGAGAACAGGCCCTTGCTCATGTTGGATCTGTGAGTTCCAATCATGAAGGAAGGGAGCTTGCTGTGTGTACTTTGGCTTTAATCTTCCAGGCTTATAGATGTCATTTGCTCCTACATCCTTAACCTTTGAGGCCTAAAAGTCTACAGTTGTGAATCCCTAGGTGTAGAGAGCGCAAAGGTCCTTGTACCCACAGATCTCCAGAGAACTCAGGAATGTTAAGTAAGCATTTTGTCCTCTCAAAAGAAAGTATGTAAAACCTGTTCTTCCATCCAGAAAGCTGGGAATTCAAGGCAATTAACAGCCCGATGATCTGCTTATCTGTTGGACCAGGACATAGCAAGCTCCCACAACCAGTACTAAGGATGGCTAATAGTCCAAATGTCCTCTACGCTATCTGTATGATCGAGACTACACCAGATCCTTCCCTAGGCCCTTAAGCTAATACAGGTAGCTTATCTCTAGAACCCATCTTGGAAGAAAACACTTGTACTTTGAGTTGAGTTTCAATGTAATTATGACTCCTTGTGCACTGGAGTATTACACCAGGAACCCTCAAAATTGTACTGTGTTTAAATATGCTGGCAATAAATCACCTGGCATCAGACCCTCCAAAGTTTGATTCAGTTTATCTATGTCAAATTGAACCAAGTTTTCATTTTTATCTCTTTGTGGTTCATTTCCCTGTCTGCTGTGAAACCTGCAGGGACCCCCACGCCTGGCTCCCTTTCTAATATAGAGCCTCTTCTGTCTTATAATTAAACCATACGTTTAGGTCCTCAGTTTAGCAACATATTGCCTTTCATTAAGGTTGAAATGTGTTTCCCCCAAAATACTTTAAAACACCAACATGGAGGACTTTAGAATGCATCTTACTTAGAAATAGCGTGATAACTAATGTCATAAATTCAGAGAGGGTGGCTTGGAAGAGGGAGGGTTATCCACCCTATGTGAATGGTGTCCTCATAGGAGGAAAATGTGGGTACCAAGGCCAACACAAGAATAACTGTGCGTGGAGATCAAAGCAGCTACTGGAGTGAGGAATCTAGAAACCAAGGTGAGCTGGGGTGTCTAAAGCCAGGGGGAGGGGTGTGGAAGCCTTGCAGCCTTCACAAGTTACCAGCCCTGCCCACACATTGGTTTTCATTGTCTAGCCTCCACAACCATGAAATAGTAAAATGTGTGTTGTTTTAAGCAGCTAAGCCTGAGATATTTTACTGACAGTCCCAAGAAATGAAGCATCCTTCATCACCATGGTAACTGCCTCTCTCCACATCTGCTTCGACTCTCACAGCAGTGCATCTGCTCCACTGTCCTCTTTGTCTATGCTAGGAGAATTCTTGTCTTAAGAATAATGCTGCTCCCTTTACAGGAGTGACTTCCCTATAAATTCTTATGGCCTTTTACTTAAGGATATAGTCCTACAAGGTGGAAAGATTTAAATAACACACTGTGGCGACTCTCTGGAAAATGACTGGATTCAGCCCGATAAAAAGTCGTCCCTTGGGCTGGAGAGGTGGCCCAGCTGCTAAAGGTTAGGTTCACAACCAAAAAGTAACCCTTTAATTCTAAACAAATATTCACTAAGGGAAAGGAAAGCCTACTGAGACTATGTCCTGGAGGAGGAGCCCACAATCGAGCCCTAAGGGCTCAATTCATTTAGTCTGCCAACTGTACAGCTTCCCTCCAGAAGCAGACTGTGTGGAACTGGAAACTTCACAACATGTCGGAAAGGAAAGGGCCTTGGCCTCTGCAACTTGTAAACAGAAGTCAGTTACCAACAGCTCTGTTCACGGAAACAACACAGCCGTCAGATGTTGCCATGCTCCTGGGGGCTGCAGCCCGAGAGGAGGACTGAAGACATTGGGGCAGGTCAAGAAGATGGGACATCAGAGAAAGGCAGACAAAAGCCACCTTGCACTCAGTGGAATGGCTGCCATCAAACAATAAAAAAGCAGCTCTAGCCAGCAAGTATGTCGAGAAATTGAAATGTCCCCGCAATAGGATTGTACAATGTGCTTCATCAACACTTTAAGCATGGCATCACGGTCTAAGCCATCAGCTCCGCTTGTGGGTATATATGAGAGAAGGTGTCCCCTTCTCCTTTTTCCTGGGCTCTCATTTACCCAGGCTGTCCTTAAACTTGCTATGTAGCCAAGGATGAACTTCTGATCCTCCTAACTTTACCTTTCAAATGCTGGGACTACATGTATGTACCAGCATGCCCAGTTTATGGGGTACTCGGGTCAAATCAAGGGCTTCACGTGTGCTAGGCAAGCACCCCACACTGGAGGATAGGTTCTAAGGAGACAGTTGCATACCCATGGCCATAGCAGCCTCATTTGTCATAGCTGAAAGGAACTTCAGGGTCCTGGATAGATTACTGAAGCATGCAAAATATGGCATATGCTAGACACACAAGGGAATATTATTTAGCCTTGAAAGGGAAGAACATTCTAGCACATGAAGCAACATGGATGGACCCGGACAGCATGTGGTATGTGAAATAAGTAGTCATAGAGAAATCTCTTACTCCCTTTCTAGGGTAGGGTGGGTATGTGGGGGGATGTCGTGTGTTCCCATGTTAATGTATTTGTGGGTAGGGCTTTTGAGAGAAATGATAAAGGTTAGTTAGATAAGCTCAAGAAGGTGAAGTCTCCAAGGTAGCAATCTTGGCTTTGCACAGACACCCGAGCCTGTTCCTTCCTTGTCTTTTATTGTAGGATGCGCTCTGACATGTTCTCACACCACAAGCAGATCCTCACCAGATGTTCCCTTGCAACTAGAGCTTCAAGGTCTCAGAACTGTGAGCAAAATTAAGACCTTTATTTTCCTTTTTTGTGGGGTTCAGGTTGGCAAGTCGGGGTTCTACCGTGTAGTTTAGGTGGGCCTGAACTCAAAGCAACCTTCATACCTCAGCTTCCCAAGAGCTAGGGTTATAGATTTGAGCTACCATGCCCAGTCAAACCTCAATTCTTCATAAATAACCTGCCTGGAATAATCAGTTACAGCAACAGAAAATAGACTGTAATACTGACACCTTCTCTCTAGTTATTTTATAACATTTTCAACAAAAATAAGCAGATATGTAAATGGAGCTAGGTACACAGGCACATGATGAAGATTCTGCAACCAGGGTCTATGTTGATGTCCCTGGCCTGTGTTACTACCAAAGGCCATGCAGATGGCCCTGATCTGGACTGCCACCTGAGTGTGGTAGAGCTGGCCCAGCCCTTAGTAAGCCATGGGGTGACTTGGTCGAGGGAGAAATGCCCTCCCCATACTCCTTGTCACCCCTCACCAAGTGGGAGAGGTAGCTCTGCCCCTCACTGGCTGAAGCATTCAGGAGAGGCTGTGGCATTGGGTGAGCTAGCCTGGGCTGTGTTGGAGAACTTGCCCTGATAGTGTGGGTTGGGAGAGCTGTTGGACTGACCAACTCAGCTCTCTCTCAGGCCCAGATCCATGGCTTTGAGTTGGCCCATCTCAACATCTACGCCATCTATGATTTACTGGAGCATGCGAAAGGGCCAGTCCTGCAGATCCAAAGTTGCAAGATCTCCATGACACAGAGCAACAACAGGATATCAGAGATGAATCTCCATGAGGATCCAGTATTGATAGTGTAGCAGAAGCCAGAGGCCTTGAAACAAACCAACAAGTCATTGCAACGAACATTTGCAACCAAAGATGTATTGACCAAAGGATATGCTGAGGGACACACTGTGACACATGACAGCTTCCATGGCAAGATGGTTTTTATTCAATTTTATTTTATTTTATTTTATTTGGGGGGAAGATTGCAAGGGCAGAGGGCAGATACAAAGGGACAGGGAGATGAGGGGGACTGGGGTTCATGATGTGAAATTCACTAAGAATCAGTGAAAAGATTTTTATAAAACCTTGGCTTTGTTCTTGGCCAATCTGTCTTCAGACAAACTCTACTGTGCAGCTCTAAAACACATCAACACTATTTTCACTAAACCATAAAGACATGATTATCTAACAACATTAAAGAGAATCCTTGATAGTGTCTTAAGTTTGGTCCATAAGCAAATTTCCCTTAGTCTTAGAATTCTATTTACAATTGCTTTGCTCACAAAGATCAGACACACGTTTGTTTGTGATATCTCTTCATATTGTTGTCTTTGTCTGTGTGGTGTGTGTGTGAGTGAGGACATGTGAGTGTGCATACGAGTGTGTGTCACACATGTGTATGAGTATACTGTTGGAGCTGCAGAGGCCAGAGAACAATGCTGAGAACCCTGCTCTATCACTTTGCACCTTGAGACAGTCCCTCGCTAAACCTAAAACTTGCTGTTTTCTGGATAGATCAGCTGTCCAACAAACCACAGTGATCCTCCTGTCTCTGTCCTAGCCCTCACTGCTAAGTACATGCAGCCATGACTAGCTTGCATGCAGAGTCTGCAGATCCAAACTCAGGTCCTTCTGCTTGCACAGACGCCCTCTACCCAGCCATCTCAATCACAATCACAGCATGGCCACCTTTAGTGCTACACTGACTTGTGTAGACTGACAGTTGTCCTTTCAATCCACCAGGCTGTGCGTTTGTCTCTTTGTCTTTCTGTGACATCATGTGAGTCGGTATCCTCGTTCCCAGCCCCTACATTATTCCCTGAAAATGGAAGTGAACTCTGGGTCTTGGATTGTATTTTTGGTTGGAACCCTGTGTGGCTAGCAGGCTTGCTGCTTATTACATTTACATCAGGAGAGACACAACGTCCTACTTTCAATGACATTAAGATTGATTACTATTGCAGGTAGTGACAGCCTGATCCCTCCATGGTCAAGTTGCTCATCAACCTTTCATCTAAAGTGTTCGTCCACTGATGATCACTGTCGAAATCAATTATTTCTCTAGGAGCTGTGAAATGACACTGTCTAGCTTGTCCATTCCTTCCACGTCTATTAGGCAGGATTCCTGTGGCTGCTTTTTGGCAGCCAGAGAGGGCGGTGTACCCATATGTGCTTGCTCTAAATGACTATTTCCACAACTCAGATTCAACCCTAAAAGACTTCCTTCCTCTGCCGCTGAGGACATTCCCTTAAACTACCTTTGACTCCAAAATCAAGTCTGAGAGGGGAATTAAAAGCAACAGTTATGCTTTACATTTGAAAGATTCCCCCCATCATATCTTAAAGATTTGGTTCTGAGGGCAATGTTCAGAGGAAAGAGACATGCCTGGATCATGTGCTGTGTTTGTGATTGAGATGGCTGGGAAGAGGGCATCAATGCCTAATCAATGAAAGAATTCATTAATAGACTCCTAAGTTGATGGCATTATCAGGGGGTGAAAGCTAGGAGGTGAGGTACAGTTGAGAGAAGGAGATCAGTGGGGGTGTACCCTCAAAGATCACAATGAGTCCTTTCCTGTCTCCTTTCTTCCTAACCTCTGTTATGTTAGCTGCTGGGGTTTGCCCTGACCTTCTCACCATGATGGATTAAAATCTCTGAAATCAGGAGACAATAAATTCTTTCCCCTTTAGTTTGTTTTGCTCAGATATTTTGTCACATTGGTGCAAAAGTCTAACAATTGAATTATTACACACACACACACACACACACACACACACACACACTCCAGATGGAGAGTTAAACTTTGATTTAACCCAATATTCTTCCCATAGCTTACATTCCTGGTTTCTTTCCTTGGAGTGTTTCTTTCCTTCTCCGGAATGGTAACAAGACACCCTGCTAAAAGTATCAAGAAGGTAAAGACCAGAACATCCTGAGGCAGTCTCTCACCACTTTAAAAATGAAGTTAAAACAAGGCTTTGAAGGAGCTCATGTTCTAGCCCCTTCTTGCCCATCCCCTTCCCTAAGCTTGTCAGAGTGAATCCCATCCCTTTCCTTCTTCCCTGTTGTGCCTGCTCAGCAGGTGAGGTGGCTGCCCAGGGATCACCTTCCCCTAAAAGGAAACAGACCTCAGACTGCCCTCTGCTGTGGCAGCCCTCATTCCTATTTCTCTATCTGACATCTCTATGCTCATCTCCCAGCTGCTTGCTTGGAGTTGGCTCCGCAAAGAGGAAGGTGCCCCGGGGTTAAGGAAAAAGAATCAGTCCAGAAACAGTCGATTCCAAACTGGGTAAAATCCGAGATTGTGAGAGTTGGAAGAGCTTTGTGGGAACATCTAGGCCACACAGCTTGGAAGGATAAACCAACGTCCTAGGGACAGTTGAGACCTGAACCTTGATTCTCCTGGTAGATGGTTTAGGAGGAGGAGATGCAGGGGTGGGAGTGGGCGTGGCTTGTCCCCGTGGAAGATTTGGGAACCAAGAGCCTTCTACATGCCAAGGCCCATGCTAGGCGTGTAATTATAGCACACTGCTTCCGGGGGGAGTGAATGTGTCCTGAGCATGACTTTCATACACCATGCAGCTGTTTCCCACAGAGAGACTTATTCAGTCTCGAAAACACTCAGCATTTTTTTCCCATTGCAGCCAATTTATTTCCTAATAGGCAAAATTCACTCACTGTGCTTTTTAAGAAAAAAACCGAAGCACTATCAAAATAATTTCGAGATGAAATAACACCCAAGTATCCAAAGTACGTCACTCCTTTCTAGTGTGAAGTGAGCGTTGTGTGGAAATGAGCGTCTACAGGACCGAGTTCTAGCCCTGGTCTTCCTCTCTAGTGGAGTGACCTCATCAAAGCCTGCTAGTCTATCCCCAGCTTAGATGCTCCCTGCATAGAGTGAGGGAATCAGATGAAGCTACTGGTTCCCAAATGTGCAGCAGCAAAAGTCCTTCAAAGAGCAGCATACCTGATGAATTCATAAGTTGTTTCTCTTGTTTGTAAACATTAATCACACAGCCGAAGCTATAATAGCTTTTGATCAGAGTAATATTCTGTAAGAAGCTGATATGCCTCGAGCCCCAGGAGTGTCAACATTTAGCTCAGATGGTTTTGTCAGTGATAGAGGGATGGGTTTTCTCAGAGGTTCAGAATACTGAGAGCATCCTCAGACGTCCACTACTATCTCCATGCTATGGTATGTGGATGCTATGGTATGGATGCGAAATGCCCCCTCCCCCGTTCACGTATCTGAAAAGTTGGTCCCCAAATGGTGGTGGGACAGGAAAATGAAGACAGCCAGTTCTGGGGGTTTAGTGAGTGGATTGCTGATGTACCCAGTCAAGGCTGGGGTGTTTCTCTGCCAACTCCCATCCCACTTGGATTTATGCAGCTCCTGGCTTAGCTCTCCAATACTGCTCCATGAGAGTACATTTAGATGGTGGGAATGCATCTACTTCCATCTGTGTATCTGTCCACATGGGCAAATGGCAGGACAATGGAGACATGGATAGGCCATCAACAGCAGCTCCCAGAAAAGCACGTTGATAGTGAAAATCATCTCATATATCCACCATTCTACTTAGCTTTCTGGCCATTGCTTCAGGTGCTCAGGTGCTTCAGTGAACAGACAATTGTCCCCTAATTTGCAGGGAAAGACACAGGAAACACACTCAATAGCGACTGTCTCGGGATATCAATAGAAAGGAGCAAGGATGTCAGGAACGCAGTCACGGGGTCAAGACTGTTTTACTTTAATGTGGTGATTTTAGGCCCAGGAGAAAAGAGTCGGAGGAGGTAGTGACGAGCTGAGGGGATCTAGCAGGACCCAATCCTGATGGAGAGATCCGACTCCTTAATGTGGAAAAATGAGAACCCTTGGTGCATTCCTGGAGCAGTGGGGAGAGGACAATGCCAGAGGGCTGGGACATGTTCTGAGTTGTGCTCGAGGTCAGAGACTGGAGTACGTCTGGGCCTTCAGCTGTTAACACAAGCATGTCAGGAAGTGCTGGTGTCTGGGGTATAGAGGTACATGACTTGTACCCTAGGGTGATCACTCTGTAATATGGTGATGAGGTTGAGCAAAGAACATCAACTACCTGCTCCCAGATAGATTTCTGCAAGTTCTAGTGGCTGAACAAAACCCCAGCCTTCTATCTTAGCTTCCAGGGGCAGGCATCTGGGTGTGTCTCTATAGGGTCCTCTGCTTAATATCTTTGTAGACTGATTTCAATGGGGAAGGGAGCTGTGACCTCATCTAAAACTTGGGTCCTCTCCCAAAATCTGTCCTACAGAGTGTGGTTTTTGCCTGAAGCTAGATGTACCCCACAGACTGATCTCGGCCTACCTTCGCCTACTGCTCACCTGCATCACACCCCAACTTTACCCAAATGCCCTTTGTGGTGGTTTGAATAAAAATAACCCATATAAACTGGGCAGTGGTGGCACACGCCTTTAATCCCAGCACTTGGGAGGCAGAGGCAGGAAGATTTTTGAGTTCGAGGCCAGCCTGGTCTACAGAGTGAGTTCTAGGACAGCCAAGGCTATACAGAGAAACCCTGTCTTGAAAAACAAACAAACAAACAAAAGGCCCATATAGGCCCATAGGGAGTGTCACGCTGTTAGGAGGTGTGGCCTTTCAGGAGTAGGTGTGGCCTGTTAGAGGAAGTGTGTCACTATGGGGGCAGGCTTTGAGATCTCATATGCTCAAGCTGTGCCCCATGTAGCTCACAATCTCTTTCTGCTGCCTGCAGATCAAGATGTAGAACTCTCCACTCTTTCTCCAGCACCATGCCTGACTGTACACTGCAATGCTTTCAGTCATGATGATAATGGACTAAGCCAGCCCCAATTAAATATGTTCCTTTAGAAGAGTTGCCACAGCCATGCTGCCTCTTCACAGCAATAGAAACCCTAACTAAGACATCCCTGAACGCTCCCAATGTCTCTCCAACTCTCCATTCACCTGTAGCTATCTTGAGACTCACCCCACCCCCACAACTGTCTCTCTACATTCTAGTGATGTGCACTTCTCTTGGAAATCTGTCTTCCATAAAAAGCACAAAGGCTCCTGTGATATGACCAGCTTGGGAGGAGCACAGCTCCACCCCCTACTTCTGTATATCTGTATATTTATGTGTGCAAGTGCACATGTGTGTATGTGTGGACATACATGTGTGTGTGTATGTGTGCAGAGACCAGAGGACAACCTCAGTGTCATTCCTCAAGAATGCCATACACCTTATTTTTGAGATAGGATATCTCACTGATCTGGAATTTAGCAACTAGGCTGAGCAGGGTGGACAGTGTCCTAGGAGACCCACAGTTCTGCTGCATCACCTGCACTAGGATTCCAAGATTGAGCCACCATGCCCAGCTTTTTATCCCAGTGCTGGAAGCTAGTGGGCCATGTACTTTACTGACTGAGCCCTGTCCCCAGTGTCCTGCTTCACCCTCTTGTAAGTGTACCTGGGTCACTTCACAGAAGGAGGCATGAGGCCCTCCCTGGGTTGTGACTTCATTTTCTGCACACATTTGCAGAAAATGTGTTACTGTGGTCATGCACTAGGGTCCTATCATGTAAGCAGCACAACAAGGATTTATTTAAGCAACATGAATCTGCTTGCTCAGAGTTCTGGGGCCAGGAATCTAAGATTAAGGTGTTGGCAGATTGGTTTCTTCTTCAACCTCTCTCCTTGACTCATAAGAATCCTCCTTCCACTGTGTCCTTAGGCGTTCTTCTCTTGTGTGTATCTCACCATCTCTTGCTAGAGCAGTCCTATTGAATCAGGAGCCACCCTAATAACTTGTTTTCTCTCTAGCACCTCCTTGAGCCGTCTCCAGACATTTTCATTCTGAAGTGCTTGGAGTTAGAACTTCAATGTATGTATTTGAGAGGGTAAGACTCATCTACTCTGTCTGTGATGGTGTTAGACATTCTGGACACTATAGAAGCAGCTGTTCTCATCTGTCTTCCTGTCCCTTAGATGGCAGCACAGCCAGGAGGCCAGGACCCTGGGAACAATCTGTTCTCAGCCTCTGACACTCACTGCAATTTCTCACACAGCTTCTGGGAACAGAACTGGTTTGTGTTGGGTGAGGGTTTGGGTAGAGTTGATTGGGAACCAGAAGTAACCCAGAGAGCACATGGTCCATCATCAGAGATTGGCAGGGACTGGGGTTCACTGTTCTCCTGCCCGACTTCTTCTCCAACAACCTAGACCTAACTTTCCAAAGCAGGGTCTGTCCACAGCTGGGTGCTGCTCTCTTGGTTCCAGACACTGAAGAATGGTTGGTAATGAGGTACCTTAGCTATTGAGTGACTCCACACCAAACAAGAGGAAAAGCAAAAGAAAAAATAAAAGAAAGAAAGAAAAAGAAAGAGAAAAAAAAAACTGCTTTAGAAATCAACTTGTGCTTATTTCACAAGCTAAATCACCAGAGCTGCAGTTTTCTTAGTAATGTCTGAACCATATGCCTGGTCATTTTCTCCCCTAAGCGTCATTGTCTGCATGTGAGCTCAGCCCCACTGGGTGCTCGTACAAGCCGGCAAGGTTGCATGCTGCATGCCCTCAGGCCTGTTTGCCCAATACTCCAGTCTGTGCTTATGAAGCTAATGGCCCCCGATGTAAGTCATGGTGTGCAGGAGCTGGAAAGCTGGAGATCCACGTTGGCCTAGATCATCCCCGCATCTGCCTTAAATAAATGGCTCCTTCTAATACAAACATACCCACCCTTTGTAAGACACTGTGGGCTGGAAGAGGCTGCAAATGAGGGAGAGGTTTTAGAAAGGAAGGGTGAGGTGGGGGTCAGAGGCTCAGAGAACCACCATGGGATGCAGCCCCTTCTCACAAAAAAAGAAAAGAAAAAGAAAAAAGAAAGAAAGAAAGAAAAAAGAGAAAAAAGGAATGATCTTGCTAAATTATAAAGCATTTCAGCACTAGCCCTAAGCCCCCATAATCCTTCAGTGTGAACATCTTGTTATAGTAAAAAGATTTCAAACAATAGAAAAACCAGGACCCCTATCTATCCAGAGAAATGAAGAAATGGAAAAAGCGAATACAAAGCAGAAAACCTTGGGGCGGCTGAAATAATGGAAGCTGATGTGGTTTATCCATCCAGAGCCTCTCAGCTCACACGAGGGCATTTGATTCCATTTAATGGGCCAAATGCTCTCTCCAGTCTCACTGTGAACCAGAGGCTACAAACCAGGGAGGGAGCAAAAGCCTGCTCCTTAGGCTGGGATACACACACAACACACACCACACAACACACACACACACACACACCCCCAAACAAAACCAGGAAAGCCAAAGATGTCACCAGCAACAATGGCCCCTCTTCCCCTCTAGAGAAGGACCAGGAACGGGACCCAGTCAATGTGCCCCCCAAGCCATCAAGTGAAGGGTAAATGGTATCTGGCACCTTTTAGAAACGGGGTGACAGAAATTCATTACAGGACAAAGCTTAAAGTACAAATATAAAATGGAGACACATGACTAGATCACTGTGCTATTAATAAAGTGGCAAAAGCTACCGGGCCTCTCCACACGGATCTGTGATCTAGGCCACGGAGGAGGTTGAGTTAGGATTGTGATCTGTCTGTGAAGACCTGTCTGGGCCACAGAGCAAATTTAAATCCAGACTGGGCAATTTAGCGAGGTCCTGTCTCAACAGTGAAAGTATACCAGAGGTGGGGGACAGGAGACACAGCTCAGAAGCATACCAGAG
>JADRCH010000175.1:5050083-5122058 GCA_019843965.1 Rhynchomys soricoides
GCTCAGAAGCATACCAGAGGTGGGGGACAGGAGACACAGCTCAGAAGTAGAGTACTTGCCAAACATGTTCGGGAGCCTATGTATATCCCAAGGAGGGTATGGGAAAGTGAAAAAAATCCAGTCTAAGTTGGTACAAAAGAGGATTTTAAAAATTAATTTTATTTATTTATCGTTAGCCTGATTTGCTCCAGACCCAAATGAGTTCAGGAGGGTGAGCCATATCCTCAGAACCTGGCTGAGTTGAACTTTGATGTCAGTTGCTTCATTAGTCAACATGGCTGCCAAAAGCTCCAAACTCAATGAACAAGAGACCCTCCTGACTATTCATTTGACTACACAAGGCAATAAGCTGGCAAAATTAACACAGACTCATCCTGAATCCAATCCTGGAAGACTGTCAGTGTTCTGAATGGCCAGCCTGGACTGCATATCTACCCCTGTAGCATGGGATAAAGCAGCTCTGTCCACGGCAGAGACAGAAGGGGAAAAGGGAAGAGGGTGGACTAGACATTACCAGGAAAGACAAGATAGTTGGTGGGAAAGACAGCTGCAAACATCTGTGACGGTCTAGCTTAGCTAGTGCTACTCTTCTTTGAGGCCTCCAAGCATAATTATTTTTATTGCTTTGTTGCTTTTTAAGCACACAATAAATATTTAATAAGTAGATGTGCTAGTGAGCAATTAATTGGTGACTGGTCATATTCTGAAATCCCTAATGCTGTTCAACGCAGGCACACATACATCAACATATATAAGAAGCATATGTGCACATAATTATAAATAATATATACTAAAACATTAGGAAAACATTAGTAACATATAACCGTATTTTAAAATAACTGTCTCACAGGGCCATCACACTTACAGGGTTCTACTGCTTCCAGATTTTTGTTAGTATCATACAGCTTTTTAAAAAAGTACTTATCAATTTATGAAAACCCCAGAAGCAACAGCAAAAAGAACTCGATGTGGAAAATTTCAGACAATCAGTGTGAGTTCTTAACTGTGGTTGCCTGTAGCCCCACAGAGAAGTCTCTGAATCAAAGACGCCAAGTGGGCAGCTCCTTACAGTGCCCATGGAAGACCAGTTAGATGAGTCCAGCTACCACCGATCAGCAGAGAGGTCAGGAAGGGTGGCCCAGCTTTCACCCTACTGCCCAGATCCCTGATTCAGAGACTCCAGCCTCAGGGATCAGCCAAAGGAGGACGTACCAGGGTTCCCTCCATTGCCTCACTGGTTCATGCTCACCCCAGCACCTTGACAGGCCTGCCTCGGCCTCACTGCTCTTGGCAGGCGTGGACTAAGGCAGTGAACAAGGGATTTCCATCAGAGCTTCCAGGGATGCTACCTACCACAGGCCAGGGAGAGGAAACTCCCTCCTGTGCACACCACATTTCTGGGACTCCTGAGACTGGAACCCACAGTGACAGCTTTTGCTTTTCTTTCTTCCTATCTCTCCTTTTCTTCCCTCCTTCCCTTCATCTTTATCTTTCCTGCTCCACCCACAGGTCTCGTGATTCAGAGGCTACCATCAAACCAGCTATACAACAGAAAATGACCTTGAACTTCTGATCCCCTTGCCTCTACTTCTGAGCGCTGGAACTGCAGGTGTGGGCTAGCACACCCACCCTTATGTGGTACTAAGAATGGAACCTAGGGCCTCCAGTATGCCAAGCAAGCACTCTGACAATTGAACCAGGCCCTAGCTCTTTGTCTATTTCTAACTTGCTTTCTCTTGGGGACCTTTGCAAAATATAATTGAAATTAACTGCAGTAGAAATAAAACACACCAATGATGCAAAATGCCAACCAGAGTCTTCATCACAAGCAAGTGAATCTAAATGCTTTTTGATCTCTCTCTTGTGTCTGTTGCTCATTCTGGGTAGGAAACAGCCTTAACTACATTGCTAACCACTATTATTAGGTCTGCTCTAGAGAGAGCAGTCTGGCTTTGTTTTGAAGTCTTCAGGAAACTTCCTGCTTAAATTTCTTCACATCTCCAAATTAAAAAATAAAATCTGCCTGACATTTAAGGGTGGGCACCCCATGTCCTTAAGTGCCACTCCAATTTTTCACTCATTCTTTCAAGCAAACATCCCATCTATCAGTATTGATGGAGTGCCCACAGTGTGCCGTGCCAACAGGTCTGAGAATTCAGTGGTGCACCAGACAGGTAAAGCCATAATGCAATGATCCCCATACACAGCTATATCTAAAACAAGGCCACCGTTGGCATCCAGAGCTCTGTCCACACCACAGCTCTGCCACTTACCACATGTCAGAATTCCAGGTCCTCCTCAAGGCTGTTTTTGAGCACTGTAAAAAAGTATAAACTTTCTTTAAAAGGTACTTTTAATGTTCTGTATTATTTTAATCTTTATTTTACTTCATCTCCTCTATTAACTATAAATGGGTTTTCAGCTGAATCATGTATGTCATACCTCATCTTAAATGAAGGATCTAACATACAGCCTAAGACCAAAACTAAAGTGAGAAGAAAATGGTGTGGGGCAAAGGGGATGAGGTAAACATAGTGACCATGGACATCCCGGGCACTTACAGGCACTTCTTTTAAAGTCTTATTTATGTGTGTGAGCACTTTGTCTGCATGGGTGTTTACCACATTTGTGACTGGTGCTCTCAGAGGCTAGCAGAGGGCATCAGATCCCCTGGACTGGTTTTAGAGAGGGTCCTGAGTGACCATGTGCTGCTGGGAATCAAACTGAGTCCTCTGGAAGAGCAGCTGGCTCTTTTAACCTGAGTCACCTCTCCAATATCCATAGGCAGTTCTTGAAGAGCAGGACCACAGTGTTTGAGCTTCGTATCAGCCAAAGGGAACCGTCCTGTTGCACATTTCAACGTTCACAGGTTGAAATTTGCAACTGCTCAGCATCGTTACTATTTCTGGATGTGGGTTTAAAAATGTAGACACAAGCCCACCCACAGGAGGTACTGTTGGGCATTTGAATACAGGGATGGAGCTCTCTTTATTCCAGGAACAGGGAGTATGCTTTAGTTCCTCTTCTGTTACAACCTCTTCCAACGCAGCAAAGCACATTCAGGACAACTAACCAGCTGAGGCAATGGATGAGATTCTGCTACACAATCCTCAAAAGGTTTGACTGAGGAGCGAAAACTCAAAACCTCCCTGAAGACATTTTCCCGTCCATGCCCTCATGTGAATGGAGAGATAATACAACAGATCCAAGGTAGAAAAATACGAGAATGCGAAGGACTTCTGTTGGGACAGATATTCTCAAGTACTTGTATGTGGTATGTGGTGCATGTATGTGGGTACATACATATATGTATATGTACATATGTGGATACATACAAGTATGGATAGAAGCCATTAAGGGGGCTCGCTGTCCGGTTCTCTCCTTGCCACCTTCTTTCTTTCTTTCTTTTTTCTTTCAAGACAGGGTTTCTCTGTATAGCCCACCTTATTTCTGAGACACAATCTCTCATTGAACCCGGAGCTTGACTGTCAGTCAGCAATCCTCAGTGCTTTTCCTGTCTTTCCTTCACAGTGCTGGGGTTTCAGGTACATGTGGCCATGCCAGCTTTTTATATGGTTGTTGGGGATTTGAACACGGGGCCTCATGCTTACATAATAGGTGATCTTACCCACTAAACTGTTTCCCCAGCCTCGAGCATTACTTTGTTTTAATAAATAAAATTTCTCATACAACATTCTATTAATCTATATAATCATAATCAATGCTTAAGTAATACAATTCTTAAATTTTTTTGACTTAAGATTGTAGTAATACAGTGCATTTTTCTGTAGGTATAATTTTCATGAACACAATGTGGAGTTTTTATGGTGCGTGTGCATGCAAAGGGCAAAGCAGGATCTCGGGTACCCCCTCCACTGCTCTCCTGCTTATAGCCTTGAGACAGTACATTTTAAAAAGTGTAAAGCTATCCAGAGATCAAAAGGTTTAAGATGCAATGATCTGATTTTCCCCTAAAGGGGAAGTCTCTAGTCCCAGAAAAGCGACAGTAGGAAGTGCTGCTGTTCAAAGCACTTGGGAAATGATTACCCTCCCCAGGAAATCACCAAATTAAAATCCAATGTATCTAGTCAATAGCAGACTTGTTTCCTAAATGCACCTAAGCTACCTCTTATATGCAAAGTGCTTCAATCACTGTCCTTGGGAGAGGGGCACACACTAGGACTCTTGGACTGTGAGGCCCTCAGTCCATCCTGACTAGAGCACCTCTTCCCACTCATGGGGCAGGCATGGGCAGTCCTCTGCAGTCTTGTCTGAGACACAGAATGCTCCTGCTCCAAGCACCAAGGTGACTGGGGATAGAAAGCCCTTTTATCATTGCAAAAAGGTAGACTGAAGGCAGAGAGAGGTAGGCCCAGGTCAAAGATCTGACCCAGAAGACACAGTGGCTTCCACAGTCCTTTAGCCCAGAAGTCCTCCCAAACAGATGTACTCAGTCATAAGGCTCAGCTGAGCATCTGCACGATTTGACTTTAACTTACATAACTTCTTGGTGCCCCCTCCAAGGAAAACAGTAGGCAAATGCACAACTAATTAGTCAGCTCCCTCTATTGGGTTGTTATCTGAAAGTCAATTATATGTTAGGCAATGTCTCCCCAAAACGATGTCTTTGGTTTTAGAACTATCAATCTCATTTCTGTTTGCCAGTCATTACATAATAGGGCCAGCAGTGTGTTAAGAAAATGCCAAGTTGACAATAATGAAATTATGCCACCAACCACCTCATGAAAACACAAGGCTCTCTGCTAAGAACAGACTGGTTCTTCAGTACCAAGTCATGTACCAGGAGGCTAAGGTAGGCAGGACATCAGAAATGAAAGAGGATCAAAGGAAAAGAGAAGACATGGGTATACCTGTGAGGGATTTTTCTTAACTAAATCATTTGAACTGGGAGTCTAACCATTAATCGGGATCTTTTGAGGTGGTAAGATCCACCTTTAGTCTGGGCCACACTTTTTGGTAGAAGCCTATATGAAGGACATGCAAGGGTGCTCTCTGCCTGCTTGCCGTTGCTCTCACTGGCATTTCAGAGTACTTTTTCAGGCTTCTGGTAGATACTAAAGTCTAGCCTTAGGGACTGAACAGTTGGATCCTTGGACTTTCCGTTGATAGACAGGCAGGGTTGGACTAGGTGGACCACTGTCTCTAAGTCGTTCTAATAAATCATATGTATCCATTTCATCAGCTCTGTTCCTCTGGAGAACCCTAATACAACAGCTGTCACAAGTGTGCTATCTACTCTATACAAACAGCTATCTATGGATAGCTACTCAAATAGAATCTAGACAATAGCAATACTTCACATCAGAATTCAATTTACAGAAAAATTCTACTGGGCAGTGACAGGTGGATCTCTGGGAGTTCAAGGCTTGACTGGTCTGACAGACCCTGTCTCAAAAAACAAACTCCAAAGCAAACAAACATCATCCACTCAAATAAAACAGACACAATATACACACACACACACACAAAAACAGTACACAACAACAAACTAAGAGAAACTATTTTAATACCCGCAGCCTCACGAAGAATTCTACTGTTGAGTGGTATAGTCTAGTGTGACTTGCTTCCTATTGACTTCTACACACAGTGACTTTCAATGAGATGGTTAAGCTGAGCAGTGTACATTCTTAAACAGTGCCAAGGATCTTGTTTTCAAACAGCTTTATCAACGGAAACATCCTCAAAGAGCCGTACGAGGCAGCTTGGCAAGGCCATTTGCACTGAAATCGCTTATTCAGAAGGTGTCAAGGCAGCCATGGACCCTGAGCCCACAGGTTGCTTGTGTTCATGTCACAGCTTGGAAGTGATAAAGACTGCATGAGCAGCAGATCTTCCACAAACAGCCTTGCAGGCTGGCTCTGCTCCTGCAAAGTCACTGGAGCCGCAAGGCACTTCCTAATGGTGTCATCTGTTCAGGTTCTCCAAGGAGTTAAGGGAAGCACTGTCTTTGCACACAGTCTCTATCAAAAGGGCTCTGGCTAGCAGCATGAGAGTTCCCTCTCCAGCCATGCTTCCACAGTGAGCCATCTATTGTCCCCACTGCAGAGTGCACAGGATGAAGACGTCCACTTTCCTCATCAGACTTGCTGACAGCCTCATTTCCTGCCAAACGGATCAGACCACACTTTCAACCCTATGGAAAGAAACACAAATACCCTATCAGGATTCATTGTTAAATGACTGAACACACCCCCTTGATCCCAAACAAACAAGATGATGTGGACACTGAGTCAAGAGATTTCCATGTGGCTGAGACAATGGAATAGGTGAGAGCAGCCACCAGAACGCTGCAACAAGGCAGCCATGGCAGCCATGAGGATTTTTTTTAAAGGCTTAGGAACTATACCTTGCTAGGAAGAAACTGATCTAGCCTAGGACCCTAGATTGCAGGAGTTTGGTTAATAAGTTAGGAAATCTCTCATATGCAGCCAACTTGTATCATTTTAAAGGAACATCCTGCTCATCCCTGAAGGGAGCTTTGAGAACTTCTGTAGGAAACTGAACCCCAGAGCTCAGCCTTAAACACTATCTGCCCATGAGGGTGGTATTTACAGAGGTGCTTAGTGTGGGAGTCTGCAAAGCAGGTGATCTGCTGCATACTTAATTCCATTTTATGTCCACTTACCAAGTATAAACGAGGGGCCCAGCAATCTTGTGAAAAGTACTAGGAACTAAAATATTAGCATGAAGTCTTAGATAGCCCTGACAAGACAGGAACTACCATAAAATAATGAACAATATCAGGTTCCAGAGAGAAAAACCACCCCCACTCCACAGCAAAGCAAACACTCATGCCCGTGCCCCAGAAGGGATCGTCTGGAATTTTTAAGTTTACCTGGTGGTTGCACATCTTCCTGGACAATACCAGCTCGATTTACAGCCTGCTCCTTCTCTGAGAAACACAACAGAACACATACTTACTCTTTAGAAAGGAGGTGTGGGCATTTTTTTTTTTTTATTCTATTTACATGGGCCAATTACAAAGCATATTTAGGAGTATGATTCAATTCAGGAACATTATTACTTATGTAATAATGTAAACTTTTAGGTTATAGAAGCTAGATCCTAGATTTTTTTTTTTTTTTCAAGACAGGGTTTCTCTGTGTAGCCCTGGCTGTCCTGGAACTCACTCTGTAGACCAGGCTGGCCTCGAACTCAGAAATCTGCCTGCCTCTGCCTCCCAAATGCTGGGATTAAAGGCGTGCGCCACCACTGCCCGGCTTAGATGTAAAAAGAGCCACACTTCAAACAAAAAGCTCCCAACCAACATCTTTTTCCTGTGCTCTCAGCATTTTGGAAAGGACACACATGACAGAAAGAATGGTCGTGACGAGCTGGTGGGTGTGACGTTACATGAGGAGTGCTGCCGCAAAGAAGGGTCAGGAACAATTATCAGGAACATGGTGGCTAAAAACACTCCACTCGAGGACTGGACTCCACGCTAAATATGCTATGTTTTTGATAGGAAATAGAGCAGAAAATTAATCTTTGGGTGGGTGGCTTTGGTTTGGGTAATTGAAGCTTCCCTAATTGATTGCAGGTGCTGTGCCAATTAGTGAGCTCGCTGTGGCTGCAGCAGCTAAGCCTGGCACTTTGGAGATGCACAACAGGCAGAGGCCAAGAGAAATCAAGCATTTTATGAGTGTGGGCTTCAAGTTCTCTATCACATCTTTCTAAGTGGTTTGGAAGAAACCCGAAGCCTGTGACAGCAAAGAATTATTATCTTAAGTGTCTTGACAAATGATGGCTTTTTAGAAGACTTGGCGCCAAGGATGTTGACTCCTAAGTTGCAGTGATTAAATGCAGTAATCAGACCTTTGTTTTAACAGATCGACTGTTTCTTTATAGCCACTCTCAGCTCTTATTTGCTATTAGGCCAGTCTGTCTACCTTCACAGGCCTGCTGCAAGTACAAGAAACAGGGTTCAACCAACTCTGACAGTTACTAAACTAGCTTCAAACTAGCACTGAAACAGAAAGTCAATCCTAAATGACTTACACGATAATATTATCAATACTAACTTTATTGGGTGATGGGGTAGCTATGGGAATCTTGATGTCTAATTCTAACACAGGCAGGGAGAAGACAAGGCACAGTGGGCTACCTGTTCCCAGTGGCCTAGTGGGTTCACAGTGCTTCTCTCAAACTAGGAGGTAAATGGCACACAGATGTTATGGACCTGCAGATGTCAACAGACCTTCTCCAAGTCAAGGGGACAATGACACCTAACAACACAGGTTTTCTCATCTGGATGACATCACATTCTGCAAACCTGAGCCCTATGAAATCTCAAAGTATGGATAATCTCAAACTAGTGCTTAGTACCCAGCCAGCAAAACATCACACTGTCATGGGTCTTGCCAGGAACAAAAATAGATTTTTCCAAACCTAAGATATTGCTAATATTGTGAAAGCAGGAAGAGGTAAAGTCTGAAAAATAACTGTTATGAAGCATTCTAGATGCACAGAGAAAAGAAACTTGGCCATCCTAATGTACCAACCCTGTTCTCTAAGAAGTAGGCACCACTGCAGAGCCCAAGATGCTGGCAGGCTGCCAGGCATACCTTGGAGGAAGCTGCTAGCTGGGTGGAATGCCAAATTGTGCTCCCATCTCTTGTCATGCAGTAAAGAACCATGTGAAGAAGGAATCCCTGTCTCGACACCTTCTTGCTAATTGCTAATGAGGCTGGACAGGCTGGAGATCTGTTCTAAGTAGGCTATAATCTCTTCATAATCTGGGTCCTGACGAAGTCACCTCAGTAGCTTGGCCCCGACAGGCAAGCTAAACTAGTTCCTGACGAGTGATAGCCGGTATTAGCTCCTATCTAAATCCACCCGCTTCTCTGATCCATTAATGTTTTAATAAATACTCTGAGGCCAAGGAAGTCTTATGGAAATTTAGAAGACCACACAAAGACACTTCATTTGAGAATGCAGAATCTGCTAACAGGAAAAGAGAAACCAGTCTCTCAGGATTTAGTGCGTTCTTGATGAAGCTGACAGGTTTCTATTTCATTGTCACCAGAGGAACAGCAAACATCTATGAACCTCATGAAAGCAGCGGAAGGCAGGAGGAGGCTTTAGCTACGTGAACAAATAAGCTATTTACTGACTTCGGTTGTAAGCAAGTTTCCATGTAAAAGGCCCAAAACCCAACTGTGGGCCCAGAGATAGGAAATTCCCCACTTCAGTATCCCAGCAAGCTCAACTCTGCCCCCTGGTGCTAAGGCTGAGATCTGATTTGTAGTTTTAACAGAGGGTGGTTGTCTCTAGTCAAAGGGCCATGGATATTAGTAAAGCTGTTTATACATGCAGGCAGGCTGATTTTGTGTGGTAGTAAAGAATCTCCTACCTTTAAGTCTGAGAATGAGCAAAGGTTTGCAGTGGGAGATAAATCAGTTGTGCAACTTGGTGCCGTATTTAACCCTGACCATCAACGCAGACTCACTCCCATGTGCCTTTCTGAGGATGCTCTAATGAAGTACAAACAGGCATGCCTGCAGAGAAAAGCCAGACCTCATTTACCTCCTCATCTCCTTCCACAATCAGCAGTTGAAGAAAAGGCAAGTCACAACCTAGCATAATTGGGACAAATGGCAACATTTGGATATGGTCTCTGTACTAGGCAGCTATGTTGTATCAATATTAAATTTCCTGAATTCTTAACTATACTGTGATTAGGTAAAAGAACATCCTTGTTCTTAGCAGAAACAGGCTCAAGTACTTAGGAATAAAAGCTCATAATGTCTTCAACCCACTTTCAAATGGCTCACAGAATAACGTTGATGACTGCAGTCTAGTGAGCACGGAAGGAAAGCAAACGCAGTGACTGTTAGCCACCAGCAAATCCAGGGGAAGCACACAGGGCTTTGTGCTGCTATCCTTGGATCTTTTCTGTCACTTGAGCTTTCTCTTAATTAAAAAAAAAAAAAAAAAAGTGCAACTGCAAAAGAGCCAGGTAAGAAAGTCCAATAACACATGACCATTTCAGGATAGCTGCTTCAAGCATCTACCTCTTTAAAAATAGCGAGTCAGACTTAAGTACTTCCTTGGCTGTCCCGTTTTGCTGCTGCGTTAGGCTCTGCAGTCCATTTACAGGAGAGTCCAGCACCCAAAGTGCACTGGAGCAGCCAGGAAACACAAACACCAAGTGGGAAACAGTGACCAAGGATACCAAATGGTCATACTTCCAAGAGGACACAGGGTCAGAATGGTGACTGAAACTCAGACTAAGGAGAGCACACAGCTGTAGCAGCAGGTGTGAAGCAGCTGGCTGAGGGGACAGAACAGCAGTGTGAAACAGCTGGCTGAGACCAAAGGTACCACTTCAGAGTGGGCAGTGAGGGAACTGTTGGTGTGGGCCACACCACTGCTGCAGCCCACTTGAGCTGGAACTACTAGCTACTTCAGTCACTGTCTTTGCACACTCATCAAAACCAGGCTGGATACAGAGAGCCACTGGTGAAATGGCAGCTAGAAACAGGACTGCTCGATTACACAGTGAATGGTGTGAAAAGCATATTCTAAGTACCTGGCATATAATAGGGGAAATGCCCTTACAAGAAAGGCATTTTGCACATCAAGTGATTTCTGGTAATCTTGTTCTATCAGATACACAACACAGTTTCAATTGGGGACAGCAAGGGACAGCAGGAATAACAGGCGAGAAGCGGGAGAATTAGGTCTCCTCCAGCTCACCCATGGAACCATTCACCCGCTGCCCTGAAACTTCACTCTCTTACAGGCATCCTGACAGGGCATTAAGTGGACAAGGTCAGGGAATCAGGGTCTAGTGTCCGCCCAGCAATTAACACGCAGTGACACTGGACAGGGCAGCCAAATGTCAGGAATAAATGAGCTCTGGGATTTCTGGTAAAAACCCGATGATTTTATAGTTTTGTATATCAGACTAAAACTAGGAAAGATCAAGATAAAAAACAAAAACCTGCTCTTACTCTCTCCTACTTTACTATTTGAGTGTGATACCCGAAATACATGCTATTTTTACAGAGCCAGACTCTGAACTGGACTTGCTTGTAGGATATAAAGACATATCAGGCTTCAAGGTCTGAGCCACTAAGTCCTCAGACGAACCTCACTGGCAACAGGAAGAAAGGGAAAAAGCAATGCGTGGGCTCCGTCCAGAAGCACAACACAACTGTACCCAAACCACTGGTTTCAGACCATCAAGCCCCAAGGCTAACTGCTATTTCCCCAGGAGTTAAAACAGGATGTGAGCTATCATGGATGGATTGACCTTGTACTCATTCCATTGAACAACTGTTCCTCAAGTCTTGCCGAGTCAGTGAGAGAGTTAAAGATCGCACTGAATGTCAAAAGGAAGTGCACTAGGACACACTTGTCACAGTGGCCTGCTACATAGCGATCATTAGGTTCTCATTTGCTCTGTTGGACAGTGAGGGCTTCCTTCTCATTCCTGCTGCCTACTGGAGCTTACCCTACTGGAGCAGAAGTCATGGGATCTGCTCAGCCCTATACTTCCTGCCCAGCCCTAACTCTCCACATGCAGGCTGGCCTGAGGGGACCGACACTTTGACTCTACACGGCTTGGGCCTCTAAGAACTGTAGTCTACTCCTGGAACAACCAAATATGAATTAATAACAAATTCATTCAGGGCAGTCAGAGGCAAGGAGGACTTAAGCAGCAGCTTCGAGGAAGAAGCAAACCAACAGCTCAGGTGGAGGGACAGTCACAGAAGCCCAGCAAAGAACATTCTAGGATGGACTGTCCACTTCAGGACAGATGGGAACCACCTCTCCCTGGGCTATTAAATCACTATTTATATTAATACAAGTCCTTTTCATAAGCATTCCATCTGACGTTTATTCTCCCTATGAATGAGGTAGGACAGATCCCTAACTGAAAGCTGTTGGACCCCTCCCTGACGTACTGTGGTTCTTTCCTTCTACCATGCAGCATCCAGGAATCAAACTTGGGTTATCAGGCTTAGCAGCAAGTGGCTAACGAGCCACCTTGTCAGTCTCATCAGAGGCAGGAAAAGCAAAAGGACCTTGGGTAGTTAGTAGATGACACTTGGACAAGGCACTTCACTTACAGAGGGTTTACCACCCTGTGTCAGACAAGACCTACTGTGTTCATAACTCGCCATGCCAGGGCTACATGTCCCTGCATCCACCTCTGCCCTTTCTCTAGAGTCGTGGAGACAGGTGCCTAGACTCTGCCCAAGGCTGTCTGCCCGAGCTCAGGAGCCAACGTTACCTCCCTCTACAGACTGTCCTCTCTAGCAGCCCAGTCTCCTGGATGCTCCTGGTGTTCCCATAGCTCCCAGCCCAAACTAAAAGCAATCTATCCTTCCTAGTCTCTCAGCCTGCTTCCAGGGTGGCCATGTTCCTACCAACAGACACGTCCATTTAACAGACCGCTCACTTACTCTTTAATCTGCTGCAATCTTCTTGCTCACTTTCAAACCGAGTTTATTTTTATCATCTCTTTCCTAAGTCCAATGGATACTTTCATTCATCTCTACTATTTCCAAGCAACCTACCTCCAGGCCACACCTCTTCCATGAAGAGCTGTCTTCTTGATGCTATGGGGCTCTCTTAACTTTAAGTCTCTCCGTGTTCACTCCGAGTCTCCTTTGAGGGCCCTTTCTCTGACCACTTATCAGCCCTTCATGTGCTGGTATTCCTCTAAGCACTTACTCCGTCTTCCTATCTTGGATCACTGGCCAAAGCCCCAGTGTACACTGCTGGCGGCCTCCTCCAACTCCAGACTGGGAATTGTCTGCCTCTGGACGACCACCAGAAGCACAGTGGTGCCTAGCCTTCCAGTTGTCCAAAATGGTATACCTATTTACCCTCATCCCTCAAACTCCAGCTTTCCAATTTGTTGCCACCATCACTAGGACCACCTTCTAATTGCTGGAGTCAGGGAGAAGGGAGCCATTCTTCCTTACTGTGGGGGCTTGCAGTGGTTTGAATAAGAATGACCCCCATAGGCTCATATGTTTAAGTGCTTGGTCACCAGAGGGTGGCACTATTTGAAAGAATTAGGAGGTGTGGCCTTGCTGGAGTAGGTGTGGCACTCACCTCCAGGAAGCATGTCATTAGGGGAGGGCATTGAGGTTTCAAAAGCCCAAGCCAGGCTCAGTGGCTTCCTCTTCCGGCTGCCTACAGATCCAGATGTAGAACTCTTAGCTACTTCTCCAACACCATATCTGTCTGTATGCTGCCATGTTCCATGGCCATGGTGCCTCTTTACAGCAACAGAACACTGAGACAAGGCTCATCATTCACAAGTCCTTGTGTACCAGTCCGCCAATCCCTAAAGTGTTCTGGTATGGGCTGGGTACCATTTCCTGATGAAAAAAAAAGAGGATAGTGCTTTTCCCTTTTTTTTTCTCAAGACAGGGTTTCTCTGTGTAGCCCTGGCTGTCCTGGAACTCACTCTGTAGACCAGGCTGGCCTCGAACTCAGAAATCCACCTGCTTCTGCCTCCCAAGTGCTGGGATTAAAGGCATGCACCACCACTGCCCGGCGATAGTGCTTTTCAATACCAATCTTTCTGTCTCTTTCTTTCCCACAGTGGTACTGAAGCTGGCGCACAGTGAATCTAGTCACCTTGTTAAAATACTTCAATAACCTCCACTGGCTGGACTTTGAGGATAGCAGTGGGTAACTGCAGGGTTTTAATTAAGCAAGCCAGATGACTGCCCTTGAAGGACAAATGGCAGGACCAGTGCCAACGACCCGGAGGGATCCACATTTCCGAACAAACCAAAACAGGTTCCCATTACAAATTCTCACCAAAGAAGTAGTACCAGGTGTATTTCAGAAAGACCTCAACTGGGGCCAGCAAGACAGCTCAGCCAGTAAGGCACTTAGCATGCAAGGCCAGTGACCTAAATCCAACCTTACAGCCTATGTGAAAGCAGGGGAGTGAGAAATGGCTCCACAGAGTTGTCCTCCGATCTCACCACACATAAGTTGCTGTGTGCGCAACCCTCAACAACACACATTTCTTCTAAGCTTTAAAAAGAAAAAGAATACATTTTCTTTTCAGCTTTTTTTTAAAAAAGAAAGAATAATGCACACAAGAAAAGCATGGGAGGTGTATGGGAAAGATGAAGAGTTGGTCACTAAAGATAAACAGTGTTGTTAGTGACCAAAGGATCAGGGAATGCTTGGGCTAAAACACTACCCAAGATGCACATGGCTAGAACAGAAAGAGGCTGGGGCCAGCCCAGATCTGCTCCACATCTAAACTGCACCAGGCACAAGTGACAGCTAAAATCCAGGCTCTGAGCATAAGAAAGGCAAGTAGTTAAATTCAATAAGTACTGAAGACTGAGTGGGCTGCGAAGCTCACCTGCACAGCAGGCTCCCAGTTCCTGAGCACACATTGAGCCAGCTGGACATGCTTCCTGCCAGATCAGCCGGCCCTGGGCACACACCTGTTTATATCTCATTTCTCACAAAGCCCTCCTTATAAAAGTGTTTTTGGTACAATGCCTAGTTTGAGACTATATTAGGAACTTCTACAAGTAATACCTCACTTAATTCACCTTAAGCCTGCAAATTCAGTTCAGTAAACACCATCACCACAGCCGGGGAAACAGGCAAGGTTCAGCATGAGGAAATACCTTGCCTACATGTTATTCAGCTAACAGCTACCACCAAGGGTTATTATGAGCACTAAATGACTTAGTAGAGTTGAAGTACTTGAAGGGTGAAAAAAAAACTTCCAATAAAAATTAGCTGTTTAGTATTATTTACTTTCTTGAAAGATTTAGTTATAACTTTTGGTTAAAGTTGGCCAAATTAATTAAAATAAGCTAAAAGGTAAGTAGGTACAGACAGCCTTAGAGCCTGACCTGCCCGCCTAAAGCAACTTGGTCAAAGTTGGAAGACATGATGCCTCTTGACTGGCTGATTAAGAACAGGGTAGCAAGGTTAAGAGCACTGACTGCTCTTCCAGAGGTCCAGAGTTCAATTCCCAGCAACCACATGGTGGCTCACAACCATCTGTAATGGGATCAGATGCCCTCCTAGGGTGTGTCCAAAGACAGTGATGTACTCACATAAAATAAATGAATAAATAAACCTTAAAAAAAAAAAAAAAAAAAGAACAGGGTAGCCCTCAATTGTGATGCTTCCTCATAAGTGACTTCTGTGCATCATAGAAAATGTATCCTGATCCTAGCTCATAGATACTATAGCCTACTCTCCCTTAGCTGTGACAAGCAAAACTGTCTCCAGATAGAGGACAAAGCACGCTGGCTAAGAACCTTACCCCTGTTTTCAAAACTGGGAATTTTCTAAGAGAACCCACAGCAGACCTTCTGTCTCAAGTCCTGAGGCAGGGATCTATCCAGGATGGAGATAAATTCTGAAAGACTTTACACAAGCCCATGTTCCTTCCACACATGGTGCATGTGGGAAGACTTGACAGCAGGAAGCACAGAGACCATCTCAGTCTGAGCTGATGAAAAGAAGCTGCCAGGGAATTTGTGTGTGTACTTTAAAATGCTTTGCCTCCAGAAACCCAGCGTTCTAGCACTGGAGATGGTCAGAGCATTTACATGAAGCTTCAAATCGCCAAACTTCAGCCTCAGCTAATATTCCCCGGGGACTAGGCTGGCCCTCTTCCAATCTTCAAGATGATTCAGGTTTCCTGGAGAACAAAATGATCCTCTAATGCCTCATCTCTCCTCTCTGACAGATGGTTTCAGATGTATCAAAGTGCTAATCCTTGCTGAGGTATAGGTCTCCAGGAAGGAGAGTTTGGCTTTTAGGATGATAGGACCTGAATGATTAAGGAGGAAAATGACTCCCCGGACATTTGCCATTGTCATGTGAGCAACCAGCTTAAAATGAAGGAAACCAGCAGAATCTAAAAAACGATTTGAGGAAAAACTCAAAACCCAGGTTAACAGTTTAGATTTGAAATATTTCCACTCCAAGACATCTTAGGGGATGGCAATGATGCGCCATAAAAACACCTTTCAACTCAGGATGATCAAGGTTCCTATTATAGCACCATCTCAGGCTGGGTGGATGGAGGAGGGTTCTGCAGACAGAAGCCTGGGTTGGAACATTTCCCTCACCACTTACTAGCTGTGTGACCTCCATTTGTAAAATGGGTAGCCTCTTCAAGGTTAAGGCTGTGCAAATTCAACGGTTTGGTATATGTCTAACCCAACACATTAAATATTCAGTATATATTTAACTGTGTGTGAACTAGTGTTAGTGTTGACCTGCTGTGTGCAGGCTGCTTTCATACACATCACCTCTGTGACCCCTAAGATGCTCCACAGTTCTGTTGCTGATTCCTGCAATAGATATTTAGAGAGCCAACATTGGAGGTCGGATGTGGGGCCACTTGTCCGAGGTCACCGGGTTGCACTGGGCGAGCCTGGAACCCGGGTAGCCTCACTCCTAAGTCCACCTTCTTTCTCAGCACTCTTTGAACAGATAAGGTAGGGGCTTAAGGGCTTTGTGGTAGCGCTGGGTGCAGCCACTGCGCAGGGTCAGAGGTCACTCACGGTATTCCTCCAGCCGCATAAGGGGCCGAAAGTAGATGGGGTAGAAGGCGGCGCCGACCATGGAGATGAAGCCTCCGAATATGAGCGCGGTGCGCAGGTTCCGGGCTGCGGCCATGGCGAGAAACGGGGCCGCAGGGCCGGCGAAGGCCCGGCACGCTCGGAATCCGGATTCCCAGCCTCAAGGTCACGACCCGGCTCGGAAGAGGCGGAGCTGCGCGCGCTTCCGGTATTTGAGTGCAGGGCGGAGTCTCTGGGCTGGGAGGCGGGGCCTGGGGGAAAGGCACCTCGCAGTGGGGCGGGGTCATTTGAGGGCGGGGGCCTCTAGGAAGGGCGCAGTATAGGGAGGAGCCTCAAGCAAAGCCCCGCCTCCTCACCCTCCGGCTGCCAGCGTGGAGGGCGAGACACTGGTGGCCTGTGTAGATTTGGCTACACTCCTTTCCCGTGCCCTCTTTTTGACTTCTTACTGGCCCCGGGTCTGGTCCTTCCTTCTCTGCTCCAACTACCACCTCCTGTTTTACTCTTCTGTTGCCAACAACATTTTCTTACCCTTCCCTCTCATTAATGTGACATTTGGTGACTGGTGACAGGCTAGAAGCCTCTGAAAGACTGAGCTAGTCAATGGGCCTCCCTCTTTGAAAGTGTTTGTAGTCATGAGCCACAAAGGAACAAATTGCCTAGTTCAAATGGATTACAAGGTATTTGCAAAATTAGTCACTGTGTCTTCTGAACCAAGTCAGCCTTTCATGGATCCAAAGTGATCTAACTTTGATCCCTCATCCTCTCTGCTCTCCATGTTGTGTGTGCTGGGTTGTGAGGGGATTATACAGGGATTCCAGAAAGTAGACAGGGATTCCCAAAACTAACAGAGGACTGCAAACAAAAACTATTAAAACCTGAGAACAGCACAGAGTCAGCGGCAGGTCCCTAGGGCTCTGGCTTTTTGCCTAGGGCTCAGCCTCTGAAAACTGACACCTGCTCCCTCATCCCTTGGTGATCTCTGTCCTCCACCTCTGCACCTGTTCCCTTTTACTGAGCCTGATTCAGAAGATCTGATCTCCTCAGGGGGGAAGGGGGTGGACAGCTAAGACCAACATTCCTTGGGCCTTCACTCAATCCCTTAGATATAGAAATGACACCAGTAGCAAGTCTGGGCTGCACTGACGGTATTTATCTTGACCTCAGCAACATTATTTAGTCCAGAGAAGATCTTCAATCTCTCAGAAACGATGTGGTGAACACAGGTCTTTTTCTCTGTAGTTTTGTAGCTGAATCAAGATTCCATCTATGCCAGGTTCTAGCGGCATATAAATCAGTTGTTCAATCTGTCAGCAGATTTATGGACTACCTTGCTATGTCCCCTGAACAGCAGGTAAAGTGCTAAGGGGGACACAAGATGATTAAGACATGACCTCTGCTCTCCAGGATCCTCCCACGGACAAACACATGAAAAGATAACTAGTCCTGGATGCAGCCTGCTGCCAATGACTGATGCAGTCCCACGGGCAATGGAAGTACAGGGAGGAAGACAAATGCCTGTGCAGCAAAGAAGGAACATGTGATACATGAATTAAACACAGGAGGGAAGAGCCCCAATAGTGCACACTTGTTATCTTAGCAAGAGAGGATCCATCTCTAAATGGTTTTGGGGAACAGCTCCTCTCCCACTCTTTTTTTTTTTTTTTTTCAATATATAAATCTTTTATTGTCCCCAAAGAGCCCAAATTGTATTTGTGACCAGGATCTTGTTTCTGGAGCTAGGAAACTGAGCTCACTCGACAGCCTGCTGCACAGTTCCCTTCTCAGACACATAGATGTCATCCAAAAACTTCCTGATATCCTTGTTTTTTAACTGTTGTGGCTTGCTGAATCAGAGCTGCTGAATTTGAAACATGTTCAATATCACTTCTTTCAAGGATTAATTCATCTTTCTGGGCTTGAGAGACAAAACAAGCAACACCTGTCCTTATCCGAACCCTGCAGATATATTTTTCACCCAAGAAATTTGGATTTCATTCTCCTGAATAACTACATTGATGGGGAAGGGAGCATACACGGACCTTATAACGAACGCCCAGTGTAACACCCTTGATCCTGTTCTGAACACGATTGCAGACGGTTTGGACAGTGCCCAGTTCCTTTCTGTTACCCCATTATTTGTCGACCAGAAGTCTGTTCTTTTTCTTTCCAGAAGACTCATATCTATATCGATATGATTGCAGTCCCTCTGGAGTGTTCTCCTGGGATCCTACACAATGACTGTGCGCCCGTTCAGAGTGATGTCAACATTTTCTGTTGATGTTGACAGTCTGATTGCTGAGAATGGTCTTCATTCTCGTAGTAGATGGGGCAAAGAGCTCCTCTCCCACTCTTGACAGGTAAGTGGACCCTCCAGTCTTCACCCTGCTTCTTCCAGTCCCTGACAACTAAACACAACCCCAAGCCGACCAAGGCTTATCTATTGAGGATTGGCCGGCCTAGGATTTGAGCCAATGAAGTTGCGTCCACTTGGCCATGTGACTCAATCTCAGCTCTACCGGAAACCTGGATTTGAGCTGAGAGAATGAGTTGCTGACGCTATGGGGCAAGGGACTGAGAATGGGATCAGTCCTGCAGGAGAGAAACCAGACATTGATGTGGAATTTGAGCCAGGCTTACCCAAAACAGCACCTGAACCTGTTGGGTTTAGGGTAGAAGCTGAGAAAACTCATACTTCAGGTATGGAAGCTTAAAAATGAGAGCTTTATTTCTGAGTGCTCAGGGAAGTGGCCAGTTTGGAATCTGAACCGTGGCCCCAAAGGGAGATTGTACAACATTTTTAAAGAATGGCAAAACAAAGCAAGAGGGAAGCTGGGGTGAGCTGCAGTGTTATCCAATTGTCTTTTGGCACTATGGGTTAAACAAGGTAGTACCCATTGGAAACTGGGTCTTATCCAGGGCACCTGGCTTCAAGGTCCTTAATTCATTCTCTTAGACATTAGGTCTGGAGTCCAAGGTCCTATTTTTTTTTCCCCGGTTTTTCGAGACAGGGTTTCTCCGTATAGCCCTGGCTGTCCTGGAACTCACTCTGTAGACCAGGCTGACCTCGAACTCAGAAATCCGCCTGCCTCTGCTTCCCAAGTACTGGGATTAAAGGCCTGTGCCACCATTGCCCAGCGAGCCCAAGGTCCTTAATTCATCCTCTAAGACATTTGGTCCAGACTTAGAGTGATAAGGGGACAGAGGAACAAGTCAGCTGCATGTGGTTAATTAGGGCATAACAGGTAATTTGTTATATATTTTTTACAACTTATGCACCTTGGTTTAGATATCAGCAATTTCTATTTTTTTTTTTTTTTTTTTTACTGGCTAACAGACAATTAAGAAAATATTTGGAAAAGTGGGATAGGAGTTTGTTCCTAGGCCTGGGAACGTGAACTTGTGTGTCCCTGCCAGCGAGATGGAGAAGCTGTCCTTGAGATGGCTGGACACAGACAACTGTCTCCTTACAAGTTGTCCCTGAGATGTCTGGACTCAGACAACTGTTTATAACAGAAGCTGTTCAGCTGTTGGGAAGTCCCCAGCTGCCCTAGGGCCTGGACCTTGAATTTAGTTTCTCCCAATGATTAAATAGCATCTGAATAAGTGCCTAGAATAAGTTTCTTTTGCTGGTTCCCACCCCCCCACCCCCCCATTTGCTGGTATGCAGCGAAGCCGCTGTTCACAGAAGCCAGCTTGTGTTGAAGTCTTGTGAGTGTGAGTGTGTGCGTGTGCGTGCACGTATATAGGTGCATGTGCATATGGAGCTGTGGAGGTAAGAGGGAGACCTTATTACCCTCTTTTGAGACAGGGTCTCTCATCGGCCTGGAGCTCATGAGTTAGACTAGAAGGATTGGTCCCCAGACATCCCTTTGTCTCTACCGTCCCAGTGCTGGGTTTATTAAGTGATTGCTACCATACCCACCTTTATTACATGAATCCTGGGCATCAAACTTGGATCTTCATGCTTGAGAGGCAAGCACTTTATTTACTGAGCTATCTCCGCCATCTCTTGGGGGCTTATCTTTCACAATAGGAGTCCTAGATGTAATGTCCATGAATGAGATCGACCCTGTTTTACATTTCCTAAGCTGCAAGGCAAGGACAACTTTTGCATAGACCATCAAAAGCCTACATTTTCTCAGTGTCACACACTGGCTGAGGGCTAACCTCTTATGACTCCTTATTAATCTGAAATGACAGGATAGCCAGGCAGGCCCCACTCACACACTCTTGCAAATGAGATGCAAGATGTTGAAAGAATGGGCCATCCTGATGAGGTATCAGGAGCCACCTCCAAAGTTAGAACAGGAAGCTTTGTCAGAGGAGCCCAGGTGATGTAACAAATGAATCCTGGCATCTCTGTCCCCTTCATGCTAATCTAAAGGCATTGGTTCAGCAGCAGTGATTTTCCTACCTGTGTTGGTTCATTTTAAATGTCAGCTTGTCACAACCTAGAATCACCTGAGAAGAGAGCCCGAGTGAGAGACTTCCTAGATCAGGTTGGCCTGTGGGGCCGGCCTGTCTGTGGATTGTCTTGATCTTTAATTGAGGTAAGAAGTCCCAGCCCCCTTTGGGCAGCAGCATTCCCTAGGCAGTGGGACAGAGAAAGCTAGCGGCAGCTGGCAACATGGGTGAATCTGTTTTGCTGTACTGTAGGCTGTGGATGTGATGTGACCAGCTTGAGTTCCTGCCTTGACTTCCCTAAAATGATGGCCTGTAGCCTGACACTGAAAGCTGACATAAGCCTTTCTTCCCTGAGCTGCATTTCTGTCAGGATATTTGTCACAACAGAAATGAAGCTAGGATGCCATCTATGCCTTTTGTGGATTGTTAGGGTTGTTCCCCAGACCATAGCTGTGTCTTCCAGTTCTACTGAATGCAAGTCCATCTCTTTGATCCCAGCATTCTCCCATTTCTGGGAAAACTCTACTCCCCCAGTTTTTCTTCTCCCACCGTCCCATCTATTCAACCTGTAATTTTGGTTTTGTTTTTATTTTAATTAATTAAATTAAATTAATTTTTTTGCTGCCTGCTCTATGCAAAGCCCCTCCTATGGTGTTTGAGTGGGATGAAAAGAGGAATTGTTAATTTTTTTAAAAAAACTCAACTGTGATTTATTGAGCCTGGGCAGGAGGTTGGACAATCAAGGTGAAGGTGGCAGCAGCCTCGAATATAACAGTAAAGCCTGCTGTCCTTGGGGTGTTTGCGGCAGGGTAGGGATAAAACATTGCACTGCACATTTGCTTCCTGGATCCTCAGAGCTCCTGGTGTTCTTTATGGAATGTCCTCTCAGTTAACACCCTTGGTGGGACCATAAATCCAGGAGCCCGTGGATCCCTAGGAAGGGCAGGACTGCCGCCAAGTCTCATATACCAATCGTCCCGTGCAGTCACTGTCTCGATTAGTATTCCCCAAGCCTTTCAGAGGTGGGAGGTGAGGTTCCCAACAATGGCTTGCTTTTCCATTGCTGCGACAACATATCAGACAACCGTAACTAGAGAAGGCAAGGCTTAGTTTGGCTCATGGTTTGAGGGTACAGTCCAGCCTGGCTGGCAGGTGGGAAGCTGGGCCATGGTCTGTTCACAGTCAGGAAGCAGAGAGAGAGGCAAATGGTGATGCTTGGCTCAATTTCTCATGTTTTCTTTTTAACTCATTCTAGAGCCCCAGCCCACATTCAAGGTAGGTCTTTCTTCCTTAGTTTATCTGCTTAAACGACCTAGCTCTGTAGAAACAACCTCACAGGTACTCCTAGAGGCATGTTTCTAGGTTATTCTAAACCCAGTCAAGTTGATGGGGAACATTGATCAATATGCTTGCCCAAGGTTACATGGCCTGAAAATGACAGTGAACATTCTGCTTCTGGGGTCCATTTCTTAAGCACCAACCTAAATCACCAGGCAAAGTCAGTGTTTCCTGGGTATGGCTAGGCAGTTCATATGGGTCCTTTAGATCCAATTGAACCAAGGTTCCAGACACATGCTGGACCTGCGTTTAGACCACTGCTACATTCCCACTACTCTGCCTATTTTTCAGTAGGAACTGGTTCTTTGTGTCAGCCTTCCCTATGACCAGGCACAAAGATGGTAAATCCTCAATGGAGAGAGATCCAAAGCAATGGGGCAGGAGTTACCCAACTGAGAGGGAAAGTGATTGTGATCTCAAGGATGAAAGGGTTCACAGCATAACCAGTGGACATCTACAAGGACACACTTAGGATAACAACATCCTCTGAACTCTGGAGAGGCCCTGGCTGTAGCAACCAAGCCAGGGGCAGGGTAAGAGATTAGCAGCCTACCTGGAAAAGTATTGTCAGGAAGAAGGCATCAGTGAAACTAGATGCTATATCCCCCTCTTTAACCATGGGAATCAAGAACCTAGGAGAATCACTCAAGTGCTGAGAATGAGGCAGTCTGCCTTCAGAACCCCAGTGTTCTCATGCCCTAGAGGGGAGAGTGGTTTGCGCTACACCTCATGTGCCCAACTGTTGCTTCTAGGGCCTGCCTTAAAAGTGCTTAGTTTATGATAACACTTGGCAGAAATCATGGCATACATAGGAAAAAAGGACCTGCAATGGTCACTCAAGCTTTGTTCCCCAACAAGAAGGCAGTCCATCTAGCTCTCCAGTCACACCAGGATCTGTTCACATCGATGGAGACTTTCTACTCTGCTGGTTTTTCACATTCTCTGCTATTTCCCACAAAAGTCTCCTTTGTATCCTAGGAATGTGCAGAAAAATACCAGGCATTTCTTTCTTAAGGCCTATGGATAGAGAGATTGTCACAGGTAATGGCACAGTCTATGGAGCCTTTGTTGATGATGACATCTCTAGACAAAAGAAGATACTGGAACATTGTCTTACTTAGGGTTTAACTGCTGTGAACGGACACCATGACCAAGGCAACTCTTATAAAGGCAAACATTTAATTGGGGCTGGCTTACAGGTACAGAGGTTCAGTCCATTATCATCAAGGTAGGAGCATCCAGGCAAGCATGGTGCAGGAGGAGCTGAGAGTTCTACACCTTCATCTGAAGGCTGCTAGCAGAATACTCGCTTCCAAGCAGCTAGGACTAGGGTATTAAAGCCCACACCCATAGTGACACACCTACTCCAACAAGACCACACCTCCAAATTGTGCCCACTCCTTGGGCCAAGCATATTACAAACCATCACAAAAAGATCTTCCAGATCTTCTTTGTCTCCCTCTCCAGATCATCACCTGGGGATTTTACTGACTCAGCCATGGATACCTGTTTCTCTCCTTCATTAGTGAGTGTTTGTTCAGATTATCTCCTTCTCTGTGATGTGACTCTCCAAAACCCAGAACCCTGGGGAATTCCTAATCTTGGTTTGCCTGTGTAAGATCTGCCATTCAGAAAATTCTCTCAAGTAAGCATTCCTTTTGACCCCCCTTTTTCAAATCTATAATCTATAAGCAAAGACAATACCTATAATCTCGCCAACATAGAATGTTCTTTTTCCTCAGCCTGGAAAAACAAAAGTGGGGTGCCTAGGCCAGGGGTGGGGGTGTGGTGGTGGTGGGGGGGCAGAAACAGACAGCAAAGAGTAAAGTACAGAAGAGCAGGCTTTATGACCCAGGGGAGCCCTCATCTGCAACCTCCCTCCCAGACAGGCTCATTTTTCTTGCCTCTAGCTATTACTGGCAGCTTGTCTAGCACCTGTCCCTGGGCTGCTGCAAATTCACAGAGCTTTTCAGGTCTACCATCTAAATGCTAGAGGCCCAGGGCTGGATAGATGCTTAAGTCTCCTTTGGTTCCATAACTGGCAGTGCAGGGGGTGGAACCCAGGGCTTCATGCCTATTTCAGCCTTCTACACTGAGCCCGACCCCAGCCACACAGACAGCTCTCTTGCCATCTCATTTTCTTTCCTACTCTTCCATCAGCTTGGAAATCTCCAGAGCTCAGTGTATGGAGGAGCCTTGGCCAGAGAAAGGGTGTGTGTGTGTGTGTGTGTGTGTGTGTGAGTAAAGGAGGCATTTATCTTGCCTCTCCGGCAATAGCCATGTGGACATGTGGATTCTGAACAAACAACGAGGTAAAGCATGCAACTAAGCACACACACACGTGCACACACACACACACACACACACACCTCTGTCCAGCTCACTTATAGATACCTCCATTTGAATTTCAAGTACTTCTTGAAGCAAACTTGAAGCAAACTTTGTACCACTTTTTTTCCCTACGCTGGAACATTTCAAGCCCACTTTGGGTTTTGTCTACATTCTAGAACAGCTTGAGAAAGACAGACAAGGCTAAGCAAGCCCTCCTATCCTCAGACAGCCCACCCCTAGGTGCCTACAGTTAGCTTCTCACAGTTCAGGAATCCAAGAGCTGGGTGTAGGATGAGGAAGTTATGGAGCAGAGACCTTCCTTTCCCAGGTGGGCAAGCCCACCCTGCCCCACCCAGGAGGTTCCTTGGGGTCCGATTTGCCCTGTGTCTTGGCTTAGAAGTCGTGGCATAAGTTTTCATCTTGGTTCTCTGCTTAGCAGTAAAGATCAAAGTGTTCACCTGCAGGCCTTGTTCTCCCTATTCTTAGGTTCAAATCCCAGATGAAAGACCCCAAGAAACAACAAAGGTGTTGGTCATTGTCTAGGGACGTGCAGAATCCATTCTCTAGGACAGAAGACCAAGCATGGGAAAGAAAGTGAAACCTTTTTCCCTTTGGGGGATGGGAGAGCCCTTAGGTTGGAAGTGTAGTTAATGGACTCTGGGGTGGGTATTTTATAGGGCCCCTGAGTCTCCCTTTCCTCCACTCATTCTGTCTAAATACCCACCACCGTTATCCTGGCAGTGTCAGCCAGGATAAGAAGCCCATCCCAAGGAGCCCAGTTTCACTTCTCTTATCTACCTATGACCTTCTAACACTCATTCTGATTTCTTCCATGATGATGTTCTGGTGAGGTTATTCTCCAGATCTCCTTTCCCCATAATCCTTGAGCTTTCCTTGTGGTGCTCCCTTGTAGGCTGATCCTAGAGTGTTATAGGCTGGAGGTCGGCTCATGTGCTCCATATAAGTTCTAATCGAGCCTCAGCTTTTCAGTTTGAGTTCACGCCACCAGGAGCCCTCACAGATACAAAAATCAACACAATTGCCTTCAATAAGTGGCACGAATGAGGGCCTTGAGGCTCCATAGCTATGCTAATGTTTGGGAAAGCCTAAGGAAGTTTGGGTCTGGGGGAAGGAATATGTGCAGAGAGAGAGAGCGTGCAAGCAAGCCTGAGGTAGGATGCAAGTCAAATATGTTAGGATCCCTAGGGTGCATATTTTCATCTCAATCACTAAGGAAAAAATTGGCTTGGGCTCCTGGCAGGCACTTCTCCCTTCTTCCCCTGCATGTGAAGATTGAAAGCTTGCAGGGAGCAGACCTCCAGTGGTGTCTTGCACCGGGTGCAGACAGACATCAAAGTTAATCCTCTCTCTGATCTAAGCAAAATGGTGACGAGAGTTCCCTGGGACAGCAGCTCCACTAATTGTGGCACTGCAGCCTGGTGGATGTATTTTTAGAACACTGTGAATCCCCAAGAAGTGTGGTTACTAGCTGTGGAGAGAGCAGGCTGGATGCTCTTGGTCTGTTACTGAGTGGTCGCGCAGGCTCCACCAACCTAGTGCTGTGGAGGACTGGGGCAGTAATGAGGCTTTGCACGTGATAGGGTACCAAGATTCTCTGAGGCTATGTACACTGCAAATATTTCCAATTCAGTCCACTTGCTCTTTGAGGTTTACTTCTTTTGTCTGCCATTTCTGCAAAGATCTTTCCAGATATCTCTCTTGGCTTATTTCCTTATATACCAGTGTTTCTCAACCTGTGGGTCGGGAGCCCTTTTGGGGATTGCGGAATGACTCTTACACAGGGGTCGCTTAAGACCTTCGTAAAATACAAGTCTACATTACAATTCATTACAGTAACAAAATTTCACTTATGAGTTAGCAACACAAATAATTTTATGGTTGAAGGTCACCACAACTGTATTAAATGGTTGCAGTTTTAGGAAGGTTGAGAACCACTGGCCTGTACTGTGTAACAATAACCACCCAGTTTTACCCTGTGTCTGTGATCTCTGGTATATGCAGACACAGGCTTTCTACAGAGTACAGTCTTGTGTACCTGACAGAAAACTTCCAGTTTGAGATCACTTTAGCTTGCTCTCCAGCACCTCTATCCCTGACATGGTTCGTGGCATTATCGATGCTTCCTCTCTGGCTTCCTGGCTGATCTTATACATGCCATTTCTAAGTGATATCCATCACTAAGCCATCTCATTCCTAGGATACCTGTATTAGTCCATTTTCTTTTACTATATCAAAAAAACCCTGAGCTGTCAACTTTATAAAGGAAGGTGTTTATCTAGCTCATCATTTTGGAAGCTGAGAGCCTAAGATTAGAAAAAATGACTAATTTGTCTCCTGATGAAGGCAGCAATGGCAAGAGAGCATGTGAAAGGATCATGTGATAGAGCCAGAAGCCAGAACGTGGTGAGAGGCTAGTTCTAGCTCTCCTTGACCAACCTAATCTTGCAATAGTTATACCTCTCTCTCAAAAATTAATTCTTCCCTCCTAAATTCCTACTTGGATCATCTGTGTCTCAAAATTTGAAGGTGATCTCCTCTATGTTGTAATTGGTCTAATCCTTCCTCCAGCTCCAACATGGCAATGCTAAGGAGCTGCCCCTCTCAGAAGCCTGTGATCCCACCTTGCTAAACCCAGGCACCTCTAAGGAGCAAAATAACACTTGTCTCCTGAGTTAAATGTTCTGGGCCTGTGGCCATAACTGATTGAGTCATCAAGGAAGTCTGACCCAGAACACAGTCAAAACCCAAAGCCAAAACTCCTCTTCCCCTCTTCCCCTGACAATGGGCCTATCTAATTGGAGTCTGCTTCTGGGATTTCACCTCAAAAGCTGGGGTGGGGGGCTGGGGTAGGGGGAGCAGGAGTTGGACAGGTACATGAAGAAAGATGTCGCAGCTTGCAGCAGGAGAGAGGGGTGGCTGTGAGTCAGCATAAGCTGGGAAACAAAAGCTGTCATGAAGTAGACGGTGAGGAAACGCCTGGGAATAGCAGGCAGCGGTGAAGGACTGAGGAGAATTAGACCAAAGATCCACAAATCCCTCCTGCTGAGGAGTAACAAGATACCTTAAGCCCTGGACTACTGCCTGGGATTCAGGTATTTGTTCACTCATTATTTGTGTTGCGTACCCTCCATATGCCAGGAGCTCCCAGCATTGGACAGGTGCTGTGCAGCCGTCATGGAGTGTGCCCTTCTTGCTAGGGAAGCATCTAAAGATAGATATTTTACCTTTACTAAAAATGTTATCTTTATTTAGGCATATGTAGATGGGTTTATGTGCACCCTATGCACGTACATGCCTGTGGACGTGAGAAGAGGGCATCAGATCCCCTGGACCTGGAGTTGCAAGTCGTTGTGAGTTGCCTGATGTAGGTGCTAAGAACAAAGGCCAGATCCATCTAGTCACCACAGGTTCATCTTAATTTTATATGTGAGTGTATATGCATATGATTTATTTGTATGTGGGCACACACATGTAGTAGTATGCATGTGAAAGTCAAAAGACAATTTGTGGGGGTCTGTTCTCTCCTTTTATAAGATGGGTTCTGCGGATCAAATTCAGATTGTAATTCTTGGTGGCACATATGATTAACCACTGAGCCATCTAACCATTCTCTACATACATACATACATACATACACACATACACACATACACACACACACACACACACACACAGGCTTTTGTTTCTCAGACAGGGTCTCTCTAGATAAGCCTGGATGGCCTGAAACTCACTATGCAGACCAGGCTGGCCTCAAACTCACAGAGATTCATTTGCCTCTGTCTCCAGAGTGACAGGATTAAAGGTATGCACCGCCATATGTCTTGAAAATGGATAGTTTTAAAGGTAAATAACAGGAGCCATAAGATCTAGGAAGAAGGTTGGGCAGGTAATGAGAATCCGATGTGGGTTAAGAGTTGACAAAGCCCTGAATGAGGAGGAGAGAGTCTTGTGGATGTCCAGGAAAGCAATCCAGGTAGGGAGACCATGAATGCAGACATTGGGCTGTGACATGTTTGCTCGTTATGAATTCCCTCTCCCCAAAGAGGGTGGAAGAGACCACAGAGGAAGATAGGATATCTGGCAGCTGGGGCTGCACATCACATTGTGGTTCTCAAAGAGCTTGTGAGGGGCTGCCCTGTATAGAGTGCATAGCCTTCAACCCCATCCTCCTGGGAGGTCTAATCTTTCTGCAGTTTCTAATCTCCCCAGAGTCTTGTCTTCCCATCCATAAGTCCAAGTGCTGTTTCCCACAAAACCCCTTCACTCGAAAGGGCAGGAATGAGTTTTGATTCCTGACAGTGAGAAGAGCTTTTCCCAAAGCCATAGTGATTTGGTGTGACAGCCTTCTGCCCTTTGCTTTCTTGGACTTTCTCCACCCTCCTCTCTGATAGCCCTCCTTTCTGTGGGTGCTCTGGTGCTCACTCATTCTTCCCCACCCCCACTGTGTGATGGCTTTCCCCTGAGATCCTCTGTCACTGTCCTGCCAAGCCATTCTTAAACTCCTCCTTCCGTGATTGCTTGCAAGCCACCTCTTCCCTAAAACCCAATTCCCAATGTTCATGGCTGCATATCTACTCCAAACTGGTTGCTTAAAACCTAAAACCATTGTTATCTTTTGCCATTCTATGGCTGATTGGGAATACTTTGCTAACATTTTTATATTTACTTATTTAGCATGCGTGTGCATGTGTTATAGGGGCATATTCATCATGGCATGGTATGTGCCACAGTGTGTGTGGGGGTGTCAGATGGCAGCTTTTGTGGTTAGTTCTCTTCTTCATTATGTGGGTCCTAGGAATCAAACTTAGGTCATCAGCTTTGGCAGCAAGCATCTTTACCTGTTGAGCCATCCCTCCATCCCCTGGCTGGGGCCTCTTATCAACATGTGGTATGAATGAATGTTGGGATAGCTGAAGACATCCGGGGGTTGGCTGGGTTGGACTGCCCAGCAAGCTCACCCTACAGCTGACTGTTGATGTTCACCTGCAGTGTCGGAGTGTCACTGTCAGATGACAGCTATCATGGTGGCTCGCTTCTGAAAGGGAGTAGCTCATGGAATCAGGAGACTGATGGGTTGGCATTGCAGGTCACCCCCAGTCAGTTCAACTGGCTACCACAAAGACCAGCAGCAAGGAGCTAGGAGCAGAACAGCTCTGAGTGGAAGCAGAGACCTAGAATTTCCAGCTCTCTTTAACCTACCACAGCTTTTGCCATGATTTTCCAAGTTTCAGGTCACCTCTCTTAAGCATCTCTGTATTTTGCATACTAAAGCCTCTGATGAGATATGTGCGACCTCATGCTTCTCATTCACTGGTTATAGTAGAGGTGCTGCTTAGTTAATTAGGCTTTTGTTTTTTCCAAGTTGACATAAGCTAGGGACATCTGGGAAGAGGGAACCTTAATTGACAAGATGCCTCCATAAAGTCAGCCTCTAGGCATGTCTATCTGGGCATTTTCTTGATCAGTGATTGATATGGGAGGACCCAGCCTCGTGAGGGCAGATAGGTGCTTCTGGGTTGTATAAGAAAGCAAACTGGGGAAATCATAGGGGAATAAGCCAGTAAACAGAGCTCCTCCATGGCCTCTGCTTCAGTTCCTGGCCCCAAGTTCCTGTCTTGATTTGCTGCTCTACTCCCATTTATGATGGACTGTAAGCTGTAAGATAAAATAATAAGCCATTCTCTTCCCTAGTTGCCTTTGGTTATGGTGTTTCTCACATCAACAGAAAGTACTAGGACAGTAGCAATAAACAGTAGTGAGGTTGCTCGACAATGCACATCATAACATCTGTTCCAGAGAATCTCTACCCTGACAGGATTCACATCCTCATTAGATAGAAAAGGAAACAGAGGCACAGAGAGATTAAGCCTTGCCCATTATTGTTTAGTAAGTGCACATGCTCTTACTCAGTCTCTCCTCTGCTGCAATACCACAATCTTGGCACAGACCACAGACAGAGCAGGTTAAACAATGGACATTCATCTTCAGAGTTCCAGAGTCCAAGATCAGGGTGAGGCAGAGCCCAGATCTGGTGAGGGCTCTGTTCCTGGCATGCTGACTTCTCATACCCTTATATAAGAGAAGTAGGGTGAAGAAGTCTAGTGTGTAACGCTCTCTCTCTCTCTCTCTCTCTCTCTCTGTCTGTATGTATGTGTCCACACAGTATGTTTTAAAGGTACTACCAATCATAATGGCTCCACCCTCATGACCTAATTAATGACCTCTTATAGGTCTCACCTCCTCAGGACCACATACTAAAGATTAGGTGTCCTGGTTGGCTGTCTATACTGTGATAACCATTACCACCCAAAGCAATTTGAGGAAGAAAGGGTTCTTTCGACCCTGATCATAGCCCATCAGGAAGGAAGGCAGGGCTAGAGGTCCAGGCAGGAGCTTGGAGGTAGAGACTGAAGCAGAGACCGTGGAAGGACAATGCTTACTGACTTGATCTCTGTGGCTTGCTCAGTTTACTCTTTATACAACCCAGGACCACCTGCTTCAGGGTGACACTGCCACAGTGCGCCGGGCTCTCCACATCAACCATTAACTGTGAAAATGTCCCCATAGACTTGCCTGTAATGCAGCCGGATGGAGTCATTTTCTCACCTTGAGGTTCCCTCCTCCAGATGACTTGTATGAAGTTGACAAAAACCCGAACCAGCACATGAGGACTTTAACATAAAATAAGATGAGGGTGGTACAGGGACGTAGCAGGCAATGAGGCAAACTCACACTGTTCTGGTTTACTGAAGTGTCCCTGGGAAGGGCAGGAAGAGAGAAAACTACTGAAAGAGAGAGGTGTTAGGGAACCACCACCAACTGCTCCGAGTAGGGCAGTCAGTGGTACCCAAAGTTCCCGCCCAAAGGCCCTTAGCAGCCTGCTAAACAGAGAGCAGCTTATGTAGGGGCTTAGCAGGGAGCAAGAGTATTATTGGATCCAGGAGACTGATGTAAACGTTCCCTCACAAATTCCAATTTCCCATCTGCCAAGATAAGTGATGGAGGCTCATGGTTTAGCAGCACACCCACTCCGGCCAGCACCCCTCTACTCAAGAATTTCTAGATTGCTTCTTCCCAGCTAGAGTGTGGATTTCCTTGCTGTTAGAAACCACGAGCATATTCCTGTTCAGTGAGAGCCTACTTGGGAAAGACTCCATTTTTATCCTGGAGCATCAATCTGTTTTCAGCAGGCTGCTCTCTACAGAGAAGCAGACATGAAGTGTACACTTCATGTCCAATTCCAGAATGTTCTACGTTGAATAACCTTTTACATCTCTGTCCTTTATGCACATAAAGACATTGTTGCTAGAAAGCCAAAAAGAAAAAAACAAAGGAAAACAATAGAAAAGGTTTCTACTATGCTACGTTAATGGCTACAGTCGGCAAAAGGTAGACACAGAGACTGTTCCCCCCTTTTCACCAGCAACCTCCACAGTCTTAGGACCATCTCCGACCTTACTGCATCCATAGCGTCCTTGAAGGATATCTGTGAAAGGTAGCTCCATGCTTGGATGTTAATGGGCAAGCGAGCAAGCGTGTCTTTGACATTTCAAGGACACAGTTATGCAGCCCCTGTGCACCCTGGACATTAGCAAAGTATTTTCCTGCTCAGCCAACTTTCTTAACCCATTATGGTCAATTCTTGCTTGTGCCAAGTCCACTCCTCAGCCCTAGGGAGGCTAAAATGGTATATCACCTTTTCTGAAACACTACCTTAACTCAGGAATTCAGAAACTAGAGAACTCTGCCAAGTGGTATATAAACCTATGCAAAGTCCCAACTCTGGGAGTAACTGGGATCAGCAGGATCCAGGGACACAGGAACCCCACCTGACCAATGGCATGGATTCCTTCTGGTATGGGGAGGTGCCTTGAGCAGATCTTGGGCTTGAACTCTGCAGCCAGTCCCACAACACCCGAAGGAAGCTCAACTCCCAGGTGCTCTAACACACCCAGGAGCACAGGAGCACAGGAGCTTGGTCACATCAGGATCTCAGGGTCCCAGAGGCAGCTTGACTTCTAGGAGCTCTGTCACACCCAGGATCTCAGGATCAAAGGATCCCAGAATCACAGGATCCCAGAGACAGCTGGTCTCTGAGGAGTTCTGACACAACCAGGATCACAGGAAGGACAGACTGCAGTCAGATATATCAAGGGCAGGTAGCACTAGAGATAACCAGATGGCAGGAGGTAGATACAAGAACATAAGCAACAGAAACCAAGGTTACCCGGCATCACCAGAACCCAATTCTCCCACTACAGCAAGTCCTGGATACACCATCACACTGGAAAAGCAAGATTCGGATCTAAAATCACTATTCATGAGGACTTTAAAAAGGACATAAATAACTCCCTTAAAGAAATACAGGAGAACGCATGTAAACAGGTAGAAGCCCTTAAAGAGGAAACACAAAAATACCTTAAAGAATTACAAGAAAACACAATCAAACAGGTGAAGGAAATGAACTAAACCATCCAAGATCTAAAAATGTAAATAGAAACAATAAAGAAATCACAAAGGGAAACAACCCTGGAGTTAGAAAATCTAGGAAAGAGATCAGGAGTCATAGATGCAAGCATCAACAATAGAATACAAGAGATAGAAGAGAGAATTTCAGGTGCAGAAGATACCATAGAAAACATTGACACAACAGTCAAAGCAAATACAAAAAGCAAAAATCTCCTAACACAAAACATCCAGAAAATCCAGGACACAATGAGAAGATGAAACCTAAGGATAATAGGTATAGAAGAGAGTAAGATTCCCAACTTAAAGGACCAGTAAATATCTTCAACGAAATTATAGAAGAAAACTTCCCTAACCTAAAGAAAGAGATGCCCATGAACATACAAGAAGCCTACAGAACTTCAAATAGACTGGACCAGAAAAAACTTCCTCCTGTCACATAATAATCAAAACACCAAATGCACTAAACAAGCAAAGAATATTAAAAGCAGTAAGGGGAAAAGGTCAAGTAACATGTAAAGCAGATCTATGACAATTACACCAGACTTCTTACCAAAGACTATGAAAGCTAGAAGATCCTGTGCAGATCTCAATACAGACCCTAAGTGAAAACAACTGCCGGCCCAGGTTGCTATACCCAGCAGAACTCTCAATTATCATAGATGGTGAAACCAAGATATTCCATGACAAAACCAAATTCACACAATATCTTTTCACAAATCCAACCCTACAAAGGATAATAGATGGAAAACACCAACACAAGAAGGGAAACTACATCCAAGAAAAAGCAAGAAAGTAATCTTTCAACAAACCCAAAAGAAGAGAGCCACACAAACATAATACCACCTCTAACAACAAAACTAACAGGAAGCAACAATCACTTTTCCTTAATATCTCTTAACATCAATGGACTCAATTCCCCAATAAAAAGCCATAGTCTAACAGACTGGATATGTAAATAGGACCCAACATTTGTAGAGCCATTATGCTCTACAATCAAGAATCGACAAATGGGACTTCATAAAATTGCAAAGCTTCTGTAAAGCAAAGGACACTGTCAATAGGGCAAAATGGCAACCAACTGACTGAGAAAAGATCTTTACCAATCCTACATCCAATAGAGGGCTAATATCCATCATATGCAAAGAACTCAAGAAGTTAGACTCCAGAGAATCAAATAACCCTATTAAAAATAGGGTACAAAGCTAAACAAAGAGTTTCAATTGAGGAATATCAAATGGCCGAGAAGCACCTAAAGAAATGTTCAACATCCTTAGTCATCACGGAAATGCAAATCAAAATAACCCTGAGATTCCACCTCACACCAGTCAAAATGGCTGAGATCAAAAACTCAGGTGACAGCAGATGCTGGTGAGGATGTGGAGAAAGAGGAACACTCCTCCATTGCTGGTGGGAATGCAAGCTGTTACAATCACTCTGGAAATCAGTCTGGCAGTTCCTCAGAAAATTGGACATAATACTACCTGAGGACCCAGCTATATCACTCCTGGGCATATACCCAGAAGATGCTCCAACATATAACAAGGACACATGCTATGTTCATAGCAGCCATATTTATAAAAGCCAGAAGCTGGAAAGAACCCAGATGTCCTTCAACAGAGGAATGGATACAGAAAATGTGGTACATTTACACAATGGAGTACTACTTAGCTATTAAAAATGATGAATTCATGAAATTCTTAGGCAAATGGATGGAAATAGAAAATATCATCCTGAGTGAGGTAACCCAATCACAAAAGAACTCACATGGTATGCACTCACTGATAAGTGGATATTAGTCCAAAAGTTTGAAATACCCAAGATTCAATTCACAGACCACATGAAGTTCAAGAAGAAGGAAGAGCAAAGTGTGGGTGCTTTGGTCCTTCTTAGAAAGGAGAACAAAATACTCACAGGAGCAAATGTGGAGACAAAGTGTAGAGCAGAGACTAAAGGAAAGGCCATCCAGAGACTGTTCCACCTGGGGATTCATCCCATATACAGTTGCCAAACCCTGACACTATTGTGGATGCTGGGAAGTGCTTGCTGACAGGAGCCTGATATAGCTGTCTCCTGAGAGGCTCTGCCAGAGTCTTACAAATACAGTGTCGGATGCTCACAGCCAACCATTGGACTGAGTGTGGGGTCCCCAATGTAGGAGTTAGAGAAAGGACTGAAGGAGCTGAAGGAAGAACAACGATATCAACCAACCAAGCCTCCCAGAGTTCCCAGGGATTAAGCCACCAACCAAGGAGTACACATGACTCCAGTTGCATATGTAGCAGAGGATGGCCTTGTCAGGCATCAATGGGTGGAGAGGTCGTTGGTCCTATGAAGGCTTGATAGATGCCCCAGTGTAGGGGAATTGTGGTGGTCGGGGAGGCAGGAGTGGGTGGATGGGTGGAGGAACACCCTCACAGAAACAGGGGGAAGGGGGATGGGATAGGGGGTTTCTGGGAGGGGGGAACCGGGAAAGGGGATAACATTTGAAACGTAACGAAAATATCTAAATAAATAAATAAATAATAAACCCATGCTAAAAATGTCATCTACTCATGTATTAAGGTTTATTAGAACTGTCATGGGGACATCACAAACACACTGCCATCCCATGTGGACTGTCAGTCACACTGAATATTTTTGTCTCTGCCCTGTTTCCACTCTCATAGCCAATCTCCACATTGCTGCCTGGCTACACTTTTAGACACAGAAGTCAGAGAGCTGGGGAAGATGGCTCATTCTATATAGTGCTCATCACTAAAGCACAGGGACCCAAGATTGACCCCCAGAACTTATATTTTAGGGACACTGGCACCCATTTGTAATCCTATCACTGGGGCAGTGGAGTCCAGTGGATGGTTAGGGCACCATGCCAGCCAGCCTAAGCCTCTAAGCCAGTGAGAGACCTGGTTTTAAAAAATAAAAAATAAAAAATGAGGTAGACCACTCCCAAGGGAATGACACCCAAGGTTGTTGACCTCTAATCTACATATATGCATGTGCATACACACACACACACAGAGGGAGGGAGGGAGGGAGGGAGGGAGAGAGAGAGAGAGAGAGAGAGAGAGAGATCAGACTTACAATTTTTTATTCAAATATCTTAGAGTACCCAATCATCCAATCATTCTGGATCGTATCCTGATATCTTATTTCCAAGAAGCCTCTAGATGGTTTGTCTCTGTCTACATCTCCACATCAATAAAGACCCAGCCCCGGGGCCTTTACATTGCATCTCCTTTATCTGAAATGTTTATTCAGTTGGTTTTACTTGTGATCTGAGTGTCCGTTCACATGACACTTGCACCGGGGCTTGAATGGCCCCACTAGATCTCATGTGAAATTTAAGTCCTGTTGGGAAACATTAGGTAAGTGGAAAATGAATTTGACTATGGTATTTGGAGGTAGGACTTCTGGGAAATAAGTAAGGTTCATTAAGGTGGTGAGGGTGGATCTCTAACACAATGAGTCAGTGGCTTCTTAAGAAAAAGAGCAAGAACTGGGCAGGGACTTTTGCTTTGCTATGTGGTACGCTGAGACTCCACACCTGCAACCAGGGTGTCCCTTGACGGCTACGGTCACATTTCACAGCCTCCAGAACGGAGATCCAAATATACCTTAGACCTTTAAAAATTACTCCCTCTGTGGTGTTGTTATGATAACAGAAAACGGACTAGGACGCCGACATCAGGACCTGTCTCCACCCATCTCTCCTCAGTCTCTATTGTCCCGCTTGCTTTGTCCTCCCATCACTCCTAAACTACCCATGACACATTCATTGGTCTCCCATTCTAAAAGGCAAGCCAATGGGTCTGTCCTCTTGCTGTGTCCACAGCACCTTACAGAGCACATGGCACATAGTAGGTGCTCAGTGACTACTCAGTGAATGAATGTACATTCCCAGTTCCTATGTTATCCACACACTCAAGAGATATAACTACAGGGCTAAGATACTTGCAGACTTAACCTCCCTTGGGAAGAGAGGGAAAGCCCGTTTCTTGTTAATTATTTCATTCCCTAGGGGTCTAGGGAAGGTTCACAATCTTTCTTATTCCAGTTGTCACGATGACATGCTCAGGCCTAATCACAATACCTGGGATTCCTGATGTCTGTGACTCCCATAGGATTAGCATGGGAACAAGACATCTGCAGGCTCTTTCCCTTGGCATCTTCTGAGATTTTAATTAACACGTTTCCACCAGCCCCCTTAATTCACCAACAGGATTTTGATTAACTTGTAAGTGAGACTTTTGTCACTTTGAGGAACTTAGGGTGTGTGTGCTGAAGGGTGGTTCCTCAGTTGCTGAGGAAGAATGGGCTGGGTACCAGCTGCTTCCCGTGTATCCATATCCACCCACACCTGTGTTCAAGGGCTGGGTATGGCCCAGGGTCATGGTTACTGACTTCAGTGGATAATTGGACTTGCTGCAACCTGGATGCTTACCAGATGTTCCCTTCTGCTTGCATCAACTTGGGGGGACAGGGAGACCCCCCTACTGCTTAGTGCACGAGGTTGGCACTGAACAACTTAGATACCTTCTCCTTGGCATCTGGGCTTCTGTCCAGGCTCCTCTGGTGTTTCTGACGATGACAAAGGAAGGCCTCAATAGAGTTAGTTCATCCACTCACTGGCTTGGCAGGAAGGGCTCTGAGCTGATGATGTCTGTGCCAGGACGATGATGGAGCCTTTTCTCCTCATCTCTGCCACCTCTAAGATGTTAGGGCCAAACCCGGTCTGTTAACATGCTTTCTGTGGCCTTGTTTCATTTACTGTTTTCAATTAGTTTTCTATTTCAAAAGCCTTGAGTATAGAATGTGTGTATACACGCATGTATGTTTGTGTGAGTGCAGGCACATGTTTACCATGGTGGGAGGGCAATCTTATCTCAGTCCTTGCCTTCCATAGTATTTGAGACAGGGTGTGTTCTTGTTCTCCACTGTGCTGTTTGCCAGGTTTGCTGGCCCAATGGGCTTTTGGAAATTCTCCGTCTGTCTCAGCTTTCCATCTCAGTATATAGGAGCTCTGGGATCACAGAAGCACTACCCCGACCATCTTGAATGAGTTCTGGGGATCTGAACTCAGATCCGCATGCTTGCACCGAAAGCATTTTATCCAGTGAGCAATCTCACCTGCCCCACATTCTCTGTTTTTATGTCACTTTGAAGTAAGACAGTACTGGGTTTGAATCTTAACCATTCACCCCCCACTCTATTCCCCAGGGATAATCTGTACAATGAGGTAGCTCATAACCCAGCTCAGTGGCATGGACGCCACACAGTCCTTAGGACAGTCAATGCCAGGTATTTCCATTTGCATCAGGCGATTTGAATTCATGTCTATTTGTGGTGCTTAGCAAGAGTTCTTCTAAGGCTGATTTTTCCATCTACACAATGGGCATAATACCCCTCTTGGTTGTGTGAGAATGAAATGGGAGTGCCAGATACTTGTCAGTCATTGTGCAAATGGCAGCTAATTTCATCAATGGGCCATTCATGTCTCTCCCTGGCAATGAAGCTGAGTTTCTAAAAAGAAAACAAAAGCAAATATCAGACGCCTCCCTCCCCCCAAACCTGAACTCCTACCGTGAACTATAGAAACATTGACTAAGAAGAGATCTACGCAAGCAGTCTTAGAATTCTTTCTTTCTTTCTTTTTTTTTTTTTTTTAAAGAAAAGAAGCAAATAGCATTAAAATGATTATTGCATGAATGACCGGACTATTGTCCCTCAGGGGAAAATATTTCCCAGTTTGCTTAGAGAAGCAAAAAGAGGGGAGAGGAGATTCGATCGTTATTTCAAAGCTGTCTCCCCAAGGGAAATTAAACATGAGTTACGGGACCTTTTTCATAGTATAAAACGATCAAGTAGAAAACCAGTCTGAGGCACATCTGAGTGGGTGCTGGCAAGGTTCTCCTCAGAGCAGGAGCCTCTGAACACATCCTCCAACACGAGTCCCTCTCCCCCCACCTTACTCACACCTGGGGGGAGGGGACTTTGAGATTACCACAGAGGCTTCTTCATATGGTCACTTCCCAGTCTTTCTTGCAAGGTCATCCCAGTGATACACTGATACTCAAGTAGATACCTACCCAGTCAGTCAGTATACTGATACTCAACCCCCACCACTCCTGTCTACCCTCAGCAGTGTTGAAGCATCTGGAAGGACTGTTGAGACAGCCAGGTATTCCTCTATCGAATCGGCAATTCTTACTGCTTTCAAGCCTTGGCTTCTGCTTCTACTCTTTCTTTCTGTTTTCAAAATTACACTGAGTGCGGGTCCAGAAACAGGACTGTTTTTAGCCTCATTTGTTTTCTGGCCTATGGATAGTTTCAAGGATGCTTTTCATTGTTTGTATGGGACAGGGTCTCAAGTAGCCCAGACTGCTCTTGAACTCATGATGTAGCCAAGTATGACCTCCAACTCCTGATTCTTCTGCCTCCATCTCCAGGGTGCTGGGACTACAGCCTGAATTAATCGCTGATTTGCCTAGGGTTGTGTTCAGCTACAGCGTGGACCTCCTGCCTCACATTTTAAACAACAGCCCACCTTCCTTTAGTTTTCCAATTGCTTTTAGTGACCCTGGAACTTCCCACATAAAAAAGTCATTTGTGGGCATGTTTGGAGAGCAAAATACCAACCCATTACAAAAATGGTGGCATCCCCATAGCTAACACTGGGGGCAAACTCAAACTCTCCATGCTCTCAAAGGAGAGGGTAATGCCAGTCATAATTATCTCCAAGCGGGTGACCATCTGGTGGTTTAGATACTTACACTAACTTCCTTCAGAGTGGTTGCCTCTGGCCTGCTGTTTGGCTTGAATAAAAACAGAGTTTTAATCTGTGTTCCTGAGACCTGGCATTCATTTAGTAGGCTTGGTGATAAAGAAGCTGGGGTTAAGGCTGTCTATGAATCACGGCTGGCTCTCTCATCCTGTGGAGATTGGGCAGCCTATTTGAGCTGCAGGCCTCACTTATAACATGAGTTGGTAGAATGAGGTGCTGGGTTATGTGCCTCAAGTACTCAGTATTTGTGGGGGTTAATGTTGATTGTTGACTTGACAGGATCTAAAACCACCTAGGAGACAAACCTCTGGTCACATCTATGAGGGAGTTCTTAGATTACCTTATTATTGAGGCCAGGGCAGTGTCATCCCTTAACCTGGGTGCCTGGACTTCAGTAAACAGAAGAAGCATGGCTGTGAACCAGTTTTCACTCTCTCTGCCTCTTGACTGTGGGTACAGTGTGGCCGGCCATCTCAAGCTCCTGCTGTGCCTTCTCTTCCATCGATGGACCATACCCTCAAACTGTGAGACAAAGCAAACCCATCTTTCCTTCCTTCCTTCCTCCCTCCCTCCCCCCTTTCTTGCTTTCTCCCTCCCCCTTTCTTCCTTCTCTCCCTCCCTCCTTCCTTCCTTAAATTGCTTTTGACAGGTAGTTTGGGAATGCTTCCCATTGGGCAGCAATGGGAAGGGTATCGAGGACAGCAGTGGATGGAAGCCATGGGCCAGCTGTAAAGGTTCTGCTCACAAAACTGGACAACCTGAGTTCAATCCCAAGAACCTATTAAGAGGATTGACTTCCACAAATTTTCTACCTGAGCACTATGGATTGGACAATATACACACACACTAAAATAAAGCCATTATTATAAGCTGTCAAATGGTAGATCCAGGACAGCCCCAGGACTGCTTGGCTCTGGAGCCTGTCCTCTTGGGATCTCAGTGCAACATATATGGTATTGCCTTCTCTGTCTACCATGGGGAGAGCTATATAACCAGCAGCCACAGGCTGGATACAACATAGCTCGCTCAATCCTTTCTGCAGGTTGTTGGCTAAAGTCTCTACCTCTAACTCACAGCCAAGACCCCCCATACTCTCACTCTGGATGGGGACTCAGAAACTTAGGGATCACTCTTACTTTCTGAGGAAACAGAAACTAGCCAAATTCTTTCAGACCTATCTCCTAGGGCTTCTTAAAAGATAGAGCCATGGGTTCAAGGAAGAAGACCTGTCCAGGCCTTTTTTCAAGCCCCCTCCTTGTAGAAGGGCAGGTAATGATGCTTCTGGGGCCTGGAAGCAGGGCTCACAGCTATCTGCTTTCTGCTAGGGCAACTATAAATGACAAAGTGTCTTCAACTGAACTGAATAGGTTAAAGCTAGTATCCCAAAGTTCTGGTGTGAAAAGTCCTAAATTAGGGTGTTGGCCAGTCCACAGTGCGACAGTCCCCTGCTGAAACTGATGTTTCCTGGGAGCCCTTAGCTATCCTTGGTGTGTAGATGCATTGCTCTAAGTACATGGCTGTCTTCACATGTGTGCCCCTTGCACATGTCTGTCTCTTGGTTCAGATTTTCCCTTGTTATAAGGACACCAATGATAATGGATTGGGACCTACTCTGATGATTTTGTCATCAGTTGTTTTCCTCTGTAAAAAGTCTATCCCCACATAAGGTGCTTTCTATAATTCCCTGGATCTAGGATTGCAGGCTGTCCTTGAGGGGATACAAATCAACTCAGCACTTCCTGTGGTTAATTTTACAGGTCAACTCCGCTAAGCCACGCTGCATGGAAATTAGGTCACATCATTCTAGGCATTTCTGGGAAAACTTTTCTTTTTTCTTTTCATTTCCCTTCCTTTCTTTCTTCACTTCTTTCTTTCTTTCTTCCTTCCTTTCTTTCTTTGTTGCTTGTTTAGATTTCTGAGACAGGGTCTAATGTAGCCCAGGGTCATCTTGAACTTGCTATGTTGCTGAGAATGCCCTTAAATGTCTGATCTTTCTTTCTTAACTTCCTGGGTGCCAGGATTACAGGTATATGCCACCAGAGGCATTTATGCAGTCCAGGGCATTGAACCCAGAGCTATGCACAGGCTAGGTAGGTACTCTACCACCTGAGTTACACTCGTAAGCCCTCTGAGCTATTTCTTAGATAAGATTAACATGTAAGTTAATAGCCATTGGGGAAAATGGATGACACTCAATAACATGGATGGGCCTCATTTAACTAGGTGAAGGCTGTAATGGAAAAAGGAAGGCCTCCCAAGAAGAAAAGATTCTACATACAGACTACCTTTGAACTCCAAACAGAACACTTGCCTGTATCTGCATCCTTCCAGTCTGCCTTGGAGAGTGTCTATGCTACAGGCTCCATATTCAGATTCAACCAACTACAGATCAAAAATGTTCAGGAGACAATGGTGCTCAAGGACCATGTAGATTTTTCTCCTTGTTATTATTTCCTAAATATTACACCATAACAACCTTTTGCATAGCCTTTACCTTGTACTAGGTATTGTAGGTAATCTAGAGGTGACTCATGGAGCATAGGAGGCTGTGTGTGAGTTCTATGCAAAGCTATATCATCTGATATAAAGGACTTCAGCTTTTGCATATTTTGACATCCTCAGTGGGCTCTGAACCAGTCCTCTCTGAGTACCAGCTTCTGTTGGTTTCATTTCTCTGGAGATTGCTAACCATGTCCAATGGTCCCTGTCCTAGCAGCCTCCCAGAAGGCTTCAGGGCCTTGGCAATGGTGTTGCAGCTGGGTAGAGTGGGCACAACTCATCTGGACAGAGGAGGACAGCTGGGGATGTTTCCATCTCCACACACGCTGTCATCCTGCTGCCAGCCAGTTACTGAGCAAGCATTTCTGGATCTTTTTTATTCCTTTTGGCAAAGGAAAGTTAAAAAAGTCCAGTCTCAGTGTGAGTCGTTGTGAGAGGTGACTCGGAGGAAACTCTTCGGAGCAACACCTTAGCTTCACAAGTTAACACCATCCCGGCTGTTGTTAGAGGGGTTAGAACAAAGTCACTTTTCTAAAGCCCTTGTGTCAAAGATAAAGTATCTGTCATTGTTCCTCATCCACCCAGTGCTGTGGAACAAACAGCTCCAACTTGAGATCTTCAAAATCAATTTTATTTGTTCATGATTCTTAGGTCAGTGTCTTGCACTGGGCTGAACTGGGTGGCTTTTCTGCTTGGTTGCTTCTGGAGTCACGTGGGCAGCAACTGTCATCTGGCAGTGTGACAGGACCTAGATAGTTCAATGTAAACAGATATCAAGGAGTGGCTGCACACATTCCGTAGGGTTTGTGGTCCTCATATGATACAGTTATCAGTTGTTACTGGCTGTTAGCTGTTCTTTGTGGACAAGAACTCTGATCTTCAAGATGGCTAGTTTGGGCTTTACTACCTAATGTGGCCTTATGTTCCAAGATATAAGTAGGACTGGAAGCTGCAAGGTTTCTTAAGGCCTGAGCTCAGACCTTGCCAAAATATCACATCCATGGTATTTTTCTGATAAGTGTTTTTCTCAACTCTTGCAGGGAGGAATCAATAGATCACACCACTTAGTGGTAGACAACACAATCACATTGCAGAGACAGCCAGACACTGATGTGAGCCTTTGTTATTAGCCAATCTTGAAATCTACATGGCCTTCCACTATGCAGATTAAACTAGTGACTAAAGTAGGTGACTTATCTCTGGGTTTATCAGTTGTGGTGACAAATATAGTATGGATCAGATTCAAAGATCAGAGGGGGTCTTGGATGTGTAAGGATATCAATGTGGGTTACACATGTGATTGAGACCTGGCAGAGGAACCTTCTGGACGCTGCCCAATTTACAGGCTAGCCTATATTTTTTTTTCCTGTGAAATTAGAATGTACCTCATTTCTGCTCAGCGTAGTTGGAGGCATCTGGTAGGGCTCGCTAACTTATGTTCCTAGATTTTTCTTGGCAGGAATAAATTTTTTTCTCTGAAGAATTCTTTTCCTCTCCAAGGCTGTTGTTGGGTTAATGCTGAAGATCTACAATTCATAAATTCTTCCTCTTGCTTTATTGTTTCAAAATGAGACTTTTAATAGATTCCAAGGTCTTAATAAGAGAGCTGCCTAGACACATTGTGCAGTTAATGTACACATGGCTGACAGGTAGTGATTTATTATTATCCCAGCCTCTGATAAGAGGGATACCAGACACACTGGGTGTCTAATAAATATTAGTGATAACAACATGGCAATGGAGAGAAATTTTGTCTCCGGTGTCTCAATCAGCCATTAATAATGCACTCTATTAACTCGGTGTCTATTTTCTGTCAATGTTATCAATTATCTGTAAAAAGGAGCCAGATTCAAATGTCATTCTTACTGTCAGTCTAAATGTCCTAATTCATTCTGCCACCTCATTTTGCTTAACAGAGCACGTCACAATATTTTTCTGTCCCTGCAGTGAAAGACCGCCGTTAGTTGATCTAGCTAACAAGGGATAATTATTAGCTTCCTTGAGAATGTTACCCCATATGCATTCCTAAGCATTCAGGAGGATTAATATTTCTATGAATTTTAGACAAGGCAAGGTAGCAGCAATGCCAGATAGAGCTGTTTTCATATTTGTCCCCTCTCATTTGCATACCTATCACTGGTGATGTGTTAATAGTGCTTGCTTGTGCCTCTGTCTGTGGTCACATGAGGAATGAATAATACTTATCTAGTAGCTGAGGTATTCCATTCAGAAGTGAAACCTAGGCAAGTCAGGGTTAGGGTGAGTCACATAAGGTGATTTGGGCAAGGACCAAGTTTGAATTCTCTAGAGTAACTTTCCACGGGGTGATGCTTTTCTGAATGGTGCGTGGGGAAAAGGCAGATTTGAAGCATGGTTCCTTGATAGTCAAGACTGTTTTCCTTGGATGAGCAGAGTTATTCTTGTGCTTGGAAGTGCACAGCATTTTTTGTGTTCATTTGGTTTTTATTGTTATTGGGATCGTGCAGCAGGGAGGGAGGGTGGTTTAAAATTCAGCGGAAATTTGCTTTGCCAGGAAGGTGTTGATTACAAGGCTCAGGGTCTCAAAGAAATGAAAACCTGAACCCCAGGGTCCATTTGTATATCGATCCTGCTAGACACTCAACCACTTGCACATATGTCTGTGGCATGACAGTTCATTATTTTAATATCTTCCCAATGACTCTTTCTATTTAGGATAAGCCATAAGAAGGCAGATACTGATATAAGATTAACCTAGAGCTGCAATTTGGCTGTTACTATTCAACATTTAGGAAGTATTTAGTTCAATCGTTTGTTTGGTTCAGTTTCATCAATCAATAGATTCATCACTTCACTCATTGGCACAACAGGTCTCCTATGTACCAGGTGATGACAGATTGAAACCGTACTGTGACGTGTGCAAGCCAGTATGGAATTTGTGATGAGGTCTGGTCTGCAGAGTGGATCCACAGTCGAGGGTGTTGGGGGGCAGGCCTCTGGAGGAAGTGACCTTCCAAGTGTGATAGCATATGTTCTGAGAGGTGAAGTGGGTGGCAATAGTGCCCTCAGGATTGAGACCCAGGCCTTCCAGTTTGGACAATGGGTTACATTATAGGCTTTGAGGAAGGCAGAGATAAGATCAGGCTGTGGTTTCAAAAGCCTGTTCTGCATTCGGGGGTAGCAAAGCACTTCCAAGTGGGTTGTTAAAACACTGGCACTTTTTGTGAGGATTGTGCTCACAGGTGCAGCCCATTTGATGTCATGTGGTCTAGCTTCCTTCTGGTCCCATGGTAACTCAGGAGTACGGATGTAAGCTCAAATTCCACTCCCCTGGACCCTTCTATCTGGTGGACCAAGGTTGTCCCCAAAGGGGGAAACAAGTCTGGGCATTGCTAGCTAAGTGAGTGAAAGGTGCCACTTGGAGAAGTGAGTGTCTGTGATCTGACAGAGAGTGACTGTGTGTGTGTGTGTGTGTGTGTGTGTGTGTGTGTGTATCAGATTCAGGCACCTAGGCAGCACCAATTTTCAGAAAGACAGAAGAGCAGGTTGGGAGGCACTTGATGTCCCTCTGTGTAGAGGGAGACTGCTTTCAAGGCTGGAAAGGGAGACCCAATCAGCCCTGTAGTGGAAAGCACATTAGGCTTTCTAGAGATTGCTGTGGAGTCAGAGGCAGGAGCTTGGGACATTACCGGCAGCTAGGCTAAGGGTAAGACCTACAAGGTACCTCTGTCTACCACAAAGGAGAAGAGAGGCCCATGATGGAGAATCAAAATGAGACAGAGGGAGCGAGATTTGAGTCACACACAGGTATGTGACAGGCAAGGCAGGGCCAAGGCTATGCCAGCATTCTAAAAATAAAGAATTCCCTCCTGTTTCCTTCAGAGGCACTCAGGGTAATTTGCAAACATTTGCAGGCAGGTTTTCACGATGCTGAACTGCAGGCAAAGCTCTCACTGACTTCAGTGAAACTCCCCAGGGACATGCAGCAAGGTGAGGCCTTGGTTCTGGGTAATTAAGACTTATGGCACCCTTGTTAGTGCAGAAATCCCACAGCACATCATTGAAATGCAAGTGGCTGGGGAGCCCTGGGCCCCATGAAGCCCTGGGCCATTAGAAGCCCACTCGAGCTGTCATTAATTCCACCATCCCTCACTTTCAGAAATCAGAGAATGACATCACTTTGATTAAGAGGGACAATCATGTTTCAATCAGTTGAGTCAGCTCGCCTTGGCAGTGCTGCGCTGGTGGTGGGGTTGGTGCTTTACAGACAGCAGGAGCAGAAAGAGGTCAGCGCTAATGCTCCTGTTGCCTTCTGCTCAGGAAGCATTCTCCCAGACCCTCTGCTGCATGCTGATATTACCATTCCCTTCCTGTCCATTACTCTAAGAAGCAAGTGTCCATGGAAGGTTGGGAGCAGCCAGGAGGAAATCTCTCTAGGACATTCTGTAGACCACTCTTCTGATTTTGAATAGAGGAGGGCTGAGTAAATGAATGGGCAGATGTGGGGCAGTGGCTAACCTATCCTGACAGCTCAGGAGGGTACAAGAATTCTGATTCTCCAAGGGTTTTATACGGGGAATGACACCTACCAACAGGACTTAGCTGCACACCTTTGGGTCCAGGTGGCCCTGTTGTGCCACTCTGGCTGTAAAATGGGAATAACAATAGTGACTGTCTTCTGGTGTAATCTGAAGAATAAATTAGGGAAAGGTTTAATCTAACATGGCTGTTGCTTGATCCATTTGAGCAACACAACAGTCATGTATAGAGTACAATCCAAGACAATCGTTCGGTATGCTTTATTGAATCTAATCTGTGAGTGGGGGGAATGTGGATACCTTCATTATACCCTGCTGTGGTGTGAGCATCCCTTCCCAAGCATGTTGTAATGTACTTGCCATTTTAATGCTATTAAAATGCCAAACCTTTGAGAGGCATTAGACCTTGAGGCTTATGCTAGCACGAATAGATTTAATACTGTTATGTCAGGAATGGGTGAGTTATGAAGGGGGGCTTTGTCACCCCTCTCTTTTACCATGTTGTAGTACAATAAGAAGGTACCCACTGGTTGTTGCCTCTTGACTTTGGATTCCCCAGCCTCCAGAACTGTGAGCCTAAATGACTGCTATTGATTGCAGCTTTCTTGTCTGTAGTATTGTGTTATAGCAGCAGGAAACAGACCCAAGACATTTTCCCAACCAAGAGATGATGGTTCAGAAAAGTTAAGTAGCCAATTTAAACCCCAAAGCCAGGAAGTGGCCAGCTGTGGGATTTGTGCCCAGAGGCTAGGTATCATTCTATATGGTGTCTCCTCTAGGAAAATCAATGAGGGTCAAGTGTTCTGGTTTTCAAAGAGCAAAGCTCCCTGGGAAAGGAGCCACCAGCGGCAGCCTGATTGGAGTCTTCCACTTGCAAGGTAGTGGTTAACATCAATTACCTTTGCCACTGCTGTGTCTAAGCACCTTATAGCCTGTGGTCCAAACCTAGTCCACCACCTAGTTCTAGGTTCTTTACAGACAGACAATTGCAATCCATATGGGTCTCAGAGAATGCTAACTGTGAATCCTGCTTGAGCAAAACGTTATCCCCCATCTTAAAAAAAAAAAATCCTAATCTCATTCACACTAAGTATAACTTTATTGTAAAAAAAAAATCCTCAATTATTATCCCTATTTCCAAATCCAGTGAAGTACAATTGACAAATAAAATGTGTATATTCCAGATGCACAACATGGTAATTTGATTTACATATACATTGTGAAATGATTGTTACAATCAAGTTAATATACTTATCTGTCATGCTGCTCGGTTACTACTGTGTGTGTTTATGTGTGCACACTTAAGATCTGCAGATTTCAATTCTATAAACTGTCTCATGCTATGTACTGGGTGCCCAGACTTACTTAGCTTCCAATTAGAACTTTGGATCTTTGTAATTTCTTCTGTTAACAGGGGTTGAAAACCTCACATGCTCTAGATAGGCTTGAATAAGCCACACTCATGAGGCTGGAGGGGGAGAGGGGCAGAGACCATATTTAGTGGATCCCAGAACATACCTGCTTGTACTCAACTACACACACACAGAGAGAGAGAGAGAGAGAGAGAGAGAGAGAGAGAGAGAGAGAGAGATTCATAAATGTGTTCTTTCACTTTTACTGCTGGAATTAAACTCAGGCCTATGTACACGATGCCAGTGAGCTGGCTAATCCCCTCGCCTAGATTATTAGATTGGTCATGCCTGTGATTATGGATTTCTCTCTGCACATGTGCGTGTGCTCTCTGGAACTCACACACACACACACACTGTAAAGGAACATAAAGGTTTTATTTTTAAAGATCTCAGAGTATAAACTAATGTACACATAACTTTCTAAGTAGCTGCTGGGGCTGTTGACTTAAAAGGTTTAAACATTTCCAAATAAAATCAGAGGAATTCTCAGTGCAATCTAGAAAATTTAAAGAAACAAAGTCACGAGAAGACTCAGCCTCTGATTATAGAATTCCTATCAGGGTGAGTAAAAAAAACAAAACAAAACTTGGATTATCTATTTATGCCCTGCTGAGCCTGGATGCAGAGGAGAGGAGCAGAGTGTAAAAGACATAAATCTCAAGCATCTTCCACTTCCTCTCTATTCAGGGCCTCCCTGGCCTTGAGGAGCTTTGCCGTGAGAATAGGTTGAGATCTGCCTTTGAAAGTCTTAGAGGAGCAAGGGAAGCTGGCCAGAAGGACCAAGAGGAGGGGAGAAATGACATCGTCATCACTTAACTGAGTTATGACTGAGTCAACCCTGAAAGCAGAGAGGATTCTTATAGATGTGTCCCCCTGAATCCCTGAGATAGATGAGGAGAGAGGAGTCATCCGAGTTTCCCGAGGAATGGAGGGTGGGTGGAGGCTCTGGGTGTGCCAAGCGCTGGGGATGTTTGCCTTGGGTGTCCTCAGGGCTGTGCCTGCTATAAGATACCACGTGCAAGGGCAGATATAAACCATGGACCCTGACCGCCACCCCACCAGAACAAAAGCTAGATAATGGCAGTTGAAGATTGAAATAGCCCCTATTTACCTGGTGGGGTGAGGCTGTGTGTAGTTCAGAACTGCATATATGCTCCCTACTCCCCCGCCCCACCCACTTGTCCGGTGCACTCCTTTCTAGAGTAATAAAATTCTAGAAACCAATGCTACAGAAAACCCAGTGACATGGCATCGATCAATGACCAACTTCACATACCAATTTGCCCTTTACCCCAAATAAACAATAAAGAGATAAGACTGGGGACATTTGCTGGGTGGTGGCCTCTATTTTTGCCTGGATTTAGCTAGAGGAGGCATCCAGCTGGCACTTTGGAAAACTGTAGCCACACTCAGAGGTTGCTGGGGTTTTTTTTTGTTTTTGTTTGTTTTTGTTTTTTTTTCCAAATAAACCATCCTGTTGGTGTTCTGAGTGGACCTGGAGATAAATCCACAAAGTTTTTTATAAAGATTATGTACAATGGTCTCATATCCAATATGAGAATGAGATTTTCATGAGATTCCTATGAAAGAGAAAATCTATTTGCCAAAAGCATACAATGGTAGAATCAACTAGAACAATAGCATTGTGTGTGTGTGTGTGTGTGTGTGTGTGTGTGTGTGTGGTGTGATTTGAAGGCTGCATAGGCTGCATAGGACATAGGTGGAAGAGAGATTTGTATATTTACCTTTGACCTTGATTTGATTTTAATATTCTATCATTTGTGAACAGTTCCCAAATGCCTTGTCAGGAAGACTTGCTTATTAACTCGCTGGAAGTGTCTCATGAAAACAGCAGACAGTCGAAGCTGTGACTCATACCACAGAGCCCCAGTGGCCCCAGCTCAACCAGGCTCTGCAGTGAGTTAAACAAGTGTGCAAACATGTGCTCAGCTGCCTCTCCATGTCAGATACACAGCTAACCCCGGAGTAAGCAAAGATTAATAAGGCATAGCCTGCATTTGAGAAGAGTTCACAACCCAGCAAGGAAGTAGCAGATAAAAGAAAAAACAAAAAAAACCCCAACCCTCTTCCACCCGATAAGGTTAAGCCATTAGAGATAAATTGGAAAAAGGTTGCTGAAGGTATATTGATGAAGTGTGCTTCAGTTCAAAGGGCTGTGGGAATATGGAAGGGATATTATCCCAGCCTCTGGAAAAAAATTGAAGGCAGAGACACTTGAAGGATCTCTTGAAAGACAGAGCCCATTTGGAAGCAGAAAAGAGGTATTCCAGGGGGAGGGGCAGCAGTGCAGAGAAGGGGTCAGAGGCATGGCTCTGCACTCACAGCAGAAACAGGAGAGCAGTGGCTAGCCAGCATGGTGTGTGCTACAGAGCCAAGGGGAGAGGCTGGCAAAGATGCAGGGGCTCAGTGTAATGCAAGCCCAGAAAGTTCTCAGGCTAGGGGTGCATTTGATGGTGTCAGAGTGCAGAGAAGAGCCACTCATGTGGTGTACATCAAGTGTGCTATCTGGTATGTTCTCCATCATTTGTTTCAAGATGTCAGAAAATAAATCCATTTCCCAAAAGTGTTTGCTCAGTTCTGAATATGACAGCACCTCAGAGCAGGGCTCTGTGAACCAAAGTGAATGGATCACATTTGAACCACTGCTTGTTCTTATAAATAAAGTTTTACTGGGACACATGTATACCTGGTAACTGCTATGGCTGGTTCACTGCTGCACTTAGTGTTTGCAATGGAGACTGATAAACAAGATCCAAGATAGTTGTGACTTAAGGAGACACTGTGCTGAGGATTGCATTTTCACTTTCCAAGGTCAAGGTCATTTTTACCTTTTTGATTGAACCAGAAAAATTTGAGCAGCTTCCTTATCCTCTTTTTTCTTCTTTTTTCTCTTTTTTTGTAGACAAGGACTCACTGTGTAGCTCTGGCTAGCCTGGAACTGCTACGTAATTCTGGCTGACAGAAACCCACCTGCCTCTGCCTCCTGAATGCTGAGATTAAAGGCGTGCACTAAGCCCCTCATATTGCTGCCTTTATGAAGTGCTCAATTCCAACTGGTTGGTGAAGTCAGCAGTAGAGGGGACATGTCCAGAAAAGAGAGTGAGTACGCAAACCAGATAGATCTGGCCAGAACACTCTGCTGCCATTTCTGGAGGTTGCTGAAGATGGCTAGGTGGTTATGTTGTTAGTCATGCAACCACACCTAAAATATGTGGGCTAGTGAGTGAATGTCATGGGCTGCTAGAGCCAGCTCTGCTCTCTGCCTTCTGTCCTTCCCAGATCCTCACCTTTAGGAAAACACAGGTCTGGTGCTGATATTTGGCACAATCCCCAGGGGATAGTGACCTTAATGGACCCCGAATCCTCCAGTCTGGGAAAGAGATTTGATATATTCTTACCTGCCTTTCAGCATCCAGGTCTTATATACATGTGAGATACATGTATGTGTTTCACACACGCACACGCACACACACATTCACACACAGGCACATACACATAATACATCACACATGTACACATAAGTACAATCATGATCTCACATGTAGATATGCACACATGAAGATACTTATGCACTCACTTATGTGCATGCACACATGTATACACACACACACACACACACACACACACACACTACAGTGGCTTTTGAAGAGGTCACATAGGATGAACACACCTGCTAGTCTAAGGCAGCTGGTGTGGAAGTTCTTTCCATCCCTAAGCAAAATATTTCCTTGAATACTAGTGTTTTTTTTTTAAGGGTTCCATGCTGTAAACAAACTTTTTGATTATTGAAATATGATTTATGGAACACACATTCTAAAATGCACACAGGAAGTAAGCATATAGGAAATAAGCACACAGCCAGGCAAATGATCACAAAACATGGATACAAGGTAAGCAAATATCCCAGACACACCCCTATCAGCCCGAGCCTCACTGTCTTCTCCCCAGATGAAGTTCTGCCTGGGCATACTATGCTTTGACTTTGTTATTTAAAAGAAATAGGTGGTGGTAGTCTTTAATCCTAGCACTCAGGAGGCAGAGGCAGGTAAGTCTCTGAGTTTGATGCCAGCCTGGTCATCTACAGAGTGAGTTCCAGGGCAGCCAGGGCTAAACAGAGAAACCTCTGTCTCACAAAAACAAAAAAGAAAGAAAAAAACTAAATAGAATAAAGCACCATAAATTACTTTGCATACAGTTTCTCTATGCTTGAGATTCATCTGTGATGCTATCTGTAGTTGAAAGAGACTGATTTCCAGTGTGATACAGCACTCCATTGTACGAGCACAGCCAAGCTTATTAATACCTATCATTCTTGATGGATGTTTGCGTGGTATACAGTGGATTAGGTTGTATGCTACTGCCGTGAACATTCTTGGGACTCTTCCTTGGTGGACATGAACATGACATCGGATTTTCTACATATGAGACACTATATGTATAGACTATACATATAAGACACTAGTATATAAGTGGATTTCAGAGTGGTAAACGTATTTTTGGATATTTTAGTTGAGTTTGTGTAACTGTGACCAAAATACCTGACAGAATGTCTTAAAGAGGGAAAGGATTGCCTGCGGCTCACTGTTTCAGAGTTCAATCTGTCGCCCCTGGACCTTGTTCACTTTGGAAGAACGTGGCAGTGGTAATGTGTGACAGAGGATAAGGGTTAGACTCTTGGAAGCCAGGGAGCAGAGAAAGGAGAGGAAGGCTAACATACCCCAGCCCCCACCCCCAGTGACCTACATCCTCCGGCTAGACTCCACCTCCTAAAGTTTCTAGAGCCTCCAAAAATAGCACCAAGAGAAGCACTCGGTGTGGGAGCGCGCGGAGGACGTTCCATATTGCAATTATGGGAGCGCGCGGAGGCCGCTCCATGCTGCAACCGAACAGTTGAGACTAGCAGTCTTCACGGCGGTTCAATTGGCCCGTGTCCTTACCTGGAGGGCTTCTGCTCCACATTTTCAGGAGTTTGCTTTATTCTTTTCCGAAAGACACTCACATTGATGTCCTTGTTGAAAATGTATAGTTTTTCCCAGAAAGGAGAGTAATCTTTGTAGGAGTTCTATGTTTATCTTGAGGCTTCACCTGTCCCCAGTTAAAGAAAGGTAATTGTTTGCGAGTTGGCCTCTTAGGGAGTGTGCATATTCTATTTTCCTTTTTCCTCTCTGCCTTTGGCTGGCTTTCCCTCCCTCCTTTCCCTCCCTTCCTTCCTTCCTTCCTTCCATCCCTCTCCCTCTTTTCCTTCCTTCTTTGCTTGCTTTACCTCCTCTCTCTTCTTTTCCTTCCTTCCTCTCTGCTCCCTCCCTTCTAGCGGATTCTTACATGGAGCCCAGGGTGGTTTTGAACCTACAGCGATCTTCTTGCCTCGCTGTCCTGCATGTTGGAACTCACCGGCCCGTGCCATCACTCCCACATGATACTCCTCTAACCTTGCAAATTCTTTCTCACTCATGGCCAGCATCTTCTTATGCTAGCATAGCATCTGCTATTGTCCCGCTTGCCTCTGAAACCTGGTTTGTGCTGACCTTCACTCCACTTTCCAAAGACAGGATTTTTTTTTTCCTGAGCAGTTTTATTCTGCTCTAAGGTTCATCTGTTTGTTGCTTGAATTGGTCCCTAAGTTCTCCTGAAGCAACGGACTATGTGCTTCCTTCCTGTGAGTCTCTATCACCTGAAAGAACACTCCAGACCCCATAGGGAGCAATCAGTATTTGCTAACCAACTGCTTGGCTCAGTGTAGCTTAAAATCCATCTTTATTTTTATATGATAGTTCAAATGATTTAATGAGTGACTGTCATTGACAAGGCACTTGGGGACTGTGCATAAAACGACACAATAATATAAAAATAAAGCTTTGCTCGGAGACTAATAGGCAGGTCTGCCTTCTGCAGGCGCAATTGTTCTCCAGACCAGAGGAAACAATTCTTCTGCTGGTCAAGTAGAATTGTTTTCATTGATAAAAATAAGTAAATCTGCATTTTCGCCTTCTGCTTCATCCGAATGCTTACACAACCAAGCGTCATATATAATATTCATTTCGGCCATGAATATGCAGAATACCTGGCATCTCTTTATTTAGGATTTTTCAACATTTCAGTCATGTTTGTCGTGGTGACTGTAGGCTTTTATATCGAAGACAGACTCATTTCTCAAAGTCATATCTAAATATCTCAGATGGTAGTGCTGGCCTTGTGGGTATTGTACAACACACACCCAGGAAGGAAGGTTAGCTTCACTGGGGGAAATGTAAAGCAAGGCAGTGGACATTCTGTGATTAGGAAGTATGGGCTGGGAGGAGACACAGAGAACTCAACTGAGCCATGCTGCCAGAGGATCTCCGAGCTGGTCCCATCCTAGAGCTGCATGTGGGCAGCACATGGGAGTTGTTTCCTAACTTAATGATGCTATCACGGAGATAGATTGGTGTCTTCTGAATTCCAGGGTTTGTAGGCAAGATTTCCCTTCCGCACCTTGAAACATACCAACAAATCCCAGGGACCCATAGGGCTGTCAGGACCTGTGTGCCCTTGACCTCTGTCTTAGTCAGGGTTTCTATTCCTGTGCAAACATCATGACCAAGAAGCAAGTTGGGGAGGAAAGGGTTTATTCAGCCTACACTTCCAATTGCTGTTCATCACCAAAGGAAGTCAGGACTGGAACTCGAGCAGGAGCTGATGCAGAGGCCCTGGAGGAATGCTGCTTACTAGCTTGCTTCTCCTGGCTTGCTCAGCTGGCTTTCTTATAGAACCCAAGACTACCAGCCCACAGATAGTACCACTCACAAGGGGCCCTCCCTCCTTGATCAGTAATTGAGAAAATGCCTTACTGGTGGATCTCATGGAGGCATTTTCTCAACTGAAGCTCCTTTCTCTGCGATAACTCCAGCTTGTGTCAAGTTGACACACAAAACTAGCCAGTACAACCTCCCAGCTAGTACTCTGCTTCTGAGTGTAGAGCTCAGGATGGTTGCATTTATTTGCTTCCTTTTATTTATTTATTTATTTATTTATTTTCATTCATTTAAAGTTTTAATGACTCAGGATCCAGGAAAGTGGCCAGGTGAGTAAGCCCCTTGCCACCAAGCCTTGGGCCCCACATGGTGGAAGGAAAGAATCATCACTCCTGTGTTCTCCTCTGACCATCATATAGGGGCTGGGGTGTGTGAGCCTACACATAGACACAAACACCCTGAACCACAAGATAAATCTGTAGATGAAATGTGATTTTAAGAATCAAATGGTTCAGGAATGGTTCCCTAGCACCCACTTTATGCAGATGCATCTGAATGAGGTGGTTTAGGGTACCGTGATGTGTCCTAGCCAGACTCTGTGCTGACAATACACATATAATTGTAAAACTGCACCAGAATGAAGGAAGAACTTGTGTGGTGGTGACAAGGAGGCCTGGGAAGTGTCCATGAGGAAGTGATAGCTTGGATGACCAGGTGAAGTGAGCAGGTGTGTTAACAAAATGAAGGATCGGGAGGGGAAGCCTGCAGAAACAAGAGGAGTTTGTGCAAAGGCCCTGTGGTGACAGAGTGTGACTTTTGGGAAGGCACAAAGGCCAGTGTGGCAAGAGTGGATGGGAGCATAGAGTGTTGACAAGGCCTTGTGGGTCCTAAGGAGCTTTGTCATCATCCTAGGCAAAGCTGAGGTAGCTAGATAGACAGATGGGCAGGAGACAGGAAGGAATCCAGTTTCAGTGTGGCCCGTGAGACTTAGAAACACACAGGTAGAGGATTGTAGAACTCCTTCTAGCCTGACTCAATTACAAATATCCCCTGACAGCTGTGAGCTGATCTCCCAGGTCTGAGCTCAAGGAGAATGCTCAGGAGTGGTGAGAGACATGCTCCAGTGGTCTGGACCTTCCTTCTTCTCTACACAAAGAACCATTTGGGCTGGAAGCCTGTGCTCACTGCTTACAGATCTGAATGTATTTACCCAGAACAGCCTGACAGGGAAGCCTGGTTTCAGTGTTAATAGAACATGAGGCAGCCAACCAGCTGGCATAATCTCCCTTCTGAAAGGTAATATGTGCCCTGTATGTTCCAAGGCTTCGAAATATAAACACTCTTGACTCTGCGTATAAAGCTAATAATAAAATATATCATAATAGCTTTTCATAGTCTAGGTATTCAACATTTGCAGGCTTAAAAGATCTGGAAAAAAACTTCTTTCTGGTTCAAGCTTTTGCAGTGTCTAGCATGATAACATCCTTGGGAGGGAAGAACTCATCATAGTGTGTTAAACACTAATGCTCTGCATCTGCAAAGAGTGGGTGCTGTGGCAACCCGGGCAGACACACGTCAGGAGCTGCTGGGAAAATGGCTCAGTGGGTAAAGTGCTTGCTGCAAAAAGACGAGGACTTAAGTTTGGATTCTCAGCATCCTTAGCATCCATGTAAAAGCTGGGTATGGGGGTGCGCACCTATAACCCCAGTGAGGGCAGGGCAGAAGTAGGTAGCTCCTGGGGGCTCACTGGCCAGCCAGCTTAACTGAAATAATAAATTCCAGGATCAGTGAGAGACCCTATCTTTAAAAAATAAGGTGGAGAGGGTCGGGCAGTGGTGGCACAAGCTTTTGATCTCAGTACCCAAGAGGTAGAGGCAGGTGGATATCTGTGAGTTCAAGGCTACCCTGGTCATATACAGAGTGAGTTCCAGAACACAAAGAAACCCTGTCTCTTAAAACCCCGATGATGATGATGATAAAATAGAAAAAAGGAAAGAAAGAAGCACACACACACACACAGAGGGAGAGAAAGAGAGAGAGAGAATCCGAATGTTAACTGTCATGGACACTCATTACCACTCCCTCAGGTGCCATCCCTCTCCTAAGCTGTGACAACCCCAAATCTTTCCATTCCTTGTCACTTGTTTGCTGGGGGCGGTGGAATTCCTCTGCTTCTGAATCACTGTCATGAGACACCAAAATTAATACAAACCTGCTGTGGAGGCTCTTAAAACAAAACAAAACAGTTATCGCCCAGCTTGTCTCTCCATGTGGATGTGTTCATGTGTGTTCACAGATGTGTGTGTGAAGAGTGCACAGGCGCATGATGTGCATATGTATGCACGTGGAGGTCAGAGATCTACCTCAGGTGTGTTCCTCGGCTACTCTTCACCTTGTTTTTGCGACATGGTCTCTTACTTGTACATGAAACTTGCAGATTTGGCAAGGTTGGCTGGCTTTGATCCTCCTGCCTCTGTGCTCCCTGAGATTATCGGCTTGTACCACCATGTACAACTTGTTTTTTCTTTTCTGCATGGAATCTGTGCACCAGATTTAGGTCTTCGTGCTTATGTGGCAAATGTTTACCAGCCAAGCATCTTCTCAGCCTAAGGACTGTTTTAAAGTACCCCCTCCCCCACCCCTGTGGTATGTGGTCAGAGATTTCAACCTGAGTCCAGCATTCACCTGAGTCCAGCATTCATTCTCAAACTCAGACACAGAGCATGCGGATGTAGGTGGCTCTGCCTTCTCCTGCTTCTGATGGACCCCTCTCTATTTATTGAGGAACTCTGAGCTCAAGACTCCATAGGCCAGCATTTTAATTTAAAGTTTGAAAAAAGAAAAGAAAAGAAAAGAAACCAAAGCCCAGCAATTGCTTCATTCATAGAGAAATAAGAAAGGGAACGGTTGGCTGTTTCCCCTGGAGACTTTACATATTTCTCCTGCCTTGATTTGGTGGGAGATGGAAGGGTATTAAAAGCTGTAATGGAATCATTTGGATGCTTAACTGTGGTGTGGAGGAATTGGAAAGGCCCTGTAAAATTTCCCAAGAGAGTGAGGCTCTCTGACAGGGGTCAGCTGCCCAGCATCCTCCACTCGGACAGAAATCACTGCTCAGGCAGTGCAGTGTGTGTGAACTGGAGACGGCGAGCTTTCTACCTCTTTACCATGCTGTCCGTGTGTGACCTTGAAAAATGGCAAATCTTGCTGGATCTCTACTGTCCTTTTTCTGAAAATAAAACTAAAAGCAGTGGCTGAATGCATCCCCAGCATGTGTGGAGTTTAATGAGATTGCAATTGGGAATGCCTCGCTGTTAGCTGAGGGGCATTGCTCTTCCTCCTTGAGCCCACCAGGCCTTTCCTGGCTTGCTGCCTGTTTTTTTATGTTATGTAGGTTGAGTAGGCAGTTTCAGGACTGATAAGTGTCCCACAAACATGTCTACCCAACATAAATTTATAGCTGGTGTACTGGGAAGAGGTACAGGTGAGTGGACCCATTAGATGGCAGATGATGGACAGATAGATGGATACATGATAGATGATAGATTGATAGATGATAGATAGATGATAGATAGATAGATAGCTTTCATGCTGGATTAGAAAACATAAGCACTATCTACCCATCTTGATCAGCTCAAGTTACTCCAACAAAATGCCACAGACAGGGTGGCTTATAAACTGACATTCATTTCTCAGTTTTGAGTAGAAGTCCAAGGTCAAAGTGCCTGCATAGCTGGTATCTAGTTAATCCACTTTCTGGTTTATATAGGATGCCTTCTCCATATACGTTCTTAGACTAGAAAGCTCTTTGGGTCTCTTCCTTATATGACTCATGAGGGCTCTGCCCACAGAATCAAATCTCCCAACACCATCATGTCGGGAGAGGCTGCAGACTCAGCCATAAGGCAGTGACACAGACAATAGCATCTATGAAAATATGAATGGAATTTGGAAGCCTGGATGGACCTGAATGTAAGCTATAGCAGAAACAACCAGGCAGCCAGCATGCATTTCAGTCTATCTTTAGGAGAAGAAATTATCTACAGCCCCTGAAGGGGAATTTAAAGACAGTCTCTTCTTGTTGTGCTTAGTGGTTCTCTGAGATTCACATCACAGTAAGCTTAGGTGGGAAAGTGTGGGTTTACATTAGGGCTAAAGACTGATCCCCAACTAATGCTGAAATTAGCCAACTAAAACTGGGTTTAGTACAAGAGGCAAATAAATTTAAAAAGAATAGATCTTTTAAAGTAGAGTGTGATTCTAGAAAGTTTCAGCAGCAGGAATAGAAGAATTTATCTACAGCCCCAGAAGAGGGTGGGAGAGTTGTGTGCCTGAACGACACGACTTTTATCTCAGTCCCCAAAATGACACTAAAAACCCAGTGAATTTGTGTATTTCACTAAGCACTTCCTTGGCCAAGTGTTGAAGCAATCCACACAGCAATCTTGAAAGTGGCTGCTGTCATTTTCAATGGATAATGCCAACTTAGAAGGTCAAGGCGTCTCAGAGCCTTTGATTAATAATTGGTAGAGTCTGGGCTCAAATCAATCTATTCTGTACACCAAGTCACTTATGAGAGAGGAAGGGGGTGTGTGACAGAGAGACAGGGGAGACAGAGTCTTTAAAAATAACCAACTTGATAGAAGTAAGTATTCTGAGTTGAGTTAGCTGGGGAGCAATAGTGTTTCCAGACAGGCCTGTTTACTTTGAGGAATCCCATCACATGGGAAATGGAGGCAGGAAGAGAGCGTTCAGATGAGGATAAGATGATTCAGTGAGTGAAAGTGAGACCCTGAGTTTGATCATAGGCACACAGTGAAACAGTGCCTATGATCACCTGTAGTGATTTGCATCTATCCAGTCCCTGCACCTCTGTGATAAAATGAGAGACAGAAACAGGAGAAATGGGCCAGAAGCTCATGGGCTAGCCTGGAGTACACAGTGAAGTAGAAACCCAAACCACAAAAACAAGATGCAGAGCCAGGTGGCATACCTCTTTAATCCCAGCATTCGGGAGGCAGAGACAGGCAGATCCCTGAGTTCAAGACCAATCTGGTCTACTCAGTGAGTTCCAGGTCATCCAGGACTACACAGAGAAACCCTGTCTCGAAAACAAACCAAAACAAAAGCACAAGCAAAGCAAACCACTGTAGGGTAAGAGAACCAACTCTAGGAATCGGCCCACCCACACTTCCACATGTGCACAGTGGCACATGTGCAGTCCCGCTCACACATGCACAAGCACACACACACATAGTGTAAGAGTCATACATTTTAAAAGAGGTCAGGGTCACCGTTTGCTATGTGGAGTGATCAAAGCCAGACCTTGTCTCAACAACAACAAAATGTTCCATTTGTTTAAAAACTTCTCTCCTTTCACCACTGGTGGGTGTAGTAGAAGGTCATCTCCCGTTCTAGAATGAAAGGGAAACCTGTCTTCCTTTTGACTGCTCTCTTGCTTCCACCCTGTACTTCTGTGAGTTACTTGGCCAAACCTTAGCCTTATCTAATGTGGACTTCATCTCCCAGGGACATATACCTGACTAAAAGCAAATCGTGGCTTTAATTACTCGATCTCTCCAAGGCTGGTATGTACATCTCAGTTTCCTAGTTTTAAGATGCAGTGTACAGAAGTCAGTTGCTACAACTGAGCCAAAGGATGGAGCCCATGTAGGGAATAAAAGCCTACTGTGGAATACGAGAAGCAACTCTAGGAAGTTGTCTCCCACAACCCCCACCACTTCCACATGCACACTCTTACTCACACATGCACAAACACACATATAATGCCCATGCTCAATGCCCATGAGTCTCCTGCTGAGCAGCTGCTTCACTCAAGACAGTCCTTCTTGCTCTGCCTAGTGGCTGCCACTGTCTCTGTCTTTTTATAATTTGCTAAGCTAGGCTCTATTGTGTTGTGTTTGACCTCTACTGGTTCAGCAGATTTGTTAGAGGTATGTTATTGTTGTGGGATGTATACATGCAGCCCGGGCTGATCTCAAGCACATAGGGACTCCCCTCCCCCACCTCAAGCTCCCAAGTGCGGGGACATGTGTACTACGTCCTAGATCCTGTCAACCCTGACAACAGTGCACGGAGAGTACAGGTTTAGGAACTGAAAATGTGATAAAACACAAGTTAGTGGATGTTTATTGCTCCCTGTTTGCCATTCGGCCTTGGCAATCCCACTTTATGTAATACTGTCATTGATATTCTTGATTTAAAATATGTCTTAACTTTCTGCATTCTCCTCCTTCATGAAATTCGTAGACAAATGGATGGATCTTGAAAACATCATTCTGAGCCAGGTAATGCAGTCACAAAAGAATGAACATGGTATGTACTCACTGTTAAGTGGTTATTAGCCTAAAAGTTTGAAATACCCAAGAGTCACTTCACAGGAACAGTAGTACTGAGTACGAGGTCCCAGATGGAGGGCTTGGAGAAAGGACTGAAGGAGCTGAGGGAGTGTGCAGCCCCAGGGAGGTAGCAACACTGGCAACTGGCCTGACCCCCCATACTTCTGGAGACTGATCCACCAACTAAAGAATACACATGGAGGGACCCATAGTGCTGGCCACAAAGACTGCAGAGGAGGGTCTTGTTACCCGTCAGGGGGAGGAGAGGCCCTTGGGCCTGAGGGTGTTATATCCCCCAGTATAGGAGAATGTCAAGGAGGGAAGACTAGAGTGGGTGGGGGGTGGGGTGGGGAGGCGGGTTGGAGAATACCCCCATAGAGGCAGGGGGAGGGCAGAGGGAATGGGGAGGTTCCAAAGGGGAGATCTGGAAAGGGGGAAACATTTGAAATGTAAATAAAATAGGAAAATAAAAAAAATAAATAAATAAATTAAAAAAAAAAGTCCTAACTTTGATCTTGAAGGCAGCATGTTTTCAAAAATGCATTCCACTCTGTTTACTAACAGCGTGCTTCCCCGTGGTTTCTGGTAGTAGCTCATTCCTGCATCTGCTTATCTATTTATCCAATGTATCTATCATTATCTATCTCTCCAAGCAAGACCTGCTCAGTCTGGACTGCTCAATCGGAGAGGCTCCCAAATACACCCCTGAAGTATTCATTAGCCCCAGAGAGGTTCCCCTGTTGGGTGACCTCAGTGTGGGCACAGGGGATTTTCTACTCTAAGAGAGATTCTGGTTGTTGTTTTCCAAGCCTCTTGTCCACTTACAGAGTCTTTCTGCTGCCTCTCCACTCAGATTTGAGAGAGTTAATTATTTAATATGTTTGCAAAGCACACCGGGTTCCCTGGAGAAAGTGTGCCACATAAATATATATAAATGAATAATTAATTAAAGTTTAAGCAGATTACTTGGTGAGTTCTTCCTTAACTGCCCCATTTTCCTAATGAGGTGTTTGAAGTTACAGTCTTGTCTCTGTGCTCCTTCTGTTGCCATCATCATCCTCCTCCTCCTCCTCCTCCTCATCATCATCATCATCCTCTTCCTACAACTTAACCCTTCATCCCTGTGACAGTTCCATCAGTAACTACGCTACCCTGACCACTGTCAATCACAGTGGCTCAGTCCCAGACCTATAGATAAAAGCCTTCATTAACGTCTGTGGGCATCATAAGTTCAGAAGAGCTCTAGAATGAGATTAATAATTAGGTAATGACTCTAAAAAGCTGGGCAAATGCCCACAAAATACTGAACATGTTGTGGTTATGGGTAGCCCAGGAAACTCTTATCTTCCCACCCTGTTTCCCTACCACATAGATGATCCCATCTTGTCTAAAAATGAATAGCAACCCAGCCAAGTTTTCCCATAACCTCAACAGTCTCTCATCAGGCAAAAAGCTACAGGGGTTACGATCTCCGTGAGGTTTGGAGGTCTGGTGAATACTCCTGGAGGCCCCTGCACTGACTTGGCTGGAGTCTGAAGGGGCAGAGACATAACTGCTCATTGAATGGTGATATTCAGACCCTCATTATTCCTTTAAGATTAAGAAGAATGAAGAGAACAATTCACATCCGTCTCTCTAAACCTGACCTAGTTTATTTACACTCTAATCTTACTTCAGAGCATGAGAGGTAAGAGGAGATGCTCTTATCAATTAATAGCTGAAGAGACTTTAGATTTCAAGTTCAACTAAAGAGCTATTTATTCTAAACCATCAGAGAAGCAGAGAGGGGACCTTGGTAGGCTGGGTTGGGGGCAGGAGCAGAAGTGTTGCCGAGAATTTATGTTTTATTATTTATTTTTTGTGATTATGCTTTTTTCCCCTTTCCCTCTTAAGAGTTGGGCTGACTGTGAAATCTTGGATTTTCTGGTGACCTGTGTTAAGGCCCTGGGGCAAAAGCAGACCCATAATGGATCTATTTCTGAATTGTTCAACAGTATTGGACTTTCAAACAGCAGTAGTGGTACATGCATATAATGAGGCCAGTGACTCCTTCTGCATCCAGGAGGGCATCGGTCGCAGCTTTTGTGGCCTCTCAAAGCACACAGGAGATCGAGGTCTTCCTTGGCCCACTTCCAGAAATCTCTAAGGAGCCAGTCCTATATTGAATCAACAAGGGCTCTGAGATAAAGGAGGAGTGAAAGCCACAGCCCAGCATGTCTTTTCCAGTGCTGTCTTCAGGAAGTCATGTCTCTCAATAAAGGCTTTACTCTCCATTTTAAGACCCCAGGCTGGGGACAATACTGCTTTTACCAGTCACATAGAACTTAGTACCTATTTGTGTTCAGTTTACTTACATCACGAATAAGCAGGAAAAGAAGTTCAAGTCCACTGCCACCCTTCTACCAGGAGCAGGACCCCTTCAACCTCTGTTCACAGGCCTGCAAAACCAGGAGCTGGCTTAGCCTTCCAAGGTCGCTTTGAATCAGACACAAGCAGACACTGACACAAATCAGACACTAGTCATTGGCAGGGGTGCATGGGTATGAGGAGTCTGGACATTGGGGAGCTCAAGGCACATAATGGGGTAAGTTTAGAAAGTCACAAGCCTGCTCAGGCAACTTTGCTCACTATGTATTACTTTCTAGCCTTGGGTTTGCGTTCCAGAGTTTAGTACTGAGCCTGGGGCATAGTAAGTACCCAATAACACTGAATTTAAAACTGGGAAATTAACATCTAACTTGGCTGTATACTTTTTTTCCCCTAGATTCTCTGAAGTAAAATACCGCATGCTGGAACAATTGGAATTTAGGACTGGGATGTGTCTCACTTGTTTAGCATCTTGAGTTTGGGGTTCAGTCCCTAGTATGACATAAACTACGTATGGTGGAATATGCACGTACTCTCAACCCTTGAGAGTTGAAAGCAGAAAGGTCTAGAGTTCAAAATCATCCTCAGCTACACATAAAGTTGGAGGCAAACCTGGAGGACAAGGGACCCAGTCTCAAAATAAAACCACCGAAAAGTACAATCTTGCAGTTCAGGAAGATGGAAATCCAAACCCAAGGCCCTAGTAAAGCTGTGTACAGCTCTGCTCCCTCCCAGGTCTCCAGAGGGGACTCTTCCTTACCTCTTCAGGATCTGGCCCCAGGTATTCTTTGCCTTATGTCGTTACAGCTCTGTCGTCATTTCTAGCCTTCCATGGCCATTCTCTCCATCTTACTGTCACCTCCTTGCACACCTATGCTTACCAGGCTACCAGTCATTGAACTGGAGTCCAACCTGTGACATCATTTTACTATGACTCTGTCTACATAGCCCTTGCTTCCAAACCCAGTCATACCCATAGATGTGATGGGGAGCTAGACCCCATGTATCTTTTTAAGCACTACGATTCAACCACAGCAACCTGCTTCATAGACTTGTTGCAGAAAGAAACAAGACACAGATGAAACTGTCTTGAGATGAGAAAGTGTTGATGCAAATTCAAGGCCAGGAACTCTTGAACCTGGTTTGAGCCTGGTGCTTTCTCCAAGAAAGCGTCAGCAGAAGGAAGACCCTGACTTTCACTTTAGGGGAGAGAAGCTGGGGGGGGGGGGTGAGTGGTTGAGAAAGGGAGGCTGAGGCATGAAAGACAACCCTGTAACCTTCAGTGAATCAACTGGGTCTAGTTAGGGTGCCAAGGGAAAGGAGTGACCATCTGGGTATCTAAGAATGAGACCAGTGGGCTAGATGTGCTCATCCGCAGAGCAATGGTGGGAAGAACACAAACCACACACTCTCTGTTCTCTTAAAACTCCATGCTGCTCACCTCTCTGACCTCAGAGGTCACTTCATAAAGAACAGCTTTCAAAAGCACCAGGAACTTCTCAAACGATTGACATGCAGACCCAAGGACGCCACACAAAGTTTCTGGTTTTCTCCTTTCTGCTTTTTAGGGTTAATTCCAGAAAGAGGTACATCCTAGTTGATTACAAAGCTCAGGTCTAAATTTCAATTCTGGGCTGAACAGTCGTTTCTCCTCAAGGTTTGAATAAATCATCCAATCTGCTTTGGTTTCCACTATTTTCAGCATTTCTATTTTCGTCATTAATTCTGCCTGCTTAGGACCCTGAAGTCACTGAGCCTGTTTGTGACTTAATTTGGGATGAGGCTGAAGCAGTAGGCACAAGAAATGATGAAAACCAAACAAGGAGGGGGGGAGAGGCTCGAGCTGATCTGATAGAGTCACCCACAGGGACACTTCCTTCTTTGTGATAACTGTGATTCTTTTGGTTTGCCCTAGCAAGGCAGGTGGCAGAATCTGCAGGGCTGGGCTGTCTATAACTCTGGTAAACAGAGCAGAGACTCCTGGGTCGTTTTACTCTTTGTTTTGATTTGTCAACATTGAAGTGGGTTGACTCTATGTTCATGCAGGTCATAGTACTACAAGACAACAGATGCAGCTAATCTATCCTGCTCCCATTTTTGCTTTGTATGCTAGGAAGCTCTGGGCTAACAATATACAGTTAAAAATGCCAAGTTGTTCAGGGCTGGAGATATGGCTCATCGGTTTAGCACTGACTGCTTTTCCAGAGACTTGGGTTCAATTCCCAGCACCCACATGGCAGCTTATAACTGTCTGTAACTCCAAAATCTGACACCCTCACACAGACATACACACAGGCAAAACACCAATGCATATCAAATAAAAATAGATTATAAAAAAAACATACCAAGTAACCCAGTTTTGTTTACCTATTGCTATGAACAAGCTGCCTACAAGTTGAGTGGCTCAAACGACAATTTATTTTTATCTTTCATGGTCAGCAGATTGACAAGACTTTGTTGAATCATTTGCCTAAAGACTTCTGGGTATTGGAGATGGTGTGCTCATTCATCCACTAGTGCCTGGGCTGGCACAGCTAGGCTGACTGGAGACCAGCTGCACATCACTCTCTCCCTCTATGTGACTAGCTTGGGCTTTCTTACCCAGTGATGGTAATCACAGCATCCCTCACATCATAGCTGGCATCTCCAAGAGGTCAGACTTCCTACAGCACTATCATGGGGCTGTTGCTCATGCGTAGAGTTATCTTTGGAGACCAGTGGCATTGTGTATGCACTTTTGTCTATTTTCCGGGGTCTTGGAAATCATGCATCTTTCTCTATGAGCCTTTATGTGAAGTTGGTGAACACACACAAACACAAGCAATGATTTCCTCTTATCCAGGGCCTGTCAATGTGCCGTGTGCTGTGTATGCATGATGCTACCTCACCTGGCTTTCTCAGTACCATGTAAGTGGGCAGAGCAGCCACTTAGTTTCAAGTCTTACAGATGTGAGGATTGAAGTTCAATAGTTATTAGTGCCTGGCCAAGGTAACTCAACCAGGCAGTAGTCAGCTGGGCCTTGGAAAGGTGTGTCTGCCATGGCAACCTATGTTCCCCTGAAAGTAGTAAAGAAGTGGCAGAGATCCAAGTCTGAAATCCATGTGGGACCTCACGTTATGAGCAGAACCTGCCTCACAGCAGGCAGTCTTCACAGCACGAGTCTTACATACTGGTGTGGGGTTTGGGGGAGCACCAGGCCTGGGATAAAACTGTTTTGAGTGAAACTGTGGAGCATCTTGGTTGTGGTATGCTTGCTGAGCACACACAGCACCCTCAGCTCACCCCCAAGGTCCACAATGATGCTAATACTAATAAATAAATTCTAACTAGTTATGCCACCTTCCAGCCGTGGGCCTGGAACTTTCATGTACCTTAATTTCGTCATCTGTAAAATAAGATTGATGATCGTGGCGGTGCCTGCTTCAGAGGCTTGTCACATGGACTCACTGAATAGGTATATCAAAGGGATGTTTGATATGAAAGAGGAAGACTTGCCTCAGTGGGAAGAAGTAGAGAGACCTGCTGCCAAGAGGACCCGGGTCTTGTCGAACCTTCTCTGCCTTTCCAGGTTTGGTGTGGAGCTGGCTAACCAGTATCTGGCTTGCTATTGTTGTTTTCTTTGGTTTGATAGAGTACATTCCCAATAAACCAGAAGCCCCAAATCCATGCTAATGGCTGCTGGGGACTGCAGGGTCAGTTACAAAAGAGTCGTGACATAGGCACAGCCTTTCCCAGGAGCTCTCATGTACACTTGATCTCTTTTTGCTGATTTGTCTGATTCTTTCTTGCCTGGCTACAGATCAGTTTCCCCCTTCATTCTATTCCCTCAAACATCTATGTGTTCACTCTCAACTTCTCTCTACTGCACTCTCCTTCCACACACGTGGAAAAGTGAGTGCATTACACTTACAGATCCAGGCCCTTGGCTTTCTGCATCCTGGGTACCTTGCCCAAATGCTCTGGTGTTTCTGCGCTCTCAGAGCCTGCAATGTTCCTCCATCTTATCTTACGTCCCCATGAGGATGGCTGAAGAATCCGAAAGCATACTTGTCAGGACAGGAAGCATGATGAGACTGTGGACACCTGCATCTATCTGACCTGGGATGTTCAGCCCACAAAACTCTTCAGTGGTCCAAGAAGGCCAGATAAAGTTTCTCCCTTTAGCTCACCAGCACTCTGCCCAAATAACCCATGCTCGGGGCAGAAAACTGCTGTTGGCAGTGCAGGTGCTCCTGACCCAGGAAAGACTTGGCAAAGGGAAACTGCCTGTTTCCCCAGCTCAGGGTGAGGGAAGAATTGAGCTGAACACGCACCTATGCAGAAGGGCAAAGAGCCAAAAATAACTAGGAGCAACGACATTTCATTTGACAGGCCCAGAAATAGAGCTCATTCTGGAGCATACCAGGGCTCCAGCCAGAGTGATTCTGAGACCTTCAACACTGCACCCCAAAACACCAAGATTCCAGCACCCCAGTCCTGACTCTCTGTGCTTCTCAGAGCCAGGCTCTATGGTCTTAGGAAGTATTGCTGGTTGTGGCACAAGGTTCATGAGGAGTTGAGGATGAAATTTGGTGGGGTGGTCTAAGGAAGGAACAGAGGGGAGTGGCAAGAAGTGGGAGGAGCTGAAACAAGGAATTCGGGTGAAATACTCTAAGGACTAGAGTCATTGGAGAGGAGGCAGCCTCAACTGAGAAAAATGCCTCCATAAGACCCAGCTGTAGGTAAGCCTATAGGGCATTTTCTTAGGGATTGATGTGGAAGGGCACAGCTCATCTTGGGTGGGGCCACCCCTGGACTATTGGAACTGGGGTCTGTAAGAAAGCAGGTTGAGCAAGCTATGAGGAGCAAGCCAGTAGGAGCAAGCAAGTAAGCAGTACTCCTCCATGGCCTCTGCATCAGCTCCTGACTCCAGGTTCCTGCCAGTTTGAGTTCTTGTCCTGATTTCCTGTGATGATGAACAGTGCTGTGGAAGCATAAGTCAAATAAACCCTTTCCTCCCCAAGTTACTTTGGTCATGGTGTTTCACAACAGAATCAGAACAGAAGGCTTCCTAGAGTCAGTAGCCTTCCCTGGGATCCTGGAGATTTATATAGGAAAGAATCAGAGAAGGGACAGGCCACAGTCCAGAGTGTCTTTCTACCTCTTAATGCTCAGGGGTCATGTCCCTCTGTGGGACTAGATCTCTTTATGCTGGGTATGCTCTTTGCCTGGGACAGAGTTTCCATGGATCATACTAGGTCAGAGGAAAGTTCTTACTGACCCTTAGCAGAAGGAGACAAACACAAGTAATGAGTTCTTCACAAGAAAATCACATGATACCTTAATGATTATCTATCTATCTATCATCATCATCATCTTCTATTTATGGTGTGTGTGTGTGTGCGCGTGCGCAATGTGCATGTATGCTCACTCATTTGTGCAAATGTGGAGAGCAGAGGTCAACACAGGGCATCTTTTGTCTCTTCTCCATCTTATTTCTTTTGAGACATGGTCAGTGTATCAATGAACCTGGAACTCCCTGTTTTGACTAGACTGGATTGTCAGCAAACTCCAAGGATGCCTGTCTCTGTTCCCCAATGGTGAGGTCTCAGGAAGGAACCAGCATGTCTGGCTTTCCTGTGAGTGCTGGGGTTCCAGACCTCATACTTGCACAGAAAGTGTTCATCCCTGAGCCAGCTCCCCACCCTGGGAGTTCTCTTCTTCTGCCATGTAGATGCTGCAGATTGTACTCAGGCCATCGGGTCTGGTGGCATGTACCTTTACTTGCTAAGCGGCTGAGCCAATATCCTGTATGTTTTCTAGACTAGCCTTGTGTTCTTGCTCCTCTTGCCTCAGTCTCCCAAGTGCTGCCTTGACAGGCATGCACTGGCTCTCCTCTCTACCACCCTAATTCTTCAATTAAAAAAAAAAAAAAAAAAGCCTTGTCTTCGGTTAAACGATGTTAACAGAATACATTTTAGATTCTTTTTTCTAAATGTTTTTTTTGCTCATCAGGTTTCTCGCTGACTAATTACATTTGCTATGATTTTGTTGATTTTAAACCACCTCAGGGTTTGAGAATAACTGGTTGAGGGATGGTTCTTACAGAGATGAGCAGGGCTATTCAAACAGAGGACATCGCCCTATTCCCCATGGCTCTAGATCCTTGGTTTCTTCTCCCACTGGGTCACCTGAACTCCCTTGATTGCCTTGATTTTGGTCAGTGTTGAGTACGGGTTTGCTCTTCTCTTCCTGTCTCCTTAATTGGGAGATGATAAACTATCTTACACTAAGGTAGGCACAAGGGAGGCCAGATTCAAACAGCCTCCTCCTGGGGGCCTTTGGATTTTAGTGGAGTATAAAAGCTTAATTCAAGCCAATGAATTGTGATGATGGAGTTTCAAGTCCTTCCACAAGGCAGTGGGGAAAACAGATTTGTTTCCAAATAAGGGGCTTTCTTCTGAAATAAATACCCTTCAAGCAGTCTACTAGAGCAGAGCCTTGGGTAGCAGATGATTGTGTCTTCTAGACCCAAAGATGGCTATGTGAGGAGAAGAATTCCTGACTTTTCTCTGCCCCCTTCCAATATAGGAGTCAACAAGGCAAGCCCATTCTCATTCCCTGGGCAACAAAGTTATTCAGTGGTCGTTTTAGAGGATCAAACTGTGTCTAGGTCAGCTTTCTGAAGTGTGCCCATTGCTCCAGATGAAAATGGATGTTCTTGCCCACTTCTGAATTCTTAAAGAGTGGGATAGTACCCAGTGCTACTGACGACAAATGAATACACATCTGGATACAGGACGCTACATTAGATATGGCCCAGCTCCAATGGGACACCTCTGCATGAACTACACTTGGGAAAATGCAGCTGCTTAAAGCTGACAAAGCTTGGAAAACTGTATCTTCGACTGCAAGCCACAGGGGAGACAGTTCTCTGAGGAGAGAAGTAATCTGGTACCACAAGAAAGAACAGAAACTCTGGAGAAAGGCCCAGGAAGGCAAGTGGACACCCATAAATTCTGTCTTGCCTCTGACACTCTCTTCTCTTAAACAAGCCAACATTTCCCCTCACACTTATTAACAACCTAATGTGGTGGTCCTTGCCTTCAATCCCAGCATTCAGGAGGCTGACACTGGAAGATCTCGTGCTTCAGGACAGTTTGGGTACATAGAATCATGACCCTGTCTCAAAAAGGAGGGGGGAGGAGAAAGAAAGAAAATCAGGGGGAAAAATCTGTGGAGTATTTTTTCTTTTGATGGAAAAAATACAGATGGGATCTGGGACAAAGCCACCCCATCTTTTGTTCCCTTGGACACTAAATGGAATAAATAGTTCCCTGCATCACAGAGGAGAATTTCAAGTGCTTTGTCTCTGTGGAAGTGGGACAGGCATCCTGGCAACATCTGTCAAACTTCCCAAGTGCTTTATTGTGCTTGCAGCTGGCTAGGCAGGCAGCATCCTTCCTGTAAGCCCATGGCTTGGAAAGTGAGACCTCCCTAATTTTGTACAGTCACCCTGGAAACTCACTCACCAGGAGGCTTCTCAACACCATCCAGGACCAACTGAGACAGAACTCAGGGACACTCTGTCATCTATTTGCTTTGCTCTTTGGGTACCTTTGACTAAACTAAGGTCTGAGAGCCTTGTAGCTGTGATTGGCCCAGAACTCATAGGCAACCTAAGAAACGAAAAATGAGCAAGAGAGTCCCAGCTCTGCTGATACCCCCATTGTATCCAGGTCCAGGAACTGACTCTGGGCTTATCCTCACTCCTACCACTCCACCCCCATCCTGTGACTGGCATTACTTGGACCTCAGTAGTGACAACTCCTCAGGGAAAGGATTGTGTTTCCTGACTTCCAATCTATTAATAGTTCCTGTCTACACAAATTCACACCAGTGCCAAAGGAACAAACTTTCCAAGATGGGTTAACTATCTCACAGCATTAGCCCTTGGGTGCTCCCCCCCCCCAGCAGTTTTCTTAGCAGTAAGACAGCCAAGCACTTCCCAGAACTGCTTGCTCTGTCCAGGAGGCCCATCTCACCTGCGACTGACTACAGAACCCACCCAGGTCTAATAGCATCTAGTCCCACCCTGCCTCCCCAAAGCCTAGCATGTGTCCTGATTTTCAAAAAGAAAGAAAGAAAGAAAGAAAGAAAGAAAGAAAGAAAGAAAGAAA